>OY101435.1:7094880-7694880 GCA_956483605.1 Tuberolachnus salignus | reverse complement strand
AGTCATTTAAAAGTAATTAAGTCAAAAAACATATAAACCAAATGGCGTAAAATAATATTTAAAAAACAAAAAAAAAAAAGACCACTTGTAATACAATCTTTTACCATTTAAGCTAGTATAAATAAATTAAAAGGCATTTTAAAATGTTTTTTTTTTTTATGGAATTTTCGGATCTTTTTAATGGTATTTTTTGCGATTTTTTAGAGCATTAATATCGCAGCCCTAATAGTAATGAATCGGCGTGGGCGCCGAACATTGTTTTTAACGTGATGACGACGACGACGACGACAGGGGAAATGAATACAAAAAAAAAATCCCAGTAATAAAATGTAAATCGTAATAGCCAAATGACTCAATGGTTATGCTATACAATGAGCAGAGGTGAAAACGAGATGGTTAGTGTTATATAATGGAAACCTCGGGGAAGACGACCTATAGAGGAAGACCCGGGAAAAAGACGGATCGACGTGGTAGAAGAGGATTTGAAAGCTGGAGAGAGACAGTTCAAGATAGAGACAAGTGGCGAAGTGTAATAATGGCGGCAAAAGCTCTTAGAGAGTAATCACCGTGCCATTAGAAGGAGAATAAGATAATATTATTGTGTTGTTCAAATCAAATACAAGCGACTTGAGGAAATTAAACGACGCTAACAATTCGCTATTAGTTTGACGACAAAAATGCACGAGTTACAGTATATATACAGGGTGTTTTTATTATTTTTATATTGCGATCCAGAGCCGGAGAATTTCGAAGTGAATTTCTGTGTTTTTGATCATAAACCGATATATCCGATTATTAATGTCGACGTATTTAGGAAAATATTCATATTTGGAATCTGCGTTTAAAACGGCCGGGCCGGGCCGTTTGAAAATCAAGAGTTAACACACGTTTAAGGTGCAGAGACATCTAACGGACTAGGGGTAAAAATGTGAAAATAATGGTGAAATAAAAAAAAAAAAAATTCAGAAATCGAATTCGGCTGAAATCTTCCGGAGAAAATCGTAGGACATTGAAAAAAAAAGAAAAAAATGTATATAAATCACCCTGCATATTCACTGGCGGGTAAAGGTTTTCACCGCTGCACGAGTACAAAACGTTTCTGCACAACTAAATGTTAATAACGATAGACCGGCCGGAGAACGAGGAGATGTTTTTCAAAGACACCTCGTCTCCGACAAAGTATATAATACTTCTATACAAATATAATATATTTGTGCATATAATGTATATACAATGCAAAAGAAAGAAAGTGACAATTACGCGTACCTTACCGTGTTTTTCAAGAAAAACTTTCCGGGCGAGCATTTTCACATGCACAGCAATTTATTATTAAACTCTTCTGGGAATCTAAACTCTAAAGACGCAATAATAATAATATGCAATTTATCACGAATAAAACGAAATTTATGCGAAAACTTCATGTTATTTTTTATTTTTTTTTTTTAAATATTTTTATTCAACATAATACCTATTATTTATTCTTTTGTGATTATCGCGAGCGCGCGCGCGGTAAAATTATTCTATTGCAATATACGAAACAGAACAAATATATTATACGTAATATTTATTTATAAATATCCACGTATTACAATATTATTATGTATTCAACTGATAATAGATTGAAAACTCCAAAAAAAAAAAAAAAAAAAAAGTAATTACATTATTTTGTTGTAAATTTACATTTTAGATTCCGAGCGGTTTTTATGTCTATAATTGATTTTTTATTTTGTATTTTTTTTTTTTCAATTTGTTTTTGTTTGTTATTCGACGAGAAATAATCGTAAAATCTGGAAATTTTCACCGAATACTGGTGTAGCGCACGCGTTTCTAGACTTGTTATAATAAGCGTAACCGAATCATGGTCTTGCTGTAGTTATCAGCGACTCAATTGTCCTCATGCGCAACTTATTAATGGACGACACGTTTAATATTTAAACTATGGCCGCCCGTGTCCAAAACGATTTCGTTGATTTCCTACGAGGTTACCGAAAGATTTCCGCAGTTACCATCGTATGGTTTTCTCGTCCGACACGATTACCGTTTTATACGCAATTGTTATTACAATTGGGGGACTATACAACGGTAAACGTTTAGTTCCGAGTGTCTCTGTCTGGTGAAAATTAAACAGAAACGTAATACATCTCCTACCGAAATGTGGTCGACGAGACAAAAATTATTAAACCTTTGTAAATGGAACGTCCCCTCCGAAAGATATACGGACCGTTTTACAACGGGAAAGTTGGCCAGCCGGAAAGCAGAGGACTATAGTACGCACGTGATCGAACACTACTCTACAACACGGACCAAATATTCAAAAAAAAAACCGTCTCGTCTTGAAAAGACCAAGCGGGCTAACCTCACGCCGACAAGACACGGGACGTACGAAGATCGCGACGGCGTCAGCTTCGCCGGTCGAGCGAAGAAGGACTTGAATCGGATAGACGGTACCGTGCGAACGGAGTAAGAAGCAGACGACGGAAATCGTCGAAGGAAGGAGCAAAAGACAAGTGCAAAAACATGAAACGCACCCGCAAATAACTACGGTTTGGGTGGTTTGTGGGCAGCAGGTGCATTGGGCATTATTATTGAAAACGATCGTTGCAATGCTGTTACGGTGAATGGTGAATGTTGTCGGGATATAATTACCAAATTTTTACAGTCAGCTATGGAAGAACTTAAAATGAAGGGAATTGATGTTGATCAAATGTGGTCTTAACAGCACGTGGCAACCTGCCACACAGCTCGAGAGACAGTGACTCTGCTGCGTGAGAAATTCCATGACAGTTTGATTTTACTATGCAGTGAGCATGTTTGGCCAATGATATGTCAAGTCACAAGTTTATGCGAACAAACCACAAACCAATGACGATCTTAAGACGAAAATTAGACGAACGATCGGTGAAATTAACGGGGTAGTCTGTGGCCGGGTGATTGTCAAATTCAACGAGCGGAAAACTGTCCGCCGAAACACCGGAGGTGGTCATATTTTTCACCATTAAATCGGACATTTTGTGAATGTATATAAATACAAAAAAAAGTGGAAATTTGGTACATTTATCACTGATTTTTCCCATTTCCAAAAAGATAGTTACTTATGCCGTGTATAAGTTGTAGTTATAGTTACTATATACTTGTAGATTTGTGATCACTATAAGCGGTGGTATGAACATATTAAAAGAATCCACAACAAATAAATAAATGTGTGAACACACGCGAATTAGTAAAAATTACACAAAAATATTTTAGTATTAAGTAAATTACAATGTTCAAGAAATAATATATATCCAAATAAACAAAGGTTCGGCCGAACGCTCTGCAAATACCAGACTATCTAATTATCCGGGCGGTGTCGGGCCGGTACAGTCCAACGTGCTGTTGCAGCAAACACCCCCATCGACTTGTCGTACAATTTCTGTACATCGTCCGGTAACCCGATACCTTATATTGTAACATATTATAATCAGGGGTTCATAACGGCGGTGACTAGTGAATATTTGTTACGGGCTCTGTAAACCAAACGTCGCGTATTATTGGGCAATAATAAAACTGCCGGACTTGTAACACAGGATGTTCTTCGAGTCGTACTATTGGTACGCGTGCGCGTGAATCATTATACGAGAATTAAGTGGAAACAAGGCCGACAAGACGATTAGAATAAGAACTTGGCACGCGAAATTAGCAAACAGGGCACGAACGGCAAGCGCATCCAATTAAGTCCAAGGCCCGCGCAACGAGGATGTGACAAGTGCCAACCACTACGGCCGCCAACTCCAGCGGACTAGTCGGATCCGACTATATAAGTGCTCCGGCCGAGAGCAGGAGCAGGTTCGGGTCCAGATCCAGTCAATCGGTAAGCCAGCCAGAGTACAGTCCGGAGAGGGACGTCAATATCGAGCCGACCCGTCGTGTCATTCCGGAATGCTTATTATTAAGCTATACGAATCGACCCCGGGTCTGATAGGTCGTTCACTTAAATTGTAATATATCCCACATTCAAACGGCGCAAAATAAATAACTACCGCCGAGTCCCGTTTTACGTTTTCTGCCCGTTTTCGTAGTGTTTGCAACTGCCGCGCAACATGTTATTGGACCCGGCGAACGCGTTTACACGGCCGGATCGGCGGCGGTTATCGTCTTGGACCGCCGTCGTCGTCGCGGTCGTCGGCCGGACGGTCGTCGGCGGAACGGTTCGACGACGGCGAGGCGAACACGTACCCGGTGTTCACGGTTACGCGTATCGCGGATAACGTTTAAACCAGTGGTTCCCAACCTTTTCGACACTACGGGCCACTTGGAGAACTTTACATATGGTCGCGGACCACCACGACTTTAGACCTTATATCTATTATAAACAATAATCAATTTTTTTTCACCATTTTAGAAGAATTTAGATTACGAATAAATAAAATTCCCAATGAAATTCCCCTAGAGCAGGCTTATTATAATATTGTTTATATTCGATGAATTTTAAGTGAAAGTTTTATATTTAATTACATTTTAACGCAAATTACTATTATAAAAAAAAATGTACACCATATTATTATATTTATTAAAGGCAAATTACAATTATAAAAACAATTTAATGTGATTTTTGGGCTTACATTTCGTTTACTAACAAAGATATTCTTGGGGGAATACTGCTCAGATCTACACGCATGTCTTTAACGGCGTCCAACTGATTTCTTTGTTTGTTTTGAACGTAGAGCGGCCCGGAAAATCCTTGTTGAAAACATAACGAATTGTATTCTATTGTATTCTACCGATAATCTAATCATGCTGTACAAACAATATTTGATTATCGGTTAAAATAAAAAAAAACAAGTGGCATTGTGTAATTTAAATTTATAAATAAACGACGTGCCATACACGATTGTCGGTATTTGTGTCGCGTCCCAGAGGAAAAATGATATATTATGAAATTTTGTAGGTATGGCTCGCGGACCATAGGTCCGGGAACCTCTGGTTTAAACGGATCCGGATTAACGGATTTCATGTTAGGTGAAAACGGGCGTGCCGCCGCTGTCGAAAAGTACATCGCCCGGGCCGATATTTTATCGCGAAAACCCCGTTTATCGTTTTGCCCGTGTACAATTACCACCTCGCGGTTATTATAATATACCGGCGAAATAATTTCGTTCGTTCGTATGGGCGTAAAACAATGCTGCTAAAGTGCGGAATTCCCGACGGGCCGCCGCCACCGTCACGAACATTGCGTACGGTCCGCAAAAGACTCGGACCCGGGGGGCTAAGACCGTCTAGGAGGTTCGAACCGCCTTCCTCCACTCTCCTCACCGAAATATCAAAAAGTAAATTTCAAAAAGTAAATTACCCGACCGAATTAAATAAATTTATTACTTATTTCAAAGTTTCCCATTGAGATTTACATAGAAAATAGATTGATATATGAGGTATACGAGGTCTCATCAAAAAGTCTAGAGACTGCTACAAAGAAATATACATATTTATTAGATAAAGTTATTTACATTCAATCTCTTTCAAAATATGATCCTTCTGAATCTATACAAGTTCTCCAACGTTCCTGTCATTTTCCGAAAACACCTCCGCAAGTCACTTTTAGACATTATTCGTAGCTGCTCCGTCGCATTATGTTTTGTTTCATCCACATCGTGAACACGACTTACCCCTAAGCGCAATTTTTATGTTCGGAAAGAACAAAAAAAAAAAAAAAAAAATCACATGGACCTAGGTCTGGCAAATAGGGTGGTTGAGAAACAACTGGGATACGGTGTTTGGTCGAGAACTGTTGCATAACACGGGCTGAATGGGCTGGAGCATTATCGCGATGCAATTTCCAAATGCCCGACTCTTTAAACTCGGGTATTTTTCTTCGTACACCGTCTCGTAAACGGCGAAGAACATCATGGTACTTCTTCGTTATGGTTTGTCCTTTTGGAGCATACTCACGATGGACAATACCGTGGTAGTCGAATTTTTCGGATCATTTCGTCATTGTGGCTAGTCGACGGACGTCGTTCACGTTCATCACTTTCAACAGTTGTTCTAATATTTTTAAATCGTTTAGACCGATCAAAAACGCGAGCACGGGACATGGTTTCATCTCCACGGGCCAACAATAACATTCGATAACAGTGGCCGTTGTCTCAAGTTTTTGGCAAAATTGAATGCAAACTCGTAGTCCTATATTTTCGCACGTAATGAAATCCGACAGGACGTAAAAAACACACTCTGCCTAATCGCACCTAGCAGCCGGCCGAGTCATTTTTAATCTGATCTATGTCCTAATTATTTTATTATTTATTTTTAATCTAATCTCAAATTTTCCCAACATAAAAATGTAGATAAATATAGCACGTGCAAGTTCATCCTCAAACCGGTTTACGATTAATCTTATCAGTCTCGATACTTTTTTATTAGACCTCGTATATGCGAGTACCTGAAGAGTATTAAATTATGATATTTATGAACGTTTTACGTTTTACATTTTTTACAAAACCCCTCTAGAATTTTCTTCCTGCGTTCGTCCACGAGTCTCGAACAGTAGTATTCTAATTTTTGAGTTATTCGTATCGGTTACATCGATGTACGTTTCGCTTTGGGCGACTATAATTTTTCGGCATACTCCGGCGTATATAAAATGGAAATAATTCCAAATACGATATTATCTCTATAGGAACCGTAATAGAAAAACATAAAAAAAAATATTTCTATCGTTATCACCGACAACAATATTTATTTTACTATAATATAATAATCCGTTGGGAGTTAAACGTTCAATGTTTATTGAAGAATCTGGATTTTTTTTATATATATATATTACTTCGAAAACACCATAATAGTAACAATAGGTATATTAATATTTTACAAGAACGTATATAGTCGAATATATTATATTTGTTTCGTACTCGTCGATACAAATGTGTTCATGTTATTTTAAAAACGATTTCTATATTGGAAAATTCCTATATATCTAAACGCGTGCTAAACTCGCTTACGTATTGGGAATTTTTGAAAATTGTTGAAGAAAAAAAAAAAAAAAACATTTTAGTTTTGGTTATTTTCCTATAATGTATTGTTTATTTACAATACATGCCAGGGCGTTATTGCTTTGACGGGACATACTTTTACAGGCAGGGCACCTATAGACATAAATGATATAAAAATGTTATAGAATTGCAATAACAGTTTAGAAAACGAACGGTGTAAAAATAAGAACAAAAATATAGTAATCGTAATTTTAATTCGAACGGAATGAGTTTATTTATTTATTATTATTATTATTTTTTTTTTTTTTTATACTGTGCCATATGGTTTATCAGGCGGCGGTCATTATTAGAAGAAAAAAATACATTACACTATTAATAGGACGGGGCCGAGGAGGAACGGAGGTAAGTGTAATATTATTTTATTGTTTTCACTGGCACTACGGCACTTACGGATTTACGACCGACCCCGAAATTTAATAACGTATAATATTTATTAAAACATTAATAGTTTCCTTAAAGGAATTAAATGATTTATATACAAAATCCACTGCGTTGTCAAATATTAATGAAATAAAAAAAAAAAAAAAAATAATAAAAATCCACCCCCACTGTTATTGGGCCAATAACTATATATTTTATATATATTATGGTCTATGGCGTCACAGACCGCGACAAATGTTTATCGGCTATTTTAGATTATTATTTATTATTTATTATACAATTCGAAATTAATTAAAATAATAGAAGAAAAAAAGAAAAAAAAAATAACGAATCGTCGTACCTATGTGACGGAATCGCGATGCTGTTCCACAACGATATTGCATTCTCGAAAATCGCACATTTCCATCGGCAGTGTAATATATATATATATATATATATATATTTTTTTTTTTTTTTTTTATTACGACGATTCGTATATAATGCAAACATGGTGTATTATTGCTGTACAAATGAAAAAAAAAAAAAAAACCATGTAAAGTCACATTCGTCGCGTTGACGAGTGTGACTGACGCGGTTTTGGTCGGGATTTCTTCACGGTTTTGATTAAAGTCGAGACGTTTGTTCGATTTATATAATATTTATACGAACACCACTAATCCAACCGGAAAATATAACTACGATTTTCGTATTGACATTCGATCAATTCACCCAGAACGTGTACCTTTATGTAAATGCAAACAGTTACGTTTTAAATATCTTGTTTGAATAGATACACCTGTAAAACATATATATATAAAAAAACAAAAAATAATTATCTGATTTTTTTTTTTCTCTCGACATTATAGGTACCGTACATTATACATTTTGATAGTCTTTCGGTTTTCTCTGCCGTTTTCACTCGTATTTTTTCGGTTATTTATATTTTTTAATAAAAAAAATGGAACGTGATAGCCAATAGGCCGTTTCACTTATTGGATTATAAATTTATATTTTATACGCCTACCTTATTAGACGAGACCGGTAAGCGTTTCTGTTTTTCTGAGCGTTCGTCTCGGCGGGACGGGCGAGTTTATTTTTGCTAAAAATGTTAGCGATTCGCTACAGCCCCACAATTAGCATAACTCGTAAAGCCGATCGAATTACCCATGGCGATATCCCCCGAGATAACGGAAATAATCGAATTTTGTAGTTTTTGTTGACGACTCCCGGAGACCGGGACAACAAGTATTCATATTTTAATTAAACGCACGTGTTTTCGGTAAAACACAGAACAAATAAAACTTTTAATTTTATTATTTTCGAAAAGTCTGAAGATATTTGATTTTATCGAGCTTATTTTTTTGAACATTTCGACTTTTCATTTTCATTGGTCTCGTGATTTTTAATTTAATTTTTTTTTTTATTTTACCGAAAAATAATTCTTATATTTATTTTGTATTTTAATAATTGGATAAAACATTGGAAATACTGGCGGAAAGTGTACGGCAAAAACGATTTCTTTATTTTCGATTTTTTTTTTTTTTTTTTTATTGTAATTCGGTCTGAAAAAACTATTCTGAGTTTGGAATTCAGTTAAACATTTATTTTTGATTAATTTAAATCGAAAATTGTATTCATTTGTAATCATAAAATAATTTACAATCGTTTTTAACAAATATAAAACACTATACGTCACGTACAATTTTTTCTTTTTACAACTTTTGATGAACCGTGTATCAAGTTTACGAGAATTTTCAGAGTGCCAAAATAAATTGATCCGTATAAAACTAAATAAAATGTTAAAAAACTCGAAAATTTCAAATAACACTGCAAATGTAATAGAATGTTTTGAAAATTTTACCGCGTCTAGAAAGTTTCTACGATTATTTCTTACAGAAATCAACAAATAAAAAAAAAAAAAAAAAAAAATCCAAAAACGTAAATCGAAAATAATAGAAACTGAAAAAAAGAAAATTGTGATCCGTCTAGGCGTTAGAGATTTTAGCGAATTTTCTAGTTGAAAAGTCTTATTAAAAATGAAATTATTATTAATATTTATTTTTCCAAAATTGTATTTTGTTTTATCAATTTTCGGGTGAGGATAGGAGAAGGAGGGGTTTTCGTGTCTTTTGTTCCCAACTCGAATACGCCACCGCGACGAAACCGAATTGATCGTTAATATTGAAGAAAAACCGCCAACGGAATATGAAGCGTTAGTGTTATTGCGTCATCGAAAACGATTATATCGCAATATTTTAGTAAATTATATTATTTATCGTTTCGGGGCCGAGGTGACCGATATATCACTCCCCCGACGAGTCACTTTATTCACCGGCAAACGGGCGGAATACGCCCCGGGGAGGTGGGACTTTTTGAAGACTTTTGACCCGGAAAAGTGTATGTACCAGAGTGTACCGCCCGGTTACAAGTTTCGGGGTAGGTACTACATGGATCAAAGATCAAAGTACGGGTTTTCATTTTCTAAAAAGTGTTCTTGAAACTCCAAAGGAACGAGAGGGGGGAAAAGAAAACTTATAATAATAAATAAATGAATAAATAAATAAAAAATACGATTAATCCGACGTGATGCGACCGACTATCGCGGATCAAACAGACTCGCCTCCCTGCCCTCTCCGTTAACTACCCATCACTTTTATAAATAACAAAACAGTTTTTTTTTTTATATATATATATATATTTATAAAAATGAAAAATAAACAACTCCATAATCATATATAATTTATGGATGTAAAAATAAATAAATAAAACAACGGTTTCGTACGTACACATGATATACGAGCTCTGTTCAAAAACTACCAGGATTTTATATTTAATAATTACACAACTGAAGTTACATATTATTTAATGATAAAATACTTCAAAATATTTTCCTCCGGACGATGTGCAGTGATCCCGGCGATGAAAAAATGATGATAAATTATAATTGTAGTTTTTTTTATATTACAGTGTACGCCTAGAAAATTATCATAATGCAAATAAATGTATTCCTTTATTTTAACAAATGTAGTTCTTGAAAAATCGAAAAACTCGATAATATCGAGTTGACATATCGGTTGGGTTGTATCGATATGAATATGCTTGATCAACACATTAAGTTGATATATCGATGCCATCCCTATTCGTGTGCTTTGATCTCGGTCTGTCGTCGTGCGGTTATTATTATTAGTACAGCTGGAGCTATACTAATAGTCAAAAGCCAGTGAAGTAGCTATCACATGGCAAAGAGGGGCAATGCGGTTCTTGGGTCTTGGGCAAAACTGGGTTTGTTCAGGTTATTACGACCAAATTCGGAGTGCACGAATGTAATACAACATATGTGTCCATGGCACAATGTCATTCAGCAAATTGAAAATTATCAAAAAACTATCTATGAAATAGTATCCGGACAAAATCAACATAAATATTCATCATTGAATACAATCGAAAACGAGGCTGTGTGAAAATTGGATTTAGGTGAAGTGATAAATACAATTTGCTATTATTAAATCGCGTAAAACATTGAAAATTGTATTAGATAAATATTACTAAATTATAATAAATCGAATAATTAAAATTAAATTACGAATAATAAAAATTGTAACCTGACAATTATACATTTTATAGTATTAAACTGAAATCCCTTTTTACTTTGTATATTTATTAACTATCTGTTGATTATTTTTATTTATTTTTAAAAATCAAACATACGAGGTCTGTTTAAAAAGTACGAGGATTTTTATAATTAATAATTACAAAAATGAAGTTACATATTATTTAAAGAGATCTCTTTCAAAACACTCTCCTCCGGACGATATTCAGCGAACCCGGCGATCTTGTCATTTTTCAAAAGTCCTTTGGAACTGTTCCAAAGTTAAAACTATGAGTTCTGTTGCCGCGTTCGCTTTAATTTCTTCTACACCTTGAAATCGTTGTCCTGTAAGCGCAGATTTTATTCTTGGGAAAAGACAATATCACATGGGGCCTGATCCGGAGAACAAGGAGAGTCCGCGGGACCACAGTAATTTTTTTATCAGCCAAAAATTCACGAATCGACAGCGCTAAATGTGCCATTGTCGTGGTGAACAATCGCGGAACGAATTTGGCAGCGCGACTCTATTTCGTCTGTAGATTTTTCTGTAAAATTGCATGACAAGACTCAATTGAAATTCCCTTTGTTAACTCACGAACGGTTAATCGACGGACATTTCGCATTTTTTCGCAAATCGTCGTCACACCATCGTTTCTGGATGACGTAGACGGTCTTCCCTGAACGCGGATCGTCTTCGGTTAACCACCGACTGTCCTCGAAACGTTTAAAACACTCGAAACTCACGGAACCACTTAATGAATCATCGCCCAAAGGCGGTTTTAATCATTTCCGTACGTTTCCGTCGCATCGTTTATACCAAGTTTCAAGCAAAACTTGATGCACACGCGTTGGTCGTCAATTTCGGACATGTCGAAAACGGCGAACGAAATATACTGACTGGATTTAACCACGTCCAATATTAAACTGAAACAAGACAGCGACTTGGGGTATCGTTATAAAATATCCACTCGTTCGCGGGGAATGCATTTATTTACAATTTGAAACGTTGTCGTGTGTAGATTAGCCGTAATAACATTTGTCCCGGTACTTTTTGAACACATCTCGTTTAGTAAAACGTTTAAATGTGTTGTTATTTAAGCAATAGACGTTAAAAAAAAAAAAAAAAAAAAAAATAACAATAATAAATCTCGGTTGGAAGAAGAACACGAAAGAAGTGGAATGGGGAAAAAAAAAAAAAAACATTTGCTCGATAAAACTTCACGATCGTCCGGCGTTGTAAACGATCCGCGTTCGTAAGCCACTCTCACCGGTATTTTGGCACCTAACCTGAATTTTCGTCGAAATGTGTTTGCTATAATGTTGTCGGTTATTATGATAATATATAATATTCTAGAGCCGTACCGGATTCACTGGATGTAGGTCACGTCCCAATGGTTGCGCGATTAATTTTCGTAGATTACGCGATTTTATAGACCGGGCCAGTAGTAAATTATGGTCTCGGGGACCGATCCGCAAATAATAAACACAACACCGCGGAAACTATTTGTCCCCTCAGAGACTTAAATCGGCGTTAATAATAATAATAATAATAATAATAAAAAGAATACATTGGGATCCGGACAATGCGCGAGTCCAACGGTTCCCAAAGTGTGCGCCGCGGTGTCCTTACCAGGTTCGCCCCGCGCAGCCGACCGCCGGACGGCTCTGGTCTAAGAGTTTACCGCGTTGTCTGCCGACAATAGTCTGGCCGCGAAATTCCGTAGTTGGAAAATTACAAGAGATCAAATATCGCGACGTGTTTTCAATTTGATATCTGCGCGAATCCGGGTCTTCGGCGGTCACCGTGATAATGAGCCACTGTCCAACAGAAATCAATGCGGATAAGGAAATCAGACTGTGGCTGCGATTAGTTTGATTCCGAGATTTGCAAAAACAAAAAACAAAAAAAAATGCGCAGTGATTTGCGGGCTCGTCTATATCATCAATTCAATGTCTTCTAGAAAACCATATTGGAAAAAATTTCCTAATTGTCCATTTGAATTTGTTTTGTATATATATATATATATATATATTTTTTTTATCTAGTCTAAGGCCGTCGGTAAGGCTGGGGTTTTCATCATTTTTCCCCCCCCCCGGTGTTTCAAAGCGTAGGCCAGTAAATAGAAAATGTGTTTTTTTTGGGGGGGGGGGGGGTAAACTGATCATTTGAACGTAGTTTTTTATTTTGCATATTCGTGTTATGTCTGTCGGTAAACTTAACGCGAAATACATATTTTGTGCGTATATTTTTTGTTGTCCACGGCGTTAGAATCCCGGGCCCCCCCCGCCCCCCCCCGGTCATCGGTTTTTATCGATGGCGCCGCGACACGAACGAGTTTTGGGAACCGCCGGCGCGGCCGGTATTGTGCGCGGTCCGCGCAATAGTATTAACAATAACAATTGTTATTCGTTAATTTTCATTGCGGTACTTATTAGGATACGAACGGAAATAAAACCGTTTAATATATATATATATATATATATATATATTTGCACATTTTAAAACGTTTTACTCGCGTTGTTTTAGTCTCGCAGTCGCCGCCTTTTATCGGAATGTTTTTGAGGACGTTAAAACCGGGAAATTAAATAAAACACGCGGTCCTCCCTACGACACTCTGTGTGTGTGTGTGTGTGTGGGGGGGGGGGATTCAATGAACTATTTATTTATATTAAGTTCCGGGCGTATTAATCGTCCCGAAAAAAAAAAAAAGTAATCTAACGGTTTTTAATTACAATATCATTTAAGCCCGAAATTGCAACAAACAAAATAAAAAAAAAAATAAAATAGAATGGGTAATTAAAAAAAAAAAAAAAAAAATTCCATATATATATAGACGATTATTATCTATAACCCATTATTGTAGACGCGTATTTAAATTTTTGGCGAATTACGATGGTTACACCGATATCAACTGTAATAATCTATACGAAACCCAAATTACCTCCATCCCTAATGCACCGGCCCATAGACGAAATTCGCGGACATAAATCACTCCCGGCCGTTGGTGTTTGGTTCATGTCTTCCGGTCGAAAACGTGATTGCATAACGGACAGAAAAAAAAAGCGCATACATCGCGTATTGTAAATAATCTAAAAAAAAAAAAAAAAAAGGAAAAAAAATAAGACGGATTTTGACGGTTTTATGGATGAAAATCGATACTCCGTATCGGATACACCGAAGCTCTCGGTTGTCGGACGGGGCGTGCCGAACATTCTCAATATATTTTTGTTGTCAGTCCCCTTACAAACATAACCGTTTTTAATCTTAATAAATAACATTGTGAAAAAAAAAAAAAAAAACAAAGAGACACGGGCGGATAAAATAAGGATTGATTTTTTTTCAAGTTTTACCGGCAAATACAGCTACCAGCGGGATAGCACAAGTCCGGTAGACGGTCGTTTCCTGATAAAAATTATCAACAAACTATTAAAACGTATCGCATTGCTTGCTGTCGTTGTGGTCGACGTTAATCGCTTGACCGTCAAAACCACGCGAAATCTAATTTAGATGTAATTTTGTGTTTTCACATCGACAATAGACAAGTCTAAATCCGAGTTCGTCGATAACTTTTTCACTTTGACGGTAAAACGAAATGTCAACCGCGAGGGTTTCATAATTCCGCGGGCGCCATTGTCGTTCGACGCACACTAATTATTATTATAAGTCGAGTAAACGTAAGAAAAATGCCACCAATTCGATATTGTTATTTATCGTGAAAATTAAAGACATTATTATATTTCATATATATATATATATATATATATATATATATATCAAATATTCGATAATAGTTACTGGTTATCTTCTTTGCCAGACGTTGCGAACGCGGTGGTCCGCGAAAAATGTGTGGTGTGCCGCCGCAGACAATTTTTAACGTTATTTGCATTTATTTTTCTTTTTTTCTCTTTTATCAACCTTCCGACGGGCGTGTGTTATTCTAATTGCGATTTAAATATGAACGAATGAGAAAACCTTATCGATTTTATCATCCGACTGCACTCTTCAATGCTAAACTCCAGTCATCCTTGTCAAAATCTCATTTTTGGCCGTATGGTAAAAGCGAATACCCATTACCGAGTGAATATCCAATGGGAATTTTCCACAACGTTTTTATGCGAAAAATCGTTTGCCACAGCTTTTAATACTCGGTACCGATATCGGCTTTAAATAAATAGAGCTCTCCCTCCGTCTTGCAAACTAACTTCATTGTATCGCAAAACGCACAAACCTATTTAAAACAAGCTGGGACAAATATCACATTGATATAAAAATCTATAATATACTTTACTGTTCTATACGCGCCCTTCATACTCTCTATAGTTCTTTTAGTGTTCAATACATTTTGTTAAAAACAAAAAAATACCATTATTATTGATTTATAAATGTATTTATTTAGGAACTCAGACTTATCCATAGAACGGTATTTATGAGAAAAATGTGTCGGGTTCAAAATCTCTGGATAAGGACCCGAAAACCTTATAGTATTATTAACACTATAAATGTATAAACTTTATTCTGTAAAGACCTCTTAAAGTATAAGTGGCCCGTAGAATTTAGAGTTATTGATTTAGTGGTCCGCGAGGTTCAAAAGGTTGGCGACCGCTTTCCTATACCGTAAACCCGCGATGATAACCTACGGACGCCGTTGGAAATGTTTATCGATAAACCACTTCGTCTCGAAAATTCCCGATTTTGTCAAGTGATCAGGACGCGCGAACACCTCACCGCCGCCACCACCACCAAAAGTTGTACATTCAAATATAAAACTAAAACACCTACGTTTGTTTTAGTATTTCTTTTATTCCGATATTCGTTTGGATTTCAGTGTTGCTTGCGACCCGGGCGTAATATGAACACACGGCGAGTTTCCGCCACGCCGACGGTTATGATTTTATTATAACGAATACGAACGGAATTAATAAACGGAATGTAATGAAGAATATTTAAATTGAATTCGTAATCAAATAATAATTCCAGCGGGCACACCTAATGGATAATATTCGGATTAAACTAATTTACAATTCACAATATATAAACCGATTTAACCGACGTCGACATGAAATAAACGAAATAAATTATCGCGATAAGAAAAAAAAAAAAAAAAAATGAATAATCAATACTTGTAAACGTCGCCCTGCCTGCATATGGCCACTTGGTGGAATCGATATTTTCATGGAAAGTTGTCCGTTTCGCACTACGCGAATATTTCACGATATGTGGGCACTTTTCAATAAAATGGTCACTCGAATATGACATCGGGTAATTTTGTTCGCGACGATGACGCCCACTTGACGTACTGAAATAAAATATTTACCGCACTCGGCTATTATTGTATTTTTATTTTATACGTAGTATATATATATATATGAATGAATTCATTCAATCCGTACAATTGTACGGGATAGAAACTCAACACGGTATTATAAATGGATGGTTCAACCTTGGAGCTATGCAATTTGCTACCGTAAATTGTATTTTGTCCGAACAAACGAACAAACAAAATGAAATAACTTCATGTGAAACTGCTCAAGTCGGAGATTCCTCCTGAGTCGTTCGTGGAAAAGGGTTTGTCAAACAAAACTTGTGTGCTTGTTACAAAGGTAACGTGAAGTGTAACAGCAGTAATCACAATTCCTCGTCTTGCTCAGATGAATAAAATTAACAATTATAACTCTTGGTTTTCCTCTTATCTATTATTTATTTTATACGTCGATTTTATTGTTATTTATTTGAAAAACTTTTTAAACATTACAACGACGCGCGTCCAATAAAAACGACGAGACAACAATAGTTGAGCGGGGGAAATATTTTATTTCAGTAGGTGCACGATGTCAAAATCAGGTGACCATTTTACGAAAAAAATGCACGTATCGTGAAATATTTTTGTATTTCACAAAGTGCGAAAAAGGCGTTTCCCGGAACCGTAATTTGTCTCATCGACTTTGGAACAAAAATCGTTTTTTTTTTTTTTTTTTGATTAGGTTGTATCCGTCTGGTTTTGTCGAGGAATTTTAATGAAAAATATGATTCTATTCAGTACTCGCTATTATCGTTTGTTTATCTACAAAAGTCTTTGGTGAAGATTTTTTTCTATAAAACAATCGCTAAAACGGACAAAACGCCGTTTTGAGGAAGTTCGAATGCGTCGACTAGGTAAACGCACGGCTAGCAAATCATTTTTTTTTTTTTTTTTTAAATCAAATTTTTATTTAATTATAAAAATAAATATATATATTAATAAAAAAAATGTAATAATTTTCATTTCGTGACACAACTATGTTAGAATATGTTACTTTTCCGTCTTATCTTTTGATAAACTGTAATCGAATAAGTATTATTAGATAGTTTTAATAATTATAGAATGATAATTGTTATCGTCGGTGCACGCGTGCGTCTTCAATTTCCAACATCTAATCTAGTCGTTCGATAACCACCGTGTTGTTCGAGTTTAAGTTTTGTCGCATGTGCACTATGCTTATATTATAAGCCGTATATATTGTTGCGTAAATTAAATAGTTAAACGTGTCTCTATCAAAATTAAATGGAACTAACAAACGAAAAACCACCGACGAACATCGGTAATTTCACGAAAATTGGAAACTACAGTGTTTTTGCGGTGCTAAATAAATAATAAAATCCTTAAGAATGAATACCGAGACAAGAGAAACCGAAAGAGTTTAAATCCGGGTATAAACAACAACAGCTAATATTTAACAAAATACCACCAGAAAACGATGCAGAAGTACATTCGAAACCATTTTACCGGAGGTGATTTTATAAAAACTCGTTTGATTAAAACTGCTGAAATTATTTGACCGGGAAATACAAAATGTTTTCAAAACAATTCGTTAACTCGTAAGAATAACTGATCTTACTTGCAACTTGAATAAATAATCCGATTAAAATCGAAATACCCAGTTTCGAGTTTTTTTTTTTTTTTTGTTTGTCTCGCGATGGCTTCGTCCAATGAAATTTCGCGCGAAATAAAAAAACTAATGACGGAAAACCGACGTCCACACATCGCCAAACGTCAAAAAAGGAATTAATTAATACGATTTGTAGAGTGTAATTGAAATAATACGTGTAATAATTATACCCGTTGTGTTCGTAATGAATAAAATGAAAAATGTGTATAAAATGTTTTTTTTTTTTCAAATTTTCCCTCTCCAATGACACACAAAAATAAACGAATCGAAATCGGTCAACATCACTTTTACCCTCAAAATGCAACAACCCCCTCCAATATCACTAAATAATGTAATAATCCCTAATTCGGACACGGTTAGGATTATACCTTGACGAAAAACTCGACTGGGCCAAACACATTCGCATGACCAAACTAAAACTAAATCGAAGACTCTCTATTCTCCGCAGTACTTTGAGTGAAACCTCAAACCTCAACCTAAAATCAAAAATTAACCTGTACAAACTATTGATTAAACCCATTTGGACCTACGGAATTCAGCTATGGGGAGCTGCTAAAAAAACAAATATAAATAAAATTCAATTAGTAGCCCAATCAAAAACTCTTCGTCTCATAACTAACGCCCCTCCGTACGTCTCTAATAAAACTCTACACTCAGACCCGAACATACCGTATATGAATGAAGTCGCAAAAAATCACTACATTAAATTCCATAAAAGACTACAAAATCACTCCAAATCCCCTCATTAAAGATCTTTCATCACACTCCCTTCCGGGTAATACGGTAAGGAGACACCAGCGCAAGTGGCCCAGAGACTGGTTGGCATAATACGAGGTGTGGCTAATAAATAACGAGATTTTCTCTGTAAAAACTTTTTATTTATATTTTTTAATGGTTTAACATTTTTCCCCTTCTATATACTCCCCTCCATGTTTGACACATCGCTCCATTCTAATTTTCCATTGGTTGAAACAGTGTTGGAAATCCTTTTCTTGCAATGTCTTTAACACCTCTGTCGCTTTTGTTTTTACAGCTTCAACTGACTCAAAATGTGTGCTCTTTAACGCACTTTTTAATTTTGGAAAAAGCCAAAAGTCGCATGGAGCGAGATTTGGTGAATATGGGGGGGGGGGTGTTGAAGCACTGGAGTTCGATTTTTAGCTAGAAATCGCTTTACAGATAAGGCACTGTGAGCCGGCGCATTGTCTTGATGCAAGATCCAAGAGTCATTTTCCCACAACTCAGGCCGCTTTCTTCTTACTCGTTCTCTGAGTGTTGTCAATACTTGAAGGTAATAATGTTGATTCACAGTTTGTCCCTGAGGTACCCATTCTGTCATTATTACACCCTTAATATCGAAAAATACGACCAACATGGACGACCCACCCGTTGATTGTCTTCAACTTCTTCACGACCCTCACGAAATCGTTTGTGCCACTCAAAAACACGTGGTCGTGATAGGACACTATCTCCATATACTTCAGTTAATAAATTAAAACTTTCGGTCGCAGATTTTCCAAGTTTCACTAAAAATTTTAAATTAATACGTTGTTCAATTTTTTCGTCCGGCATGATCTCGACATTCAACACGTAAGAGGTCAATTTAAACGACGCTTACACATAGACTACAAAACGGAAACTGACTAAACTGGTATTGTTCGATGCAGTGATATTCATAGATTACAAATATACTACCATTATACCCTTATCTACTCATGCCTTATCGCTAAGTAGATAGTCTCGTTATTTAATAGCCACACCTCGTACACAGGTCTATACGTTAATCAATAAAACAAATTCTCGCCGAAGTGCTGTTGCTGGACAGTTTCATCAATTCGAGATTTCATGTAAAATTATAATAGGGTTACATATAAATATTCGTTTGTATTAATTCTATTATAATTATAATAATTCTCAAATATCTCTTAAGGTTATTGTACCACGAGTACAGTATATTGTTTAATATTTCTCAATTCAAAATAAAAAAAAAAAAAAAAACAAACAATTTTCTCTCGATAATTTTTTTACGCGCGGCCCGCATAGTAAACCGTATTCGTTGTATTCGGGCCCGGTAGGTAAAATGCTTCGGGTTCGACACGCCTGTCGCGCATCGCCGGAATTTCGAAATGCGGTTTCGCGGGTGGTACGCACCGGGCGCTACCGCAATAGACGGCGTTGATCCGAAGTCAATGCGAAGACGCGATGTACGGGCGCCAAAGAGACGTGCGCACGCGGGCAGGGCGGCGCTCGGGAGTTTCGGGCGCTTTGGGAAAATCGTATTTTACGTTGCGCGCACCCCGGGCACGACCTCGGCCGGTCGGCCGGCCGCTATATTGCCCGTCGACAATTGTACGCGTACGTTAAAACCGCCGTTAAATAAAAAAAATAATGCCCGTTTCGGCTTCACCGTTACAAACGGCCAACGAGCGGTATAAATATCGCGTATATCGCGTTGCGAATGTTTTAGTTCGGCGACACTATTCTACGGATTTATACGGGAAACAATAACGCCGTTTAGTGTATTTATTAACGCAATAGAATATTAATATATCGGACGTCGTAAAAAAACAAAAAAAAAACCTTGTTATATACCGGCAAGGCGCAACGGCGCAAATATTCATAATACAAACAATAATACCGGGCATAGGAGTTGGAAGAGGGTATCGGGCGTAGGATGGTTTTTGTCTACGTGTACACCGGAAGCAACGACGCGTAACAATTGCAAACGAAAAACGATTCCGAGCTCGCGGTAAACTCTGCTTAGGTCGTAAGGAAATTTATTAAAAAAAAAAAAAAAATTTAAAAAATTAAATACCGCCCGGCGAAATATCCGCATCGTTTCCAAAGGTACAACGTGAACGCTTTCGTAGCGTTTTCACCAATCGCAAAAGTGTGTTCCGAGTAAAAGTAAAATAATCCAGCTTAGTAAAACTAAGCTTCTTTGTTTGACTCGGAATCTAAAACTAAGTAACAATACTAAAAAAGAAAAAAAAAATGACATCGTTTGTAGACGTTCGTCCTTTCATCACTAATTAAATATTAATTACTAAATTTTAATTGAACATTTTATTCAATTTCAAGTACAATACAATCTTTTGCAGTTTTCTTAATAACGGGGAAAATTCACGTAATAACAGTTTCTATTAGTTTAAATTTGTTAGAATTCAGTTTAAAAAAATAAAAAAAATATCCTAGGGACTTGAAACTCTCACCAAATATTTATATTAGCATTTTACAGACGCGGTTAAATTTAAAAAAAAAAAAAAAAAAAAATGTTCTGATATTTGTTTGAGTTTCTTAAATCTGTTTGTTATCTGTTCGTGGTTTTTATGTGGATAGCCTAACGATTTGTCAATTTTTTTTTTTTTTTTTATCAGCGTTTTCAGTTCAAACCCATGATGTAAAATTTGTTTAAACCACGAACAACGGTTCGGTTTATTTCATAATTACAAATTAATACAATTTTAAATTTTTTTTTAACAAAATCAATGTTTAACCGAACTTTAATCGATTATCTATCGATGCATAGATATGAATTAAATTGCCCTTTATATGTTAGGTATCGTGCGTTTCCGATTTCCCTCCTGATTTTTTTTTTTTTATACATACGATTATGAGCAAAGCGAGCTTAACAAAAAAATAATCAAGAAGTTATATCGAGTAAATGGTATTTGTATTGTTTTTAATCGCGATCGTTATTAGAATTGCAATTGTCTTGTATAAATATGTATTTGTTACATCACGGTTACAGCTAAACGTCGACTTTAAATGATTCATTTGTATTTGGGAGCTTTGAAACATTTCTTTTTTTTTTTTTTGTATCTAATACAAATTACTGATCACTACGCGCGGCCGTGTGGTAAATATCCGTGGGTTTTTGGCCGGTAAAAAGAAGAAAAAGAAGAAAAACCTTCGCGAGCCGCCACCACCTCGCGTTGCCGACGCTAAAGCACACAAAGTCTACAAACCCGGCTGCTGCGTATTATAGAATTGTTCCCGGGCGAGCCCAGCAACGGTCCGGAAGTATCGCGCAAACGAGATATACGTCCGGACAGAAAACCGAAACGATATTATTTTTTATTTAATATCGGACGTTAACGTATACGACGTTATAAAGATGGTTGTGTGTTTGTGTCTCCGGCGTACGGGCAACGCACGAACACAGAAAAAAAAAAAAAAACGCCCACTCGACATGTCAGAACACTTTAACAATATCTCTCGACGGCGCCCGTGTACGTAAATATACTCTCCGCGTTATTTGCAATCGATCGCGAAAGACGTTCGCGCGCACCGCGCCGTCTGATTCAATTTATACCGTTTCCCGGCGAATTTATAATATGGTTTGAGCGCCGGAGTGGTTTCGGCGACCGTTTCGCCCGCGACCGAACAAACGATATCCACGCGCCCCCGTGCGCGCGTCCGGCCGTGCTATATATATATATATATATATATAATCCCGTCGCTATTATTAGAAAATCGTATTAAATTCAATTGTGCATGATTGGACCCCGGCGACCCCGGTTTATATCGCAATAATTAACCGCCGCCGAACGGTTGGAAATACCGTTACAGACTTTAATAAATAATACAAAAATCATCGAATTCTTAACGGGGTGTGCGTGCGTGCGTGTGTGTGTGTGTGTTTTTTTTCCTCTTCCGTCGTTCCGTTTTTCTTATAATAATTTAATCGGAGATCGCGGATATTCCGTTATAGTAATTTATCCGTGCCCGCCCGCGCGCCCGTCAAACCGCCCGGCAGCCGAGCGCAAAACCGAAATATTATAAACAAGTCGTTTTATAACCGCACGGATTAAACACTACGGTTTGTACGACGAGAAGGCCCCGCCGTTGTTAAAAACTTTTTAAAAGTCAAATCGATTTCCGTCTTACCACGATATTATTACAGTAATAATAACTCTGCCGGCGGTGCGTCCTATACGCGGTACGGTGCAATACCCGCCGAACGGTTTTTTTTTTTTTTTTTTTTTTGTTGTTTTCCAAACGATTTCGCAACATTAAACATTTTCAAACGCTCTGGCGACGTTATTATTAACGAAAGGATAGAAACAAATTATAAAAAAAAAAAAATAATTATTATTACTACTAGTAGTGTACAGCGCTGCGAACCAGTCAACCTAATTTATTCCATCGGTTTTATCGTCGGGGGATAATAATGAAAAATGTAATTTATTTTCGTTCGACGATTGTACATATAATGACGTAATACAACGATACAGAGTTGACGGGCCGGAATTTCATAAAAAAAAGAAAAAAAAAAAAAAAAAAAAACAGATCCGCCAAAGGAACAACACGTTCCGATAATCAAAAGAATCGCGCTCGTACAACGGCGGCGGGGGCCAAGATTTTAACGCAAATATAAAACAGCGAAAAGCGCTCTCGTTTCATTTTTTTTTTTTTTTTTTTAATCATGCAAAAATATACAATTTAAAATGCTAAAATATACAATGTTAATTAAGCGAAAATTTACAGAAAAAAAAAAATAATAATAATAATAATAACGAACAACAATTTCCCGTTAGTTTTAATAAAGATAATTCCGAAAATTCCTCTTGACGGAATGTTTAGTCCTTATGGATTATAAGTACTTACTCGAATAACTTAGCATTTTTTTTTTTGTTTTTTTTTTTTTTTTTTGTTTGGGACACGGGACGACACAGAGTGTACGTACGCATTATAAACGATACAAAAAAGACACGGCGAAGCTGCTATATTATGTTGCACAATTAATTGACTGGAAATAATGATTTGACTTGATGTCTTTAATGGGTGTTCCGCCGCGGCAGATTATTCGTATCGTTAGAAATTATTTGTATAATAATTATAACAAAAAAAAAAAAAAAAAAAAATGCCTGCAAGATTCACAGTAAAGATTGTCGAATACGAATTCGAACGATTACGGTAAGTGCGGTTTTATAATTTAAAAATCGATTTTTTTTCTTTTTTTTTTTTTTTTTTTCGGTTTTTTTCGAGAAAATATCACCGACGATTTCCGTTGGACACGAAACTCAATACAATCGGTTTAGGCCTCCTGTTTTTTTTTTTTGTCAGCCACCACTTTCGAATTACCGTCTCGTTTTTTTCGCCGGTGTTTTGCCTTCGGGTTTCCAGTGTATATCTGCATGTGTCACGCCGAGAGATTTATGTCAGTGGCGAACAACAAAAATTTGGCCTCCCTTCCCCGCAGAAATAAAAAAAAAAACCGCTCCTTAAAATATATCTAAAATTGTTTTTTTTTTTTTTTTTTTTTTTTTTTTTTTAAGAGTTCAATTTACTTTAGGGAGTTTTAGACGGGGGTCTGCTGGGCCCTCAGTTACTCCACTGCTTCATTTACTTATTTTCCCTGCGAACACTGCCGCGGGTTTGTAATATCATCAAAACGTGTTCTGGTTTGTCGTCTCGTTGGTTAAACTCTCGTGAAAAATGACACGAATCCATAAGAATAAACCCGCTATTTTTTTCCGTGCACTCTGCCAGTGTATTGCGTACATTATCGATAAAATAATATCGTTTATAACCGAAAATATATAGACGGCACCCGTAAATTCGACTAATTCAATTTTACGGTTCCATATATAATTTCTCTCGTAATTACCGTACGCGGCGATCGTTTTCGAACGAAACATTATTGCGCGGACCCACCCGGAGCACAAACAATACCTAATAACGGGGCGCGTAGCCGACGGGGAAAAAGCGTTTTGCCCTCAATCGGCCGTATTTAAGCCAAAAATGTATTAGGCGAATATACTAAATAATGTTTCGACGGCGTTTACGTGTAGTTATGTGTTACATATTTCATATTTATTTACCAGCTTCCGTATCGATAATTCTACAGTTTGTTAAGCGATAAAGATGTGCGGGGGGATGGCCCAGCCGCGAGTTCAATTCAAATTAACGATGGGAAAAATCCGGATTTTCGGATTTCGGAATTTCAAGTACGACATTTATTGTAAATCCGGATTTTTAACCGAATGGAATCCCAATTTCGGTGTACGAAATTGCCATTTTATATTAATCAAATTAATTTCTCATAAAACTATTGTTAATAGCATTAAATGCGTAAAACATTGTTTTTACAATTAAAAAATATCACAAATATGAAATTTATTTAAAAAAAAAAAAAAAACCAAGTACAAGAACTCGTACATATTACACTCGGATTTATAACATGTATTTGACTAGCTGACCCGGCAAACGTTGTTTTACTCGTAAAAATACAAACTTTTGGATTTCGATACCATCCGGATTTATTAGATTGTCGTCACATCACTAATTTAAAATATAAAATTAAAATGTCCCGCCACCAAAACCGACGTAAATAATAAAATTACGAACGCCGTGTAACCGCTTATACCGTATCGGCGGTGAAAATTAATCGCGTTTCCTCCGCGCAGCTGATTTCGACGTCTCGACGAGGCCCCCGTGCGACGCGTCATTTTTAAGACGCGTGTATTACCCGCCTACATTTATCACGAGGAACCACTCTGGAGATTATATTATATACACCATTATATAACTATATACGATATAATAAAAAAAAAAAAAAATAATAAAAAACCATCGCGCAATTTTTTCGGAATATTATCCTCAAAGAGAATTATTACCCACCTGCATACCTCCTAAACACAGATGGTATATATCTTCTATGGTGCGATGACGTTTCAGTATATACACAGTGCACGCGAGTTAATAAAGAAATCAGATATTTCAAAAAAAAAAAAAAAAACCCCGCCATAAAAACGTTAATAATACGGTTTGTAATATTAAATTTTAGACTTTAGTCGATATCCTCGTATACTTATAGTACCCACATAAAACGACTACGTAAACGTTTAAATTAAAATGTACCGGATCTGCGGTCTAGGCTGGAATTCCAACGGAAAAGGACAACTAATATTAAGATCGTTTAATTTATCGCAATATTGTAATATCAATCGTTTAATAATGTATATAATAATCCGGGGCGAACACGGGTAAACGTTTTAGAGGGAGGGATTGAAAAAAAAAATGTAAAATTTTCATAAATATCATACTTAGTTACTCTTTGGGTACTCGTATACGTAAATATCAATCGATTTTATTCGAATAGCCTGTGGTAATAAGGCTAAGCCGTGATCACTACTTTTTACATAGTGTGTGCATAGTGCCGGGTGCGGCAGAGCCGACTGACGAGTTTAATGTGGCCATTAGCCTGTGATAAGATAAGAACAGGCCTTAATAAGTGGTAAATTTTGAATTGTACGGTAATACCGTTTTTATTCGTAATCGTGGTCTGGACAGGTGTACGTCGTGGTTCCGTCGTGCGTGCGTATTACGAAAATAATCATTCTGTGATCGCTACACATAGGGCTTTTCGTATACACTTCGGCATTCAACGTGCTGCTGAATCTGTTCCTTCTAGCTAACACTAAAACTGGAAGTACCCTAAGTGGACTTGGACACGGAGCACCCAGAACGGTAAGAACCGCCGAAAATGTGCAGTTGGTTAGAGAGTCAAAATTGAGCAGTCGCCAAGACGCTCAGCCCGGAAACACGCTGTAACTTTGGCAATCTCAGACCGTTCTTTGAGGAGAATTCATCAAGAAGATTTATCATTCCATCGCAATAAATTAATGATTGTCCAAGAGTTAAATGATACTGATTACGGCAACCGTAAAAATCTCTGTCAACAAATGTTCCCTGGACAGTTAGTCTCTCCGAGAGGATACATAGGCTGGCCAGCACGGTCCCCAGATTTAAGCATGTGTGATTTTTTCCTCTGGGGCTTCCTTAAGGTTGAAGGTTTTCAGAAATCGCCCACATACCATAGAAGAAATTAAACCGAAAATCACCGCGGGAGTCGAGGCCATACCAGTCGAAATGTGCCGAAAATCATAGGAGAGCTTCAGAGATCGTCTACAACAGTGTATCAATGCTGACGGCCGTCCCATCTTGGAGATATAATTTTCAAAAAAAAAATTTTAAAAATCGGATTCAATACTGATTGAAAAAAAAAAACCTTTTCTCTAAGTTTTACTGTTATGTGATTTACCATAACTCTTTAAACTTAGTTTAGACTTCGTGTCAACTGGATGTATGGGCAAACCGTCGGTGTCATACTTTACATTTGTACGAACCACGGGTTGCCCAGTCTCAGTCAATAAAGTAACTTTAGTGTTTATAAGTGTTCTTTATTGTCTTCAAACCTTTTTCCATTCAACATCCACTGAGCAGCCGTCAGTCAACGGTGACTTCGCCTTTATATAGTTTTGAGTCGTACTACCTAGTCCGGCTCACTAAAGTCTTATGGGGAACTTTGTAACAACTATCCGATTTGTAGGTGTTAGGCAATTCATTTTTAAACATTTTCTCGATATTTCGGTCGAGGGATTTATATCCACCCTCCCCCCCCCACAGTGCTCGCTACCGAAAATAATTTTATACTCGTATGATCATTATATATATATATAAAAAAAAAAAAAAAAAAAAAAAAAAAAAAACAATCAAAAAAGCGGAAAAATGTTTGATATCGCAATAAACGCACGCATTGCTCGCAAATGGAAACGACAGACGTTTGTTGACTATTATAAATAAAAAAGTAATATATATTTAAATTTAAATATTTTGCGCACGTGCTCATTTTCTTTTAACAATTGTTCCTTTTTTTTTTTTTTTTTTTCAGAATATGGCCACGGCATTTAAAAAATATAAAATATCGATTGCGTTTTCTCGTTATAAACCGCGGTGGCAATCAAACCGAAATAATACTAATAATAGCATCTTGTTTTGCGCCGCAATATAATTTATTTTTCATTTTAAACACACAAATTTCAATACCATTTGAAATAATAATATAATACCGGGTATTCGAACATTTTTACTCAAATACTATAATATTCGGTAATAAAATGATAATTCAAATTTATATCGACGACGGTTTTTTGTCTATATTTATTTTGTCGTGCCGTCGAAAATTAAAAATTCTCAGGACTCGGAAGTTGGAGCAAATGATAATTTGTTTTTTCGGAGAAACTTGGAGTATATTGTTTAAGACGCAAATTTGTCTCATATCTCCCTGTTAGTCATATACGAAATTTTAGATGCCGAGCGGAGCGAGTGAGGTCATGTGGTTTTATAATGATGTTTTCTTTTGCTTTTCTGTAAACACATTTTCTACCAGAAAACTTTATCCGGTCAATACGCTCCCACACTGTTCCCGATCGAACATTTTGTCTATTCGGTACTTAAGATCGGTTCGATATACCTATCAGTTTTCTAAGGCGGCAGAAAAAACTACCGGCGAATTACGAAAAAACACGATTTCGTCCAACTTGAAATTTATTATTTCATTTCTATTTATGTGGATTTCTGGGTTACCATGGCAACAATGTAAAAAAAAAAAAACACGACTAATACTACTTCGCCCAGAAAAGTTTTTTGCTTGCAGTTTATCGTTGCATATATATATATATAATTAAATTCCTATCCACTTACTACCTTTCCAACTGTCCACCTACAACAGTGACCACCATTGGTGCGAAGTTTGTACGCCCTATTTTTTTTTCTTTTTTAATATTAGAGCCGTTTTGCTAATTTTGAGTTTTAAACGATATTTGTATAACTACGGAAATAAACACGTATTGACGTGAATTTGTATTGATATTTGTTTGGTAAATGTCGATTTCCAAACAGTACGACTAAACGCATCGGAAAAACACGGCCGTTTGTTACGGTCGATGTTGTCGGACAATTCCGCGGGTTTCGTGAATTTTTTAATTTGATTGATTTTAGAATTGCGTCGGCCGCACCGGCACTGCAATATTGTCGGATAAATCCGATTAAGGAATCCGCCGTGTCGCGCCGTTACCGCCGTATGAATTAGTAGTTACAAGTGGCCGAACGTGCACGATGAATTTTATTTTAGCGTTGCCCGGCCGTCGTCGAAACGTATTTCGTGTGCGATTGACCGTGTCCTCCTGGTGTCGTACCTAGTCTACTGTATACGTTTCACATTTCACGTGTACCTAAGGCCAGACAAAGTTTATCGAATCGTTACCGGACTCGCGTCGACGGATCTTGGGGTGTATTATGTTGGGCAATTGATTCGCGCGCGTTATTTTGCAAAATCGCCTTAATGTACACGCCACGTCATTTCGCCGTATTCAAATATAAAATGTCTTCTTCTTCTTCTTCTTCTTCTGCATCGAAAAGTGCATTTTTAGTGTTACGACCGAGTGGTGCCCCCGATAATAATTATATACCGTATCGGTCGCGTGTCCCGGGTTTTAGGGTTCGAACATTTATTAAGGAGTCGGCAAATCTATACAAAACGCATCCCCGGGCCCCCGTATGCTGCGGTAAACGATATTGCCTTATGCAATATAAAATGTTTTTTTTTTTTTTTTTTTTTTTTTTATAAAGGGTGCGGCAGAGCCGACTGACGAGTTTAATGTGATCATTAGCCTGTGATAAGATAAGAGCAGGCCTTAATAAGTGGTATATTTTGAACTGTACGGTAATGCCGTTTTTATTCGGAATCGTGGTCTGGACAGGTGTACGTCGTGGTTTCGTCGTGCGTGCGTATTACGAAAATAATCATTCTGTGATCGCTACACAAAGGCATTCCACGTGCTGAATCTGTTCCTTCTGCTAACACTATCGAATTGTGGATACGGCATTTGAAAGTAACTGAGTAGTACCCTAAGTGGACTTGGACACGGAGCACCCAGAACGGTAAGAACCCTCGAAAATGTGCAGTTGGTTAGAGGACTTTTTTGAGGACGAGAACAGGACCGCCACTGCCACGTCCGCTCGTTATGTTGTGATGTCGGAAACTCATCTGCAGCATAGGCTGGAGGAAATGGCTGAAGAATATGATTTGGGAGATGTATAGTTTCAGCGAGACGGAGCTGCAGCGCACACAGCTTGAATTTCACTTGGTGTCTTGCGACAAATGTTCCCTGGGGGCGGTTAGTCTCTCCGAGAGGAGACATAAGCTGGCCAGCACGGTCCTCAGATTTAAGCATGTGCGATTTTTTCCTCTGGGGTTTAGGAAATTAAACAGAAAATCACCGCGGGAGTCGAGGCCATACCAGTCGAAATGTGCCGATAATCATATGAGAGCTTCAGAGATCGTCTACAACAGTGTATCGCTGCTGACGGCCGCCCCATCTTGGAGATATAATTTTCAAAAAATAATTTTTAAAAATGGGATTGAATAGTGATTTAAATAAAAAGAAAAACGTTTTCTCCAAGTTTTACTGTTCGTCATTTATAGCCCATCAAAACTCGTCAGTCGGCTCTGCCGGACCCTGTATTTATTTTGTGGTTAAAATTGAAGGAAAAAAAAAAAAACTTTTAACCATATACGTGTATGTGTGTATGTATATATAATTTAGACTTGGCCCCGGCACACACAATGGCGGGGGGGGGCGGGTGGCGGCGCCGCGGGCGTTTGCCGACCGAACGTCCGCCGGGTCCAGCTCGGTACGTCGGGCCGGTCCGCGGGCGAGGTTTACCACCGCGCCGATAATAACGGTAAACACGCGGCGCACACGTCGAACGTTTTAATTTAATTATTATTATGCCGATTCCCGGCGGGATATTTGACGGGCCGGGTTTAGGTAAACATTTCGGTATGTCGAGTGGAGGTTTTCGAGTGTGTTACACGCCCGACGCTAAACGTTAAATAATAGATAATCCGGACGGTACTATCCGCGCAATGGCCATCGGGACGCGTGTAGGTGTACGGCGTCAACGTGTTTGCGAATTAAGACAAACAGCGCGTACGCGTGCGGCGTACGACGGCGGGGCCGCGAGCGAAAAGCCACAGCTGCGTTTACGATGCGTACAATGGTACACGCGTATGTGCGCATCATATATATATATATATATATATATATATTTTTTTTTTTTTTTTTTTTTTTTTTATTATTATTTACCCGGCTGTTTCCCCCGTTACCCGCCGCGGCCGCGTGCGCCGACATTCGTTATTTGCAAAACGAGACCGGTATATTGTGGAAAACCGTACGCACGGCGCGGCGGTGCACGTCATCCCGTGCAGTTTTCGACGCCCGGCGAACAAATTGAATTTTGATTTATTTCTAGTACACGGTAAATAATACCGGGAGGGTATTACTGCCCGTACGGCGGGCACGGTGTAATTAATTGCGTTTTTCGACCTGCGGATTTCATTAGATGTAATTTCGAAAACGGTTCGCCAAACGCAAGGAATACCACCGGCAGGGGTGCCCGCCGGGGGCGTGTAGCTAAAAAATATCCACACTGAGCGACACCCAATTAAAAACCAACGGCCGATTAATTAATTGCTACAGTACGGACCGGGCAGTTAACAAACGCCTTGGGGTTTCGCTTGACGAAAAACTGACGTGGGAAATACGGATGAATAATGTAAAACCGAGCCGAGCGTACGCCCGATTGAGAAAATCTTATACTCGCTAGTAAACTGTGGCCGGCTAACCGTACCCGGCTGGATTATATCACCGAGAGATTTAATATATATTTCCCAAGGAGCTTAGCTTAACAATTGTAGCCCTTCACTGTAATCTCGGAAGAAAAAATACAAAAACTGCCCGTCATAAACCGCGTCTCCTACTGGGTTACTTTCTTTATCATCGGCGTCAGTCACATCAGAATCGAAACAGGATATCTAAACCCGAACTAGGTTGGCATTAACTATCAGCGTCCTTGTATCGTGCATTGTATTTGTATAAAATTAGTTTTATTGTAATAACATAAATACTTTTTGTAAATAATTATTAAATTAAATATTAAAAAATAAAAATTTTTTTTTTTTCGTTTGTGAGTAATGTCAACACCGCTTTACGTTAAACGATACATTTCAATCATATAGGTTAGTATTAGTATACGATGTATGCGAGAATATATTCGTTGGCCTTAACTATAGTTTTTTTTTTTCAAATAATCTATTTGATTTTTCCTAGGTAGAAAACATTTTTTTTTTGTTTTGTTTTAGAGAGTAGCAAACTTCTTTGCCAGATGTACGTATACGTTTTTCTAAGACGTGTTTTATTCTCATAAAATACTTCTTTTTGGCTATTAAAAGTTGTCTGATTTTCTTACGCGGTATTTTGAATGTTGGAATACTGAATTTTCAATCCGTCGTACATACTTAATTTGAAAATATCAAAAAGCCCAGCTTGTATGCAAGATCATCATTTGGGAATGGCTCGACCGATTTGACGGATTTTTTTTTTTTTTTTTTTTGTTGTTTTCGTAATTATCAGGACTAAGTTTTTATAAATGAAAATTATTGGAAAAACCGCTGGAAAAGGCGGGAATTCGGATGGTATAAAAAGATAAACATTTTAAGATGGAATGAAAAACATTTGTTGATTTACCATGGAAACCAAATAGTATAAATAAATATACGAAATAAAACGGCGTTACGCTAAATCGGAAATCCTCCACAAAATATACAAACAAAAGTAGTTATCAAGTTACATTTAGATTAGACTTTCGAAATGTTGTGAAGTAATTTCAGTCCGGTCAATACATATGTAGACCGGACATTCTACCAAAGTATTCCAACGAAGGAAACGAAGAACCCCCGTCGAATGTTATACCGGAAAAACCATACGAGTGCCGTTGACAGGATATATTATGCAATTTATCCGAATAACAGTGAACGGTTTTACTTAAGAATGTTGCTCTACGTGATCAAAGTTAGTCCGGTGTCCTTTGCAAGGAATCGAGGAATAAAATCTTTCTAAAAAAAAAATACTGTCTGCTTGAGTGTACGATTCTTACTGGCTGTGGAACTGTGGAAGACGTTCATTATCCCTAGAATTCCAATGATATCAACTAATCTGCTATTCCAGTTTAGACGGTTCCAAATTCCCGTTGAATTATGCTTTTCAATGACCATAAATAAGGCACAGAGCCGAACATTAAACGTTGCGGGTTTAGGCTTAACCGTCCAATGTTTTTTCCATGGTCACTTGGACGTGGAAACTCTGTCACGTGTCGCATGCAAACAAAATCTACTTGTGCTGGTTCCAGAAATATTTAATGCATAAGGCTAATTGAAACATACAATTTAAAAGTATTATGGAATTTAAAAAAAAAAAAAAAAACATTTAATTCGATTTAGACAGAAATAAATAATGTAAACAACCGCACATCATAATAAAACTAATACATTCCACACTTGGCTCTGGAATTTAAATAAATGACGTGCACGGGACAGCCAGACGATTGTGGATCGGCAACAAACTTGACCCAGAGCATGTTCGGGCGAAGGCAGCTTGTCCGATATAAATGCTAACCCGGGCGGAGGGACGACGTGTGAACACTTTGTCGTTGATAAGTAATAAATAGACCAAACTGACCGGCCGACAATCGCATCGGCGACCGTCATATTACTACTTATCTATTCGTAGAGATAACAATGTTTTCGTCGAACACGGGTATAGTTACCAATATGATTGCGCATTCACTATTTTCTATTTTTTTAACAGGACGAGGATAAAAGGCCCCATTTAATGGATAACCTTTACGGCACACCCTGCGAATGAGTCATGATGATTAGTAAAAATGCTCCGAATTGTAACACCGCGATATGTAATAGTATGGAATACGCATTAGCATATTCTATCGGTGCGTGGCAACAAAATCTTAACACTGAACAGACAGATTGACAAACTTCTCGTATCGTAGCTTAGTCTTTTTGTTTTTTTACTCGGTGGTATTTTATTTGACAAATTTTCCTAACAAATTCCAAAAAAAGTAACCGAGAACAAACGACGGTTTACATCGACGTTTTATATTTATCGATTTCCGGGTTAACTTGGCTACGCGGGGAAAAATACACAACTCATACTATAGTCTTACCAGTTACCGAACTCCGCTCAGTATCGTTTTTTTTTTTTTTTTTTTTTTTTTTTGATTGAAATGAGATTTATCGTTGTTTTCGCCGTATAAACCAAACAACACGATATCTTTCCGACTTTCCGCTCGCAACACCGTCGCTGACCCTGGCGCAGTGCAGACTATGTTGGAGTTTTTGTTTTTCATTAATGGTATTATTTTGAACTATAAAAACTCTGCTCCGGGTGTTGTTTTTTTTTCCCTAAAAATATATCAATATGATTTGTACGTAATAGGTAAAAAAGAAAATGAAAAAAAAACACACACACAAAACCAACGCAATCGCGCACATACCGTGTTACGAAATATATTTCAGATTACAAAACAACGCGATATTATTATTGATATATTATTTTGTTCGCGATAATAACAAACGTGTGTGATATATAGTAACAATAATAATAATAATAAGATAACTACTTAGGCGCGATCTACGAGCACATTACATTTAACGATATGCAATTCGATAAATCACAATAGAAAATTAATATCGGTTATTGCGGGGCGTCGACTGCCAAAAAGTTATTTTTACAATTTTTACCGTATACACTTACGAAATATGTGTATTATTACGACAATATAATTATTGTACGAAGGCGGTATTTTTTTTTGATTTACCTCCAATGAAATCGAATACGTTTTGTTGGCTATCGGCATAAAAAAAAAAATAAAATAAAATATACAAATGCCGCCAATTAAAATTTTTCAATGAAATTTCGTTTCGTACTCGTCGTACTCGTATGGGTATAAATAATAATATGCATATATATATATATTTTTTATTTTATTTTATTTTTTAATAATGTATGGTAAAAACGCCAACCAGCAGCCATACGACCATGGCCAGTGTTAAAAACGCCACGAAACGAGTCTTGATCGGATCCCAGGGGGCCGTTCTGATGGCCGGACACTTGGGTTGACACGCGTTCGGAGTAATAACAATTTTATTATCGCCCGAAGCGCCCGCAGGCGAAAACTTATCGTCCGGCTGCGTTGGCGCACCGGAGTTTTGGCTTTTCGGTCTGCCGCAGCACACGACTTGTTCCATTTCCATGGTCGAGACAGCCGGCGGACGGCAAGAGTCGTTCGAAACGCAGCAGGCGGAATTATCGTAGCCGACACACTTTTCCATAATTATCTGGGTTTGCTTCCACGCGAGTCGGTTCGAATAACCTAAAAATGAACAAGAAAAAAAAAAAACAAAACACACAATTAGCGACTGTCCTCGTGAAAATCCCAGTGGAGACCACCGGGATGCACTGGCCCCGGACCGTTGGCCCGGATTATTGTTTATTAACGTAACGAGTGAAGGTGTTTGTATAAAATATACAAATTATATTTGTTTGCGTTTGATTTATAGTTTAATGTAAGTAATTGTTAGACTTGAAAAAAAAAAAAATAATATATTAACGCGGCATTTAAGACGGTGGCCGAGATGGTTTCAGGGGTCCGAATCCACCATCGAATTTTCGTCTACGGCCTTGTAAGAACCGGAAAAACGCGGCCCGCCCTTAATAATTTCCCGGTTAGATTAGGTTGGGGTTTCCAGGGAGGACAAAACGATACTCGCACACGAATTCCGTGTGGAGGCCTGTGAGGCGGACTGCTGCTCTAAACCGGGTGGGGGGGAGGGTTGTCCGACTAGCCATTCCGATATAAAGGGAATTTGTTTAGTCTACGAGTGATTAATCCTTAAACGTTGTGTTCGGTACTAAACAATTTCTCGTAACTTTCCGCTAAAACAAATTAATTTAGTCGTGAGTAATCTCTGTGATAATTTATCACATACCCATGCCGTCAGTTATCGCACAAATATCGAAATTATCGTCGGTTTGTCGATATTTGTATTCCCACGCGGGAGTGGCCGGGCGATTTTTATATAAATATAATTATTTTAACGGGACACTGCTCTAGTAGATCCGCACTATAAAAAAAAAAAAAAAAAAAAAAAAGAAAAACCCGAGTTTTGAAATAATGAAAAATGTTTGCAGGGAATCGTTTTTCGCGTAGAACTATTCAAGCGAGCGTTTTCGTATACCATATAATAGTATGCACAATTTATTATTAAACTCTTTTGGGAATCAAAGAATACACAAACTTTATGAATAAAATTTAATATAAAAAAAAAAAAAAAAAAAAAAAAAAAAAGAAACTATAGAATATCCGTTGAACAATAGCGCAATATATGCACATAAATATATATAGGTACGGTTAAATAATATTTTCTATCGCGGCAGGAGCGTACGCATAGTCGCAAGATAAAAATAATAATATGCAAATGTATCGATTATTTTTTTCTTTTCTTTTTTGAAATTACTATTAGGTAACAATAATTTGTATATTTATAATATTAATTGTAAACCACAAAGCGGTGCTTGAATACAAAATTTTTAATTCAAAAGTTATCTACACCGAAATATGAAATTAGTTATTTATAAAAGGTTTATACAAATGTACGTAGGTATACCGACTTAAAATATATTCTAAAAACCGTGGCCGTCAGTAATTGTACGGTTTAAATTTCGTTTTTATGCCTTTTCGTAATAGGTACAGTTGTACATGTACACTTCGAAACGGCAGCAGTTCTACACCGTGAATAATAAATGTGTACGTTACACATTTGTCTTGTATATAATTACAAACATACGAAAAACATTTTATCTGTACACAGATATTCAAAACGCATACGAATATTGTTCGCGGACATTGTGGTGCGCCATCGAGATCAATTTTTATCATCTATAGATAGGCTGCTATCTATAGCTGCTTATCCGCCAGATAAACCGGAAATACGCGATCCGGGATTAATAATTTTATCGTCTAGAAGACAAATCGTTTCGGATCGTAATGATTTTAATATATTTATTATATACACACGAATAGGGAAATTAGAAATTAGTCACCGAGTTGCGTCGTCCAAATCTAGTGCGCCCTTACTACTTTCAGCGCATAGATTTACGATAGTCAATGGAAAAATATTATCTTTACATAATTATCTATATATAAAAAAAAAAAAAAAAAAAAAAACGAAAGTCGCCGATGGTCATTTATTTTTCGTCAAGATAATTACACGAGGCGTGTCGGAAACGAACGGGTTTTTGACGATTATTTTATTGCAAAACTCTTTCGGTACACGTTCACACAAATGTTTGTGTCCTATATATATATATATACAGTAGTCACTCGATAATTCGAAAAACTCCGTAAATCGAACTAAACGCTTAGTCCCCTGAGAAAACCTCTGAGAAATGTCTGTCGGTTGGACACACTTTACCAATTGCAACTTTTTTTTTCAGGAACCTCTATAATTCGGATTTCTTTAAACGCGATTATTTATATGTTCGTATGTACCCACAGTAGTCACTCGATAATTCGAATCTCGATAATTCGAGTAGGTTGAAGTTCTGCCTAGCACATGGAACAGATTTGAGGTTACTGTGTCATTTGAAGAATTTGTTCACTTTGATGATAATGTCACAACTGCTGGTACTTTAACCGACGAGGAAATTGTACAATGTACTACAGCCAATCAACACGATTCTGACAACGATGACGAGGAAGAGGGGACGGCGGTTCCTGTCATGTCGTTGAAAGAAGCAAAATATTTTACTTTAGGATTGTGTCAATTTTTTGAGCAATCTGAAATGGACGAAAAAAGATGCGATACAATTTTCAATGCTATCAATAAGCTAGATAACGCTATGGACCAGATTGTGGCCAACAATTTAACACAAAAAAAAGATAACAGATTTCTTTAATATGTAAAATATAATAATATAATAAATAAATGTCAATTAATAAATGTAATATGTACAATTTTTCATCACTCTTTAATTCGAATTAATTTTTTTCCCCCTCGATTATTCGAACACACTCGGTAAATCGAAAACATCTATAAATCGATAAACCTATCTATAAACCTGAATTTCGAATTATCGAGTGACTACTGTATATATATATATATATATATATATTAGTAGGCACCGCTTCCTGCAGTTTTATGTATTTATTGATATCTACGGTAAGGTTATACATGTTGGATGATTTTGTTTGGTATTTTAATTACGCATTTTCGATTGTCGTTTTGGGAGTGGAAAAACGTCCTTGTCGTGCTATCAGTAATCAGTAAACGCTTAAGTGAGAAAACGGTCAGCATGTCTCCGCGGAAATACGACTATTGTCATGTATCTATTTTATCTTCATCTATAGATATATTAAAGGTTATCTTTATACAGCGTTGTGAACAAGTGAAAAAATAAATCGGGTTTATATTAAAAAAAAAAAAAAAAAAAGTACGTATGTCGTAATAGTTTACTGTTGCGTATTCCGCACGACAGTCCATTAATTTGGTTAAATCGAAAATTGTCTAAAAAAAAAAAAAAAAATTAAATATTAAAATTCTTTTTTTATCATGCGAATTGCCCGGAAAGAATGGTTTTTTTTTTCTTTTACTATCGGAGAGTTCGAAATAAATTGGTAACATCTTAAAAATATTATTCGTGTCGAATTGTAAATATAACGATCTGAAATTACATAAAAATACTGTCCGTTAAATACGGACAACCGTTCGGCTGTAATCTATACGAGAATTAACTAATAGTTACACTCCGCCTCGTCCTCCCTACCAATAAAAAACCGTAGATATTACTTTTTTAATAATACAAAAAAAAAAAAAAAAAATGGTAAAGTAATGACAAATGTTTTGCCCTGCGATATCACTATAATATTATTATATCGTGTAATAATACAGTGCCGAATTGGAATTGCGATATTTATGTCTATTTTAACGCGGTTGCATCAGAGCTAGAAAGAACATTTTCGTTTTACGTTATTACGTTTTTAAGATTTAAGCGTTTTATTTTAATTCGATTCATACCCACTATAAAACTGTTACGTTCAACAGTATGTTAATTTAAAACGTAACGTTACTTATTCGTTTTTTTTTGCGTTATTCGAATTAATGTTTTTTACGCACTGTACACAGTGTGGTGGTTAGGGGGTAGAATACGATTGCGTACGCAGCTTACCGTCGGACCGACCACGAAAACACGTTCGATTTCGAAATGTACCATTCAATATTCTTTTTGAACGTACGATCGATAAAATAAAACCGGCATAACTATTGCGATGTATTTATCCGAAAATTGGTTTTTTTCGCCAAGGACAACGTTAATTTTAAACCGTCTGTGAGTTTTTCCTCTACGGACGTTTTTATTGTAAGTATAAAAGTTACATTATAAATTCAAACGTTTTTTACGACGAGTTTACTAAGCTAACTATATTATACGCATAGAGTTTATTTTAAATCCGTTAATTAAATTAAATTTATCAAGTCATATTTAAATAATTATTTTTACCGTATTTTTTAATTCATTTATTTTTAAACTTTAAAACCTTAATAGATTTTTTTTTTTTTTTTTTTTGAAAAACTTATCCATGCACTTTAGAAAATTGAATGACTAGAAATTTGGCAGTGTTTGGGACATACCCAGTCGTGCTCCCGAAAAAAGGTAACTTGTACGCAATCGGTTTATATCGTAGGTGGGTACCTATGGACAGTTTTAATAGGTAAATGCATTAATGTACCCATTATTTTTTTTATTTTTTTTATTTAGGTTATGTTAGAATTCTATAATACAAAGTTTCAATATTTGGCTCGAAATCTTCTACAGAACATTTCGCGCCAAACATTGAAACTTTTATAACACCCGGGCTGAGTTTTTCCTGCGCGGAATTAATATTTATTTAATATTTTAGATTCTGGGCGAAGCGAAGAACGTATTGGTATGACTATGATATTTGTTTTTATTTTTTTTAAGAATTATAGTTGGTACATTGAGGAAGTCGTATTTCGATTTTTGTTTGTAGCTATTCTAATCATCTCGGGATAAACCGAGAAAAAACGTAGGAAAAACGGGGAAATTAATGGTTTTATTATTTTCTTTTTGTTGTCACTCGGTTATATAATAGTCGTGGAGACCTGAGATTTTGACAAAATGTTAACGCGAGTCTTGTCTAGATGTGGACGAATTTTCAAAACATTTTGACGATTTTTGTGCTATTTGTAGACGTTTTAAATTTTCGAGTTTTTTTAGTTCTTATTTGGTTTTGTGCGGATAAAATGACGTTGGCCGATCGGAAAGTCCAGAACGTTGTTCACGAGGGTTAGCGTATGTTGTAAAAAGTAGTTGGGGGGGGGAGGAAAACAAAAAGTTGAATGGTAATGGTAATGGTTTTTTTTTATTTTTTTAAATTTTTTTATGAGCTTTTCGAATTGAAATTTTGACGAAAACCGTAAATATCACACGGCATTTCAAAACCCGTTTAACCGAACTCCGTTTACTATCGTAATTCGTTAGCAATGATGTATCGTTACGCACAGATATAAATTAAATTCCTCTGTGTATCCCACCGTCCCAACATCCCACCACTAACTGCGGTGGCACCGACATCCAACAGTACCCGCGACTTTTATTCACTTAGCCCACATTGTTGAACATTGTTTAAATGTATGTACCTAATGTAAGCCACATCCATCATAACTTTGTTTCGACCATCAATATTATGAATCCGCGGTGTGTAAATGTAAATTTGCGGTTTGTGCCCTTTCATCATTAGTTACTATAAATACATAAACCGACAATACATCCGGCCGTTGCAGATAGAGTTCGGCTTATAATAATTCCAAGGTAAAATTAAACTGAAACTACGACACATATTTCAACATGAATAAAACACATTTATTTTACGTTTGGCGTATAAAATGATTTGAAATTATTCCATTTTGATATTTTCTATTTTTTTTTTCTCCGTTTTGCGCCGCATTACGTTTAACGGTATCCTTCGTTTAGGTTATGTTTTTTTTTTTTTTTTTTTTTTTTTTTTTTTTTTTTTTACGATACATTTGGTTTTGTGATAATTCATTTTGTTTTTCGCTTTCCGTTTAATTGCGTTTTCCAAATTCCGTTTGTATTTGTAATAACTAAGGCAGTGAAGTTATTGCTTTAAAAAAAAAAAAAAAAAAAAAAACCACACTAAATTGGTTGCGTTATTACATAAAAAATATATTATAAATTGCACTTACAATTCATGAAGAATGTCTTAAAATAGTTTTTACGTAAGTTTTTAAAACGGATTGATTATCGACGTTTTTACGGACGGAAAAACACGACAAAGTATAACGAACCACTAAATGACATCGATTACATATTACAACGAGATCGGTACATGACAATTTTGAACATAACTCATTGTCGACCGACGAATTGTTTATTGAAGGACAAGTAAATATAAAAAAAAAAAAAAAAAAAAAAGCGATATGGATATATGTATTATTGTAAATATTTTTAACTGGTATACGTGCAATCGTCGTACACTGCTACGTTTACTTTTTATGATTATATGAAAATTATGAAAACTACACTAAAATAAAAATCGTTGTCAAAATTGTATTTTATTGCGATAAAAACAAAAAAAAAATTGTATTTAAATTGATATTTAAGCTCACTTGAAGTACAGTTACAACAATTTCAGCAAAATTTGATAGTCAAAAAAAAATAAAAATAAGGCCATCAGAAAAAATCGATGTAGACCGCTAGAAAGTAGAGAGTTATGATTATACGAAAATTATGAAAATTACACTAAAATAAAAATAGTTGTCAAAATTGTATTTTATTGCGATAAAAACAAAAAAAAATTTGTATTTAAATTAATATTTAAGCTCACTTGAAGTACAACAATTTAAGCAAAATTTGATAGGAAAATAAAAATAAAAATAAGGGCACGGGGAAAAAAATCGATTTAGACCGCTAGAAAGTAGAGAGTTAATTACCAAAATCTATACACATTATTGAAACATAGTTTGTTTTTTATTTTTTTATTAATATCAACAAGACCGGCAACAAGAGTCTTTTCTCAGTTAATTAATTGTTATTATTTTGTCACGTGGAAAATAAAGCTAATACTATTTTGCGGAAATACGTGGCAGATATGAATGATTTTTTAAATAAGAACCATGGGTGACTGAGTCCCGTCTTATAAATCTCACGGGCGGCTTAAGTAACATAACACCCCAGCCCACCTGTAAAATGGCGCCTATGAATATAATATTTCTCGCGTTCTCGCCGTGTGTTTGTATTTAAAATTCGAGTATATATAATTTCGATACCTGCGTGTAACACGAGTTTTACTAAAATCCAATCGCCGACTCGAAAATACAAACTACAATGGCCGTGCAATCCGATCGGTTCTACAGGAATTCCCGCTTAAACGTCGACGACGGGTGCCCGCCCAGACGATAGGCACCGCAATCGGGGTTTATTTTTTTTCTGGGTCGTTTTGATGAATTTCAAAAATTTATCCCGAGGCATTTTTCTCTTTTTTTTTTTTTTAAGAGATACCTAAATTATTTTATCCGGATGATGATAGATGAATTAAAATGCTCAAGTATAAAACGTTTAAAAAGTGTACGTTTATCGGTCGAATACCGAGCCGGGACGACGGGCGGAAGTTTCCGGTAGGATGTTTGTAGAATCGGGTCGGTATTTCATCCGGTCACTATACACGGAAGTATAGTTTTTTATGCAAATTTATTGCAATAAGTAGACGTTACCGTTGTGGGCTTTCAATGGAAAATAACGCTAAACAATTGCACGGGGTGCACGGTATGTCCGCGAGGTTTTTACAAATCTCCAACAGTCGCAGTAACAACGAATTACTGTTACTGGTTAGGTTATCGATAGGGCCCTTTTGGGCAGACCGAGCTGGAAATCCGCGCTGTACACCCCATCGACGGGGCGTACAAATCGATAAATTAAAATGCATATTTCGCACATTGCGTCGATTTCATTGGGAAAGTAGGATTGGATTCCATCGGTTTGTGTACGCGTATTTAATATTTTCTATACGGCGTCATTATAGAAATTCAATATTATTTAACGAAGGTATTTATTGTCGTCGTCGCAGTCGACTGTTAATTCGACGACAGGGGTGCGGTACGAATTTAATCCCTATCGCGCTAGTCTACAATGGAGTATAATAAATATAAACCGATGACATCGACTGACGTTGATAGGAGTTGTTCTCAATAATAATAATAATAATAAAAATAAAAAAAAATATCGTCTTTCGGCGATAATTGTCGACCGTCGAAATTGAAAATCTAAATAAAATATCGGTAGTTCAATTGGTAATACAATGGTAGTACTCGACGGAATATTATTAAACATACGAGGTGCGACAATAAAATAACGAGACTTTTTGAATAAAACCTAAACTATTAACGTTATCTATAAAACGATTATTGAAATATGATTAGAAAACACTTATATAAAAGTACTATGAACACTGATGGCATCGATTCATTTTCTTATACGTTAGTAGCCTTGTTATTAGTGCGAGTTCGACTATACTGCCGAAAAATGTTAGATATAAAAATCGAACAACATGTGTTAACATTAAATTTCTTGTTAAATTAAAAAAAACTGCCGCGGAATCGTTTCGTATGTTATTATGTGAAGTTTATGGTGAAGAATGTTTATCAAGAGCTCGTGTTTTTGAATGGCACAAACGGTTTTGTAGTGGAAGGGAGGACGTCGAAGACGATGATCGTTCTGGACGTCCTACCACGTCTTCAACAAACGAAAACGTTGAAAAAATCGACAAAGTTAATTAATCAATATTATTATAAAGAGGTATTAATTAAATTAAGAGAACGTGTCAGAAAGAAGCGACCAGATCTATGGAAAAATGGCTGGGTTCTTCACCAAGACAATGCTCCAGCTCACAGTGCATTTTCAATTCAATGTTTTTTAACTGAAAAAAAAATTTCTGTACTTCAACATCCCCCGTACTCGCCAGACCTTGCTCCTTGTGACTTCTTCTTATTTCCTTCTTATTTCTTTTCCCATTTTCAAACAGTTGATGACGTAAAAATGAAAACGGCAGAACTTCTAAAATGAATGAAAACAATTGGCAACACTGTTTTCAAGAATGGCAGCGACGTATGCAACAGTGTATTGATGCCGAGGGAAGGTACTTTGAAGGTGATAATCATTAAATTATAACATTTTTAAAATAAACAACTTTTATTCAAAAAGTCTCGTTATTTTATTGTCGCACCTAGTATATTTATTCGCGTATTTAACTGCGTTATACTACTAGCAAAGGGTCGACGATAAATACTTAAAAACAGCAGCTGTTATATAGATTATGTTTTACGTTTTTCTGGAGGCCCCCCTCAGTTATGATATTTTGACGTTTGACTGTATCAAAAAAAAAAAAAAACAAACTTCAGAACCTCCGGAACGGGTCAACTACTACATACTAGTTCGGAACTACGAGTCTACGAATCCAACGTACCAGTGGAAATGTAGTTGGAACTATGCGAACGATATTTGCCACGATTAAATCCGTAATCGTGCGCGGCCAGTCGTCGTAGGCGTTTTTAGACTTTCGTGGCCGGCAGCGGGGCCAGGGGCACCAATATTTTTCACGATTATTATCCAATTGTCGTCCTATTGAACCGACCATACTTATTTTCTTGTGGACTGCGATGAGGGCTCCCGTTGAAATAAAAACCGCGTATAGACCTTGGTCCCCCCGCTCCGGGCACCCTTGGACTATAATCTAGACCAGCGTTTCTCAATAGGGTGTACGCTTATATAGATGTAAATGATAAAAACCTTTCCACTGGATTTTGTCCATAGTAATTGCCGTAAAAGTTCTGAAAGAGATTTTCTGATACCGAACTGTGGACGGACATGTACGGGGTACCGAGCCTATTTTTCCGGCTTCTGCCAGAAACCACTGCCTACACCCGACCCCGGCCGAGATATACTTGATCCGAAAATCGACATTTTACTTTTAATACGCAGTGTGCTTTTACATTAATGTCGTTTTATAAAATTACAGTTTTTCTTAATTTTAAGGAATGTTCAAAAATATCGGTTTAAATGTTTTTTTTTTTTTATGTATTTTCATTTGAAACAAAAGAGTTTGATCGAAGGTGCCGTATTAGAAAACCTCAGGTCCAAAAGGGCGCCGTGAGTCGAACAAGTTTGGGAACCGCTTGCGTATACTGATTATTAAAGTAAACAAATACTTTCACGTTTTCCATTAATAAACTTGTTTTATCCATCCATTGACAACCACGGTGTATTGTGAAAATATTAATAATTTGATTGTATGGGTGGGAGGGGAGGTACGTAAAGCGGTGGCGAGAGGTCGAAAGGTACGCGAAAGAAAAAAACCTGCTGAGAAACGCTGGTCTAGACTATATTGACTAGTCTTAAACTACAATCCGTATTTCATAATTTTGTTATATTGGACTGCGTTGTTTTCTGAAGTGCAAACAAACACAATTACTACTCATCCACCAGTGTACGGAAAGGAACGCGTTCCTTTTTGAAATATACGAACGAGGAACGGAAAAGAGTTCTTAATTATGAGAAACGCGAACGCAAATTTCCGTTCTTCCTATTATGAAAAAAAAAATAAAAAATAAATAAATAAAACGAAACGCGCGTTATTTTAATGATAATTTACGTCTGGAAATTGTTTAGCGTCGGTATGACTCCGTCAGTTATTAATAAATTACCACGGTATATTGTCGCAATAATGCAATCCCAACTTTTCCGTTTTCATTAAAATACAAGGTGCATAATATGATAATATTAATAATATATAAACCACGGTCGTATTACTTGTATAGTCGGCGAAACGAACGGTGGATAATGGTTTAAAATCATAACGAACAATATCATATTTCGGTGTGTTCGATTAATTGAAAAATTACCGATCGAAAAGTTGTCTACAAAACAATAAAAAAAAAAACATCGTCGACAACCTCGGCCCGAGATTGGTCAAAAATAAATATCAATAACGAAACGCGTTAGAATTTCAATAAAATTATGAAATAACATTGAAAACCGCCCATCCCCTGGCTCGTTAAAAAATATCAGCTAAACCCGACGGACGCTGAATTACATACATATATATATATATTTTTTTTTTATCCTCTAAAAAACACATTGGCGGGGATAATCTGGCCCGAGTGGGGGATAGAGGGGCCAGCTGTCTGCCCTGTCCCGGCTCCTCACGCCCACCCTATCGCGTAAACACGCCTATACACCTGTTTTTTTTGTTAGAACCTAGTCGGCGGCGGATCGCGCGAGCGTGTGACCCACCGCCGCCGGATTGATTTACGAGCCGTTTTCGAACGAGAGCCACGGGTATAATAATATTATTAAAACGTCGCCGTCTCTGTCGTACACCCCGTCGAGGGCTGTATATAAACGACGTTAAGCTGGTTTTAATTTAGGCTTTTTTTTTTTTTTTTTTTAATAATATTCGCGCGGAAGAACGAAGACGCCGGCAGAGGTACGCGGGCATTAGACGGAAGACGACCCCGTTATAATTATACCCGTGTATAAATATATATATATATATATATATATACGAACGCGTTCTCTCGTTTATTCGCTCTGCACGACTACGTTTTACCGAAATTAATTCTCATTCAAATATTATAATATTATTATCATGATTATGATTATAATATTATTTCCGAAAATATAATCATCGTCGTCGCGACCTGTGTGAATTATCATTGTTATCGTTATCAAATCTGTATACCGACGCCGCCCCACAATCTCGACATCATTTCTTTTTTTTTTTTTTTATAAATAAACAAAAAATGCATTTATTTTTTACTATGCAATCGAACGGGATTGCGGTTGTTTTACAAATATATCGGTTTCTAGGGACATTGAAACTCCGGTCGCGACTTCCACCGCAGAACGCGCATTCACCGCCGTGAAAATATTTTATAAAAAAAAAAAAACCATTTACCAGACTCGTCGGGCCAAGGAATGCGTCACACAGGTCATTTGTGTTGTCATTGGACAAATTAAAATCAATCAGTGGCGTATCCGAGGAAATGGAAAAGGGGGGCACGGGCTCGAGGTCCCCTCAATTGGCCTTTTTTTTTTTTTTTTCAAACGATATTTGTATCGTTAACGATTCATATCTTATTGATTTATGTAAATACTCGGGTATATTTTTAAACGTAATAAATGAAATAAACGTTAACGTGTAATTTTGAATTTATTCGTTGGTTTTCTTTTAGCCCAACCCGTTGAGAAATTCATCCGACGCCACAGGATCCAGACGCTTCGGACGAGGAAAAAATAAAACGCATAGGCTTTGTACTATAAAACTACCCACTATAACTTTTGTAAAATATCATTTATTACACAATATATTTTCTAGACGTAGTTATTAATATAATACAAAGACAGTATTTTTTTGTTAAAGGTAAATGTTATTTTTTTTTTCGATTATTATATGAAAATATACGCCCCCCCCCCCACCCACCGGAAATTGGTTCCAGCTACGGCCTTTGTGGTCGTTCGTATATAATATCTAATATGTCAAACGAATATTAGATTGTATACGATTCCGGTTTGAAATTGTTTTGTTACGGTTGAATTTTGAACGAAATTGGTATTCATGTTTATGGGTAAATATTATTTGACGAATTTAGGTGATTATTGCGAGTTTCCGGGGGAGGGGGGGGAGAGAGAAAAAAAATAAAAAATGAAAAGAAAAAAAAAGATACTGTTCATCATAGCCACTGTTGTGGGTTGAAAGTCGGGACTGTACATATAGGGTTTAGAGGGGAATTTAATTTATATTTGTACGCGACGATAAATCATTGCTAGCGAAAAACATATTAATTTGTAACTACGAAATAAATGACAATCGTCCGTGTTTACTCGTCTTGAATTGTTAAGCCTTTTTTTTGTGTGCTGAACCAAAAGATAATTGTATCGACGTAAATCGGAAAACGTCGGAAATGTTTTTACGATTTGCAAACACAATTATATTATATTACGCTCGGCATTAATTGTTTTACCAAGTATAACTGATGGAGTAAAAAAGTCGTTTAATGACAGAAAAAAAAAAATTAAAAAAAAAAAAAAATATATCAACAATCATAATTCTACGTACAGAAACTAAAAAAAAATTAACTTCAAATGAAAAATGAAACAATACGCTCGAATTTATTTGTCCACCACACATGTCATTAACGTTGATCGGAAATGTAAATTCCGATCGATTTTGACGTAAACCGACGTTGTGTATAAATATTGTCGTTTTTCCGAATTTTTTTTTTCTCCGGTTTTTTTATTATGAAAAGTATAATAAATTTCCAAAAAATTACCATCATTACACTTTCCAAAGTGCTACCAAAAAACTTTTTCATCATTACGTATACAATTCATATCTATTCGGCCAAAACAGTTTTATTAAATTATTTCGATAGAAAAACTCCAAATGCCAATAAATAGTTCTAAAAAAATGGCCAGAATATTTTAAAAATGTGTACACATCTAGAATAGGCCATTAATATTAATTAATAATCTGTACAAATCTGTCGGGTTTCTACGATTATTTTTAACCGGGTAACAATAATATAATAAAAATCGAAAATATTTCCGTAAAATGTTTCGTTTTCACTAAAGTCATTTCCCAGGTTTCCCAACTACAACGTAAATTATAACTAATGACTGCCTCAAACAAGATCCAAAATACCTCCAGAAAATATGCAACGCTGAAAAATCCGAGTAAGATGTCGTCCGTGTGTAGGAAAAGTGGTTGACGGACGAAATAAAACAATAAAAAACGCATACATCGTATAGTGAAAACAAAATCGAAAATAACAAAAACCTCAATCGCGCAAGTATTTCCGTTTTTACATCGATGACAAAAACAAAAAAAAAAAAAAAAAATAAACGGTTATTGTATACCCCATCCCCCCCCCCGTAATTGTACTTGATAACTCTAATGACAGATAATCGAAAGTGAATGAAGGTTATTAACAAATTGAAAATAACGATAAAATGGCGGAAAAGAACCCGGGCGAAATCGCAAATAAAAGTTTTCGGAGTCTCTCGGGGTCCGTGTACATAACATAATTCGCATGACCGCGAATAGGATTGGGAGAAAAATGATAATCTCGGAAAGCCGTCTCGTACGATATAAGCTGACAGAGAGAAAAAGAAAAACGAAAAAGATAAACCCTCAAAGAGGAGAGAGAATGCTTGCGTTCGAATTCTCGCAGCCGCCGGTTAATAATAACAATAAATTTACCATAAAGCGAGCGATCGGCGTCGCCGCGCCCTCGTCATCGCGGACCGCAGGGGCCGCACCCCGGCGAACGACGCGCCCTCGACGTCCGTACGACGGCGTCGCGACAATACTCGGCCGACGGCCGATCGCCGCCCGGTACGTTTCGCCCGTCGTTCCCGCCGCGCTACCGGTAAATAATATCCGGTAATTAAAAACCCGGTAAAACAAAAAAAAAAAAAAAAAAAAATAATATAAAAACCCGACAACGGCGCTCGAAAGGGCGCGTACACTCACCTTATTATAAGCGTAATAGTAGGTAGTAGGCAGTCGCCGTCGAATTTAATTAAAATTTATTCCGTCGGTGTTCGTCCGGCGCGGTCCGCCGGAGAGAGAGCGGCCCCGTCTGCTCGGCACGCGGCCTACCGCGGTAACGGCAAATAAAACAATAACGGCGTAAACGCCCGCTGGTTATACGCGATATTAATGCCCGTGATGGTTTTTGTTATGTTTTATGAAAATCATTTATCTATCGGCTACGGTCAAGATAATAGCCGTACGGCAACACGCGGACGCGACACGACGGCAACGCGCGGACTCGGGCGCGTATCGCGGCGGTCAACCGCACCGTCCGCCGGTTTCTAATAATTTTTTTTTTTTTTTATATTTCATTTCGCGGTTTCCTGTTTACGACGCACGGCGATAATAGGTTTGGGGTGGCGGGTAACCGCGCGCGTACGTCCGCGTTACGGCCGCCGTCGGTTCCCACCGCTCGGGCGAGTCGTCCGCGAGTCGCACGCGACGCGTTACCGCCAGTGGTCGCCAAACCGAGCGGAAGCCGCCCGGTCCACAGGCCCTCCGCCTCTCCATAGCCGACAGGAATTGGGGGGGCCGTAACGCCCGCGTACGGTTTAGGGTACGTAATTGACAGGAAACGCCGGCAATTGCCGGATTCCTCCGTCCCCGTGAACGTTTATTAATACGAAATCCGATACAATTGCCGTTGTATAAAAAAATAATATTGAAACATCGTGTTTTCGTTTGTAGTAGATTTCCGTTGTACCGGACGAACGCATTTAGTTTTACTATACGACACAGTCATTTGAGGTTGACCTTTGACCGTTTATTGCAATGTTATATTTATTAACGCAATAACAGTGAAATTGCAAAGGACTTGAGGACTTTTATAAATTGTATCTTCCTGAGCATAACGATTTTTTTTTAATTATAGATGGGGGAGGGGTGGTGGAATCTTATATATGGTATTTGCGGGCGACTAGTACCTTATGATTATGCCGGTGTTGAATGTCAATGGGAAAAAAAAGGGGGCGGTAATTTCGTGTTGTGCTCGGGACGCTGAATTCCTAAATACGCCACTGAAATTACTAGCCGTCAACACGAGTTTTTATTTTCCCTGTACAACTCTTTGTTTGGTTCACGGTTAAATAACTAGCTATGTCGATATTCCGCACTGCCGAGTTATCTGCCGAAGGAAAATAACCACAATGAAATTTACGTCACGATTTACCACCAGCAATTTCCATTGCTCAATACGGTAAAAACCGTACATATTGCCGGGCATTGTGCAAACCCACGTTTAATTACTATTTAAAACTCGCCAATACACAATATTATTTCATAAAACGTCGCCTCTTTTTTTATTTTTTTTTTATTTATTATTATTATTATTATTATTATAACTCAACAAATCATAGAAGAAAAAAAAGAAAAAAATGAATTTCGTCGTACCTAACGAAAAGGCAATCATACGATATAATAATATTCAACACCGGGGAATTGCGTTGAGTTATAATTGCGCGTATTTCCAATGGCATATTATTTGCGTGACCGATCTGACTTACTTACGAGTCCGCTCGTAGTAAAAAAAAATACACTAAGCTTTTAAAAATACTATGACACGTTACGAAATATGCATTCGATTTTAAATATGCGCTTAAAATTTAACATAAAATTAAAGGGAAAAAAGATTATTAAAAATTAACGTTTCGTCGAAAATCGTCGCGTTTCTCGCCAACAGCATCCTTAATGTTCATCAAAAATATTCTCAAACTACAAAATATAATTAAAAAAAAAAAAACAACGTCTTTGTTCGTCGTTGAATTCATATTTACCTTATTGCGCCGGACGATCAGAAGTCGCTCGAACTACATTCGTGTGGGCAAATTGACGGCAAATTTGATTAAACTCTGTCCGATAAATTGTAAACCCGGCCGCGGAGAAAACGTGAAAATATAAAATAGAACAAAAATATGCTTGTAATAACTAGTAGTAATATTTTACACGTGCAAATCAAGATAAAATATGTAAATTACAATTGATATTGTTTTAATACGGTCTAAACCGGGGATACATTTCGTATCAGATTCCGAACAGCTCGTTCTAATAAATACATACGCATTTACATATAAATCCCTTTTCTGCAGTCGTAACGATACGAACGCTATTTATGGAAAATCGACCTCGGAGACCGGCGTTCGGTTATTGTAAATTATTTAATAACACGAGCGTAGCAAACCCGGTGAAATCTGGCGAATCTGCGCGTATAGTAATAATAATAAAAAAAAACACGATTCTTTGTTTATAAGCCAAAAATCAAAACAGAAAACCTCGACTCGGACATTCGAATATCGTTACGGCAATGCCGAGATGTTTGGGAAACATTGCAACCCATAACGTCATCGTGATGCAACACAGAACGTTACAAACCTGTTTAAACCGTCGTCGTCGTCGTCGTCGGTCGTAGCCTTCACAATAATAATATTGATAAAAATTTCCGACGTTTAGACAATTACGTATGCAGTTTTATTATATCGGTATGCGGCAGGTGCACACCCACCCGCGGGCAAAAACGAAAGTTACCGAACCGACCGTTTCCTCCGCCGGTTTTCGCCGCCGCCGCCGCCGTCGTCTTCGTCGTCATCGTCGTCGTCGTCGTCGGCCGTACGAGTAAATTTCTCGGCGCGGCCGTCTCGCCTGTTGATCGCGGTATACCGAACCGGTCGTCGTCGTCGTCGATATTAAAAACTGTACAACGACGGGCGCACACTCCCGAATCGGATGTTTTCGACAAACGAAATATTACTATGGTAATCGCGGGATATTTACATAACAAACGCGATAAAATCGCTCGAAATAAATGCAAAACTGCATTAATAATCGACCGATCGCAACAACACTAATGGTCGTACAATAATTTATTTATTTCACCGACGCGAACGGTTTCCACAGTAATACAATAACATTGGCGTACCGATTAACTATTAAAATATTATGTCGTATAACTCATTGACAGGACCCGGAGCCGGACACAGCTTCGGCGGGCCCTCTTATTTCCCTTAGGGTTATGCCCAAATATCAAAGCGGAAACTCGTGCAGTCAAACACGAAAAATAATAATTAAACGGATTTGTCGTCAAATATTACTGTAACCGTGCTGGTTTAATATGTTTTATCATTATTTCTATAATTGCATTCGTATTTTTAAATTTTTTATTACGTTATTGAAACATTTTCGAGAGAGAGAGAAAATTGAATTCTTTAAGACATAACTAATAGCGATAAATAACTACATAAAAGTACGCGAGGTAAAACCGATACGCGGATACAGTGTTCGTTAACGAGTAAAAAGTGGTTGGGGCCCCAAAACTTTAGGCTTGGACAAACGACCCGAGAAAATTACGGTCTGAGTACGGCCCCGGAGAGGACGTCGCCCCGGGGCGTTTTGCCGTCTTTCTCTAACTTGAACGGACGCGATAGAGTAGACTTGAATGACCATGTTGAAAATGCCGAAACGGTGTATTTGGCGTTATTATTCGGAACAACGAAAATCGAACGTTTGAAAGCGCCGGAAAAATATTGTCGTCCTACGGTTTTACTAAATAAGACCAATACTGAGCTGAGTTCTTGCTCGGTCTGCGCGAGCACGCCTTCGCTATGTAGCCCGTCGGACAGACAGAGACGGCCGTCCTCCTAACCACTTGCGGGTCGTTTGCGTTTCGTCGGATTTCCCTACAAACGTAATGCGGCGAAATACAACGCAAATATAATTGCACAGCGACAACAGTCGCGGTTCTTGACAAGCCCCGATCGGGACGAGAGGGCGGGCGAACAAATTTTACATATTATACACGCGCACAAATCTCATTTTAGTGCTTACAGCACATTTACAAGGTACAACCCATTATAATCACTACGTACATACACATAAACAATGATCGCGGGTGGAGGGGCGAGGAAAGGCAATCGCCGCCCTCTCCGCCCGGAACAGTCTGTGTGTAATCAGAGCTAAAACTTAGTTCGCGGCTCGGAGGAAGTCGTTGGGATTAGGACTTTCGATTATTTCGATTCGATTGAATTTTAATAATTATATTACATCGAATCGAATCGGCGGTTGTACCTTGTTGTACCGGTCGGGATAATTCATACTGTCATTCCATTAATTCGACATTTCGAGACTGTAAGAAAAAGCCGATTAATTTCATTATAATAAGCGAAATATTACGATTATGCCGGTCACTAATAATTATGACGAGCAATAATAATATACATATTTGTATTCTTTGTCCTTAGCTACCGGAAATCGCCCGGGCTCCGACCATCAATGTCAGGCAGGCCTCGGGCAGGGCGCATTGTTCGGCGAATATATAATACGCACGCAGTTTACTTTCCTATCCTTTCAGCAAATTGCGTCGAGTTTCCTTAAAATAATCGAAAAACCGGGAATAATTACGCAACGGCCGATACTGTCATTATATTCGAGTTGGATGTTTTTTTTTTATTGTTCGAATAAAATAACTAAACAACCGCGGCGACATAAAACATTTACCGAACAATATTGACACACTTTTTTGTCGTAGTAAAATTAGTACCGTGTCCCTGGGGCTCCCCACTTTTTGAGTTCCGAATCCTAACCATTCGTTTGTGCTTCGTTAGTGTACACTTTGTTCCGTCGTTAGTCAGCCTTTCAAAGTGAGAAATACGGGACACGCGTTAATTTTTCGCGAGTAAATTTTTTTGATTACGACAATTTTTTCGCGCGAAAATATAACATCATTGATTTATAATAATAAACGCGACTCGTGATCAAACGAGATAAAAAAAAAAAAAAAGATGTTAAAATAATAAAATGTTAAATATTAAAATCAATTGATGTTGCGAACATTTTAATATCAAAAAAAAAAACAGATGAGCTCTGAAAACACGATAACTAGTTATTAGCGTTGACTCGTCTACACGAGTATGTTATCAAATCTCAAGATAAAAGACCTTTTTTTTGTTTTTAGATATGGGTAATTAAACGTAGATCATATTCTGTAGATAACATTGTCAAAATAATCTGACATTTTTTAAGTTATTAAAAACCATTTGAAATTGTCGAACCGATTGTAATTTATTTCGTAGTGCCAAAAAAAAATAAAATTTTTAAACGAAATCCGCTCAAAATCGGTTATCGTTTGCAATATTAATTTTGTTTTTTTTTTAACAAATATTCGAAAATTTCAAATTCCCGGCTATCAGAAATAACTCAAAATGAGCTAGCATATTGTAGACATCTTCTAGGAAACGCATAATTTACACTAGTGAATATTATTTCGAGTTTCTATACCGAATTTCAGTGCAAATATAAAGTCGAATTTGACGAAAACCGGCGTCGCCTAAATATTTCTCCGTTTAATTTATCTCTTTTCCTATTATCATGTTATAACTATAATGATAAAAAAAAAAATAAAAGTCGTACATACATCGCACCACGGGTGGGGTACACTGCTGTAGGTGAGACGTTGGGAAGGTACTGGATAGGAATTTAATTTATATCTGGATGCAACGATAAATTGATAAATTGCAAATGAAAAACGATTCTGAGCGAAGAAGAGTTAGTCGTGTTTTTTCATTGTTGCCGCGGTAACCCAGAAATCAACATAAATAATAAAACTCGAGTTTGACGAAATCGTGTTTTGTCGTTTCTCGTCATGTTTTTGATAGTTTTTTTTGCCACGTTAAAAAACTAATAGATATATCGAAAAACGACCTGTTTAAATTACCAACTAGACAAAATTTTCTATCGGAAACACTATAGATGGGTACAGATCGGATCAAGTCTGGTAGAAAAAGTGTTTATTGAAAAAAAAAAAAAAAAAAAACTAAAATTAACGTCATTGTAAAACCATAAGAGCCCTTGCTCTGCTCCGAATCTAAAACGTACTTAAAAATAAAAATAAAAATAAAACAATTACAATAATAATAATAAATACTACCTATAGGCAGTGGTGTTCCCATAGAGTATATACACCATATTCTTTCAAGATTTGTTTTAAAAATCATATACTGCGTATACACTTAATTCTCAATGAATTTGCAATAAAAAAAAAAAAAAAAAAAAAAAATATTATTGTTTTTGTCTAACCGACAGATATATATATTATTGGTACTGAAATTATTTTCCGCCGGCAAAAACTATGCACTACTGTGACGTTCGTCAGTGTTATCTTGACGACGTTATTACACCGAACAGCAGTTGACAGTTGTACTAAAAAAGTCTATAAATATGTTATATTCATATAGATAATAATGTTGTGCACCAGACATATTTTTATTGAAACTATTGCGAACACCTTATGGTTATGTTGGTTTAGAACGTGTAAGAATATCAAGTAGTATATATATATACAATTTTTTTTTTAAATAAATAAATAAAAAAAAACAAAAAAAAAATGAAAATACAAATATGTTTGGTTTTTATCGTTAACACGTCTCCCTTGTTATTACCACGGTCATAGTGCGGAATTTAACATACGTAGGCGGTAATGGCATATAAAAGCGACTATTTTTTTTTTTTTTTTTTATTAGTACCCCGCATATTTACACTTTTCCGTTGAAATTTGTAAAATTGTGCCGAGTATGCCCTTAACGAATTGTATGGGAACATCGCTGCCTACAGACGGGTATTGTAGACGCAATTTAAATATAATTCATAAGTCGTACGCCCATTATAAATATTTGATATAAACCGCAGTAAAACAAAAAAAACGAAAAAAAAAAAAAAAAAGCAAAATACCACATTTAAACCCCCCGCGGTAAATCAAAATAAAATATTTATCGAAACGAGAAACTTTGTTGTACCGCGGCGGGCGTATTATTATTATTATTATTATTATAGTATAGATATATATATATATATAAAAAAGAAGAAGAAGAAGAAGAAGAAGAAGAAGAAAAAAAAGTTGTTCTGAAATTTTAATGGAAGTTATCGTTAATTCATAAGAGGGATAATAATATTATTATCGCGTTACATAATACGGACAATGGACAATGGACTGATTAAATATATTACGCGCAGCCCGGTAATATTATTATAAAGGCACGGTTTCGCTTATATTAGCAATTTTAAACGTTGAAATATTAGCGCATTACTAAATATATAATATACTAAGTACAAAATGTATATCTATATTTATATATATATATATACGTATAATTTACCGTACAACTAAATTTAATGTATATTACGGAGCCTGGGGGGTGTACTCGGCCTCGGGCGACCAGCATCCCATTTATCGACACAATATAACGTGTATATATATATATATATGATAAACTTGAAAAGTACTAAAACTTATACAATATAATCGCAATGATCGCGATACTCGATTGGACGGACAAACTTTATTTGTATTATTATTATTATAAATTACGAAAAAAAAAAAAAAATAAAAAATTATACACGCAAATTACGCGAACGAACCGTTGTTACCGCAGCAGTATTAAATTTCCATTATCGATTATTATTATTATTATTCCGGTGTACACGATTTCCAATGTTCGATCGAATCCGAAAATAAATTACGTTAAATTTTGCAACACCTGCGGTCTCGTACACGAATTGATAGATTTCCCCCTTAATAGATTGCGCCTAATAAACAGGGAGGGGGGGGGGTCGTTCGAAACGATTCGCCCGATTTGAAATATTTACTTGGTTTTATTTTTTATTTTTTTTTCGGTTTAGTACAACATAGATAAATACGTTAAATAAATGAAAACACAAGTAAAGTTTAATTAATCGTAGTAATCAGAATCGAGATCTATCGGGTTTACTGTGTTTTCAATAGAGTAAAACGAAAAAGAAAAGAAAAAAAAAAAAAACCGAGCCATAAACCTGTGTCTTTTATATTGCGCAGAACACATAAACCTTAGGCGAGTCACGTTCATGTTCGATTATGGCACGAAGGTTGTTCGTGCCCCATATATACGACCGTTATTGACGGTTCAAGTTACCACTTAAGCGGAAGGTTGGGGTTGGCTACGGTCACCGAAATCCAAGCTAGCGGTAAAACGTACATCCTGCGTAGTCTGTTGCTGCTGCTGCTGCTGCTGCTGCTACAAAAAAAAAAAAAAAAAAAAAAAAAACCTAAATAAAAGTCGTTTCAGTTTATCAGTGAGCTTTAAAGCCTGTAACAATTGCGACCGCGTTCCATAGTTAAACGCCGTCTCAAAACACGCGCCAAACCGTTGTCCGTGAAATTTCCTATTATCGACGTGCGCGGTTGGTTGACTAACGCGCTGAAAACTCTCTCTCTCTCTAATCCTTTCCGCATTATCGTCGGACACACGACGTCGGTCGGCCTGTGCCTTTTTCTTTTTTTCTTTCTTTCTTTGCACAGACACCTCAATTTTTCAAACTGATTACCATCGACGTGTGCCCAGAGCACTCCGGCGCACCCGTCCCGTAACGACGCCGAAAATCGCGCCGCCCGGGCTATTACCACTGTACTTCGCACTTCGAAAAACGCAACACGCGAACGCCAATTCGCGCTGTCCGGCCGACGCATTTTCCGGACACTGACCAATCGCGCCGTCGGAGATAATTTCAAAACCGTTTTGTAACGAGAATGACGTTTAATAACTCGAGACGGTTACCCACCTCAATCAGTATCGGTATGGAAAACGATAAGATGGAATTTATAATACAACCGTTTTACAGTTAATTTAAACCGGACGAATCGTTTCGTTTTAACCCTGTGTTAATATTGCCGCGACGATATTATTGTTAATTTATATTTTTTTTTTTCTCCTATAATATTAGATTTAATTTCGCGTTATAACGCCAATTAATATAAACGGATATTGGACGAGATAATAACACGAGGGCACGCGGAATAGACGCAGAATAAACGGTGCCCCCCCCCCCCGGACAGGGGGGCGATGTGGACGGCGAGAATGTATCCGTATTCCCATCAGTTGCCGCGTGGGACGACGACCACGACGACGAAGCGAGGAAAAATATTTTAAAAAAATTAATAATTAAATGAATAATTTAAGATTTTAAGACTCGGAAATTTAATTTAAGATTAATATTACCATATTTCCATACTATATACCTATAGGGCTAAAAATGTCCATCTCAAACAAAATATTTACCGAAATTCTTTCTTTTCATTTGTTTTTGTTTATCTTCTTAGGTTTTTTTTTTTTTTTTTAATTATATATAAATTCAAAATTTTAATTACTCTGGCGTCTACTGTAATTTCGCGGAAATATTTATTATTATAGAATTATTGTGCGGGGCGAACGACGGCCGGGACGTACAATATATACCGTCAGGTTATACGCATTTACTATTATAACGACGCTAAAATCTATTATGAAAAGCCCAACGTCTTGTCAATTGTGCGCGGCCATAATGTATCCCGGGCTATGCTGTTCTTCACTTCTAATTGCAGTTCTCGTATTATAACAATAGGGTTTTTTTTTTTTTTTTTTTTTTTTTTTTTTTAATTGCGTGTAAATAATACAAATACGTCGTCGTGCGTATACAACCGTACACCGTGAACCCGAAACGGTTGTAATTTGTACAGTGTTTGACCATTACACGTTTATATATATATATATATATATATATATATAGAATACGAGGTGAAATTGAGAGTCAATCTGCGTGCGGATGGTGTTTTGTACTTTCGGCGGTGGGTTGTATTGGTATATCAGATGGTATGCTACAAATATTTATCCGTAGCGGTGCGATGAACTGAAAAAACAGCGGAAAACAAACAGCCGGTAGTAGAGAAAAGCTGGTTAATAATAAAAGTGTGTACGAAATAACGACGAGAAAACGGAATAAATATTATTACGGGCCCGGCGTTCGGAACGGTAATTTAAATTCAATTAACTTAATTAATACTGCCGTCGCTTTGGATTAAAAAAATAACGATAAATATAATAGTGATATTTACGACGTTTAACCGTCGTGGCATTTTTTTTTTTTTTTTTTTTTTTTAAATTTTCTTCCGGGGACAAAAAAAAAAAATCCCCTTACATTTATCATCACTACACGTTAACGCGAGATTCTCCAAATACAATCGGCCCAATTGTCTATGTTAAAAAATTACACCGGTGTATGTGTGGTTTTTTTTCATTATCTCTACTGTCTGCTATGTGTGTCCAACAAACGCTTTTCGGATGTTCGTTTTTCATATAAGGGGTACCCGCAGTCCATCAAACCGTTTTCATGAAAAAATAATAATGCAATTTACTCATACCAATTTGACTTATCGATATATTACAAAATAATATTGTATGATGTGATAATGGTAACGTTATTATAACGTGAATTATGTTACGCGGGCCGGACACACTATTAGAACAAATGGAAATTGATATTTGCGATAAAAATTATATAGATTTTTTTTTGTTTTTTAAATACTGCAGGCAAACGATCATCGCCGAATCACCAACAGTGCGTAGCGCACCTTTTTTTTTTTGCGGGGGTGTGGAGGGCTAATGTCCTCCATGTCTTGTACAAGTTTGTATAGCAATTCCACGTCTTATCAATAAGTCCGGTCGTTAATCGTGTTGTCATAAATTTAAATTGATAATTGTAATTACAAAATAAATGGCATTTGTCCGGGTTTTTAATGAATATTTACATGAATTCGAACTCGAAACGCTCAGAAATAAATCACTAATTATTTATTTATCAACACAAAAAAAAAAAAACACGAAACAAACGATAAATTAACAATAAAAAAAAAAAAAAAAAAAAAAAAAAAAACACTATTGCGGAAATAATCCCGTTTTTCCGCCGTTTTCTCCGGTTCTTCCTCATCAATAAGAAAACTACAAGGGAACAAAGAAAAAAAAAAAAAAATGACACCTTCGACGCACCAACGAGATAAAATGCCTAAACTAGATTTCTGGTAAAAACGTAGTTTACGGACAAAAAACAAAACACACACACACACATCATTGTATAACCAATAATACATATTCCTCGTTCGGTATCTAAAGTTCAAACTTAAATAATAAAATTTATTTACACTTAAAAAAATAAAATAAAAAATACCGAAAACAACAATAATATGAATATTTCAAATCCTCTTATGTTCTATATATATATATATATAGGACATTTTATGGGTACGTATACGTCAGATGGAATTTTCGAATTAATATTGTATTCCTGTAAGAGTTATTTCTGTATAATTCGAAATTTCAACAATATATACCGCAAATAATAAAATATACATCGTCGTAATATTCAAAATGCAATCATTTTAATTTTGTTTTATCGAGTAAAGGTGCCAGTGCATATTTAAATCGCGGAAGAACTCGATTATGTATTTGTTATTATTATTATTATTTTTCTTTTTTACAAATGTATATTAAATTTAAAAAAAAAAAAAAAAAATGTTTCCAATTCCGAAAAAATAAATCCAATTATATTAATTCGCGTAATACGCTGATTGCAGCCAACGGAATATTTGGTTTGCATCGATTATACTACGACGTTTTAAATATGATTGAATAAATAATATTTTATTTTTATGCATACTTAATTATAATTTATGGATTTACAGTATTCGAGTTTTTGCGCATTTAAATTGATTTTTTTTTTTCTTTATAAACAAAGTCATTTATAGGTACGGATAACGGATTTTTAGTATGTATTTATCAAATGCAAACAAATAAGACTATTTTTATTTTATTTTTATATATTTATTTAATATATTTCAAAAGTTGTGCATTATAATGATATTTCGCTTGTACAGAAAATCAAACCAATGTCAATATTGATAATATCATCACACTAAACAATTGTATTATATAGAAATATTCTCTGTAAAACGATAAATAACCGTAAACTTGTAATGTACTTTGAGTAGAAACAAAACATTTTAAAAACGGTTTGCGTTGTATAGTAAATAGGGCAAAAAACGAGAACGTCTTTGGACACTACGATTGCCGAGTTTGTGGTCATTCGATCGAGACGGCGAACCGCGAGAAATGTCCGACAACACCACAGGAGAAACACGAGGAGTGTCTCTCGGGGAAATTCGACAATAGGAGATTTAAAAATATTACGGATGTTTGGATAGCGCGGTGGACAGAATCTGCAGAAATCGAACGGATAGTAAAACCGCGCGGACATTGTGTTGTCAGCAACGGCTGCACCTGCTTTTTCTGAGACGACAAGTTTTTTGTTTTTCTTTTTTAAGAGTATAGTTTTAAGTATATCGACAGACGATAGAATTTTTCTTTTCTTCTCTGCGTGTTCGTGACCCGGTTATATGTCCCGAATCGTGTCTTGACACTATCATTTATCAGTTAGTGAGATACAGTTAACGGAGTAGATATAGTTAATAAGATACCACGGTTTACGATAATAGAAATAGATTTTAGAACCAGTGTTAGATACTATTGAAATCGAATACGGTTTGTACTTTATCTACAACTTTTGTGCAAGATAATTTTTCAGCAGCTATGATAATTGAATATTAACGAACGATGGATAATCATTAATATTCACCGAGCATATTTTTACTTTTCGTTTTATTTATTAAATAATGAGCGAAAAACGAACAAAAAAATAAAATATGATAATACAATATAATATGATTTCTTTAAAAAAAAAAAAAAAAAAAATCTATAGCCAATACTAATGACAGTGTGTGTATTTCAACTATTTTTTTTAAATATTCTATTTTTACTTTATTATTCATAAACCCAAATGGAAAATGAACACTTAAACGAGTCCAATATCAATTGTCCAGACGATCCATTTCAATTATCTGTTTCTTCAATAGGAGGCAAATAAAAAATGTACGTTTCGGGATTTTTTTTTTTTTTTGTTTAAGTTGTCCTAACTACTTGTTCCTATCGGTCATTCCATACAGGTACTTTGTGAAATTCGCGTACGATACACGAATCGTCAAGAAAATAGAAATATGCGCTGCGCACGTCCTATGGCCGTTTTTAAGAGATCGACAGGAAAAAAAAAAAAAAGAAAACGTAAAGCCAATACTAATGACAGTGTGTGTATTTCAACTATTTTTTTCTAAATGTTCTATTTTTACTTTATTATTCATAAACCCAAATGGAAAATGAACACTTAAACGAGTCCAATATCAATTGTCCAGACGATCCATTTCAATTATCTGTTTCTTCAATAGGAGGCAAATAAAAAATGTACGTTTCGGGATTTTTTTTTTTTTTTGTTTAAGTTGTCCTAACTACTTGTTCCTATCGGTCATTCCATACAGGTACATTGTGAAATTCGCGTACGATATACGAATCGTCAAGAAAATAGAAATATGCGCTGCGCACGTCCTATGGCCGTTTTTAAGAGATCGGCAGGAAAAAAAAAAAAAAAAAATCCCGTAACCCGTTACGTACTTGTCCGTAATATTATATTATTTCCGACATGATTATATATATATATAGAAACGATTTGGCGGGTTCTTTTTTTTTTTATTTTTTTTTTTATGTATGCTTACTCGCCGCCATGACGTACGCGATATTGGCATTTCGATTCTCGATAAACCGAAATAGGTATTTTATTGCGCGGCGGTATTGTGCACGCGGATCCGTATAAATAATAACAGCGCATATTATTGCAATACCGGAACGAAATCGTTTTCATAACGGAGTTGTAGCCGATGGCGATGGGGGCGGGGGGGGGGGGTCGATAGGGGGCAAGGGGACGACGACGGGGGCGAGTGTGAGAGTGGCGCGGGGGAAAAAAAAAAAAAAAAAAAAAAAAAAACGTCCGATCCGGTCAATTCGAAAACGTTCCAGCGGAGAACGGTGCCGCCGGGGCCTTTGGCGGATTTGGCAGCCCGAACGATAACGCGTACATATATTTATTATGTATCCGAATATCGAATACATATATATATATATATATATTTATATGTATTTATATATTTATTATGTTTACCGTTCCGGGTGCTAGGCGTACCGGGAAAATGCGTAAAATACGAGAAAACTTTTTAAACGTTACCGAAACGTACAAATATAAAGGGAATATATGAAACGTATCCGCGGGTTACACCTATACGGGAAAAAAAAAAAAAAAAAAATACTGTAACACCAGTAGTTACGGGGTACGGACCGGTATTCAATAATTTATATCGGGTTGCGTTTGTGCAATTTAATTCCTTCTCGTTTTACTTTTACATTTTTTTTTTTTTTTTTCGTTCAGTGGAACGCATTCGCGAACGCGATTCCTGGTTTTTTTTTTTTTGTTTACAAGGAACTGACCCGAATGCGAATTTGTTAATTTTACGCTCGGAACGGCCAATGAAATTCCGAAACAAAAAAAAAAAAAAAATTACAACGAAATGCATACCATGTCCTGTCCGAAAGTTAATACCAACGTGTTTCGTGTGTAGGCATGGCAAACAAATCGTTGACTATCGATATATTGCCTACACAATATCCATATGTGTCGATATATCGATACATATATCGGACAATTTTTTTACAAAAACTAAAAAAAAAAAAAAAAGGGTTTACAGACTCACACATCGGTTATAAACTTATAACCGTAAGCCCGTAGGCCGTAACTCGTAATCGACACTTAATCGTAGGATTAATGACAAATAAATTGATTAATTGGTCGAAGCCTGTATGTTAAACAAAATCATAAAATATTTTATAAAAACCCGAACAAATGATGATGATAAATTATAATTGTGATTATTTTATACTACAGTGTACGCCTAGAAAATTATCATAATGCAAATAAATGTATTCTATTATTTTTTAACAAATGTAGTCCTTAAAATATCGAAAGATATCGAAAAACTCGATGATATCGAGTGGATATATATCGGTGGGATTGTATCGATATAAATATTCTTGACTCAATGTGTTGATATATCGATGCCATCCCTATTCGTGTGCTTTGATCTCGGTCTGTCGTCGTGCGGTTATTATTATTAGTACAGCTGGAGCTATACTAATAGTCAAAAGCCAGTGAAGTAGCTATCACAGGGCAAAGAGGGGCAATGCGGTTCTTGGGTCTTGGGCAAAACTGGGTTTGTTCAGGTTATTACGACCAAATTCGGAGTGCGCGAATGACACAATGTCATTCAGCAAATTGAAAATTATCAAAAAACTATCTATGAAATAGTATCCGGACAAAATCAACATAAATATTCATCATTGAATACAATCGAAAACGAGGCTGTATGAAAATTGGATTTAAGTGAAGTGATAAATACAATTTGCTATTACTAAAGCGCGTAAAACATTGAAAATTGTATTAGACAAGTACTAATAATTTATAATAAAAATAATAACTAAAATTAAATTATGAATAATAATAATTGTAATCTGATAATTATAATTTTTATAGTATTAAACTGGATTTCATTTTCACATTGTATATTTATTAATTATTTGTATTTATTTTGAAAAATCAAACATACGAGGTCTGTTAAGAAAGTACAGGATTTTATATTTAATAATTACATATTATTTAAAGATTATTTAAATCTCCTTCAAAATACTCTCCCCTCCGGACGATATGCAGTGATCCCGGCGATCTTGCCATTTAACAAAAGTCCTTTGGAACTGTTCCAAAGTTAAAACTATGAGTTCTGTTGCCGCGTTCGCTTTAATTTCCTCTACATCTTGAAATCGTCGTCCTGTAAGCGCAGATTTTAGTCTTGGGAAAAGACAATATCACATGGGGCCTGATCCGGAGTACAGGGAGAGTCCGCGGGACCATAGTAATTTTTTTATCAGCCAAAAATTCACGAATCGACAGCGCTAAATGTGCCATTGTCGCGGTGAACAATCGCGGAACGAATTTGGCAGCGCGACCCTATTTCGTCTGTAGATTTTTCTGTAAAATTGCATGACAAGACTCAATTGAAATTCCCTTTGTTATCTCACGAACGGTTAAACGGCGGCCATTTCGCATTTTTTTTTTTTTTTTTTGCAAATTATCGCCACACCATCGTTTCTGGATGACGTAGACGGTCTTCCCTGAACGTGGATCGTTCTCAGTAAACCGCCGACTATCCTTGAAACGTTTAAAACACTCGAAAGTTACGGAACCACTTAATGAATCATCCCCAAAGGCGGTTTTAATCATTTCCGTATGTTTCCGTTGCATAGTTTTTACCAAGTTTCATGCAAAACTTGACGCATACGCGTTGTTCGTTAATTTTGGACGTGTCGAAAACAGCGAACGAAACAAACTGACGGGATTTAACCACGTGTAATATTAAACTGAGATAAGATAGCGACTTGGGGTTTTGTTTAAAATATCCACTTATTCGCGGGGAATACGTCTTCTATTTACAATTTGTTTCAATTTAAACGTTATCTTGTGTAGACTAGCCGTAATAACATTTGTCCTGGTACTATTTGGACAGACCTCGTCTATTACAGTTGACGAGATATAGATATTATAATAATTTACAGATTTGATTAACCTGCCCCCTGTAAGCTGCTTATACAGCTTGTGTTGGAGACGGTGAGTTATGATTACTACGGAATATTACTTAATACTTACGAAATATAAACATAAAACGAAATGGTAATATACAATACTACTAATCAAATAAATGGAAATAAATTAAATTTAAAGATTACACATTGTTAAAAAATAATACATTCTATTAAGTATAACGATAAATAAATAAAATAAAATAAGCGCAACAAAATCTAATAATAATGGTTTATATAAACGCACATCATTCTCTAATTCTGAATATAAATATTTATATATTAATAATTTCCCCCCCCTCCAAGTATTTTTTTTTTTTTAATTTAAAATGCATAGAACCAAAAAACGCTGGTCCCAAATAATCCGCAAAAGTCTGTCCAAATGATTTATTAGCATATTTAACCGTCAAATCATAATTTCTCAATTCTATTTTGTTACTTAATTTTTTATGATAATTATATAATTTAAATTTCTTAACTAAATACATAATAACATTTTTTTTTTTTTTTTTTTTTTAATATAAATACCTTATTGACAATACACCAAATTGTTTATAATTTTCACTCGTAGAACCTTGAAGAGTATATTTATTTAAACAAATTCTAACAATATTATTTTGATTAACTATCAGTGCATTTAATATGTTATCTCGAAGGCCACCCCATACTAATAGACCGCATTTAAAATTAGATTGATATAGTGCAAAATAAACTATTTTCATTGTATTTATAGGTACCATATTTTTGAGTTTGACAAATTTGTTGGTTATGAAACGTAAGCATACCTAATAAATTATTGGTATGGAAATTCCATCTTAAGTTATTATCAAAAACAATACCCAAGTATTGAATTTGTTCAACTTTTTCAATTATTTTACAGTTATGCGGATTACAAATTATGTTAATAACGCAGCTATAACGTATTGTAATAGTATTATAATTTAATTCTGTTTTATTAACAGAAAACGGCTTAAACGCAGTTTTATCTGCATTTAGAGAAAGATTTCTATCATTTAAACTTTTTAGTGTCTTGCTGAAACGACTGCAGGCTCTCACATAAACTCCATCCTGTGTTTTATGCGAGAAGAGCGGCATAGTATCGTCCGCATAAATAACTATAGTCCCATCAAAATTGATATCATAAATTTCGTTAATATACAATATAAATATAATGTGTCCCAATACACTTCCTTGCGGTACACCATATTTAACTAACCGTGCTCCCATTTACTTCATTAATTTCCACTGTTTGTTTTCTATTATTTAGGTAGCTTTTAGACCAGTTTAGGCTTGAAATTATTTATTCCAACGCTAGGCAATATGATTAATCAAATATCATGATTTACTGTATCCAAAAGCCTTCGCTAAGCCTAAAAAAATTGCTATCGTTTTATTACCATTGTATAAATTACAATACAATAACTGAGTAACTTTATAAAGAACATTTTCTGTGCTTTATTCCCGGTCGAAAGCCGTACTAATTTTTGAATAGTTTGTTTATTTTTTCCTAAACAATCCATCAGTCTAGTTTTGATCATTTTATCAAATATTTAAGAAAAACTATTAAACATGAATATTGGCCAATAATTATTCACATTCGATTTATCGTCATTTTTAAATAAAGGTTTACCTTTACATTTACATATCAGCTATTTTTAATTTATCAGGAAAAATACCTTGTTCAATACTTAAATTATATATATATATATAAACTAGAGGATCCACTATCAAATTTTTTAAAATTTTAACGAATACTTTATCAAGTCCCGCTGATGTATCGTCCTTATAATTATTAATAATATCAAGTAAAACTTTCGACTCGATTTTTTTAATAAAGGCCTCATTAAAAGAAACATTTTTATATCCATGGCTGCTTGTTTCTGTAGTGATTGGTTTAATTAATGAACTCTTAGCAATATTTATAAAAATAAAAAATAAATGATTGACAATATTAGATTTTGTTATAGGATTATTTTTAACATTTATTTCACAATCGTTATTTTTTAGTTTGATAATGTCATCTTTTGATCTACACTTAGAATCAGTAACTTCATATATTAGTTTATATTCCATGTCAATTTCGGATTAGAACTTACATTTTTAAATTTGTTTTCATAGAATTTGAATTTTGCTAGCCCTACAGGTTTTGTGAAATTATTCTTGTACTTTTTATAATGCAAAACTAACGTTAAATTATTAGGATGGTTTTGCATTTAATTGAAAGATATTGTTCGCAGCGGGCTGAGATTAATCGTCCATTAATCAACCAATCTTTCAAGCGTTTATTTTTATATTTCACTAACAAACGAGTAGTAGATTTATCGATTGCAATTTTAATTATTTTATCAAAGATATTGTTAACATTGATTAACATCACTACAAATATAACGAAAGATATATAGAAAAAAAAAAAACATTTTTTTTTTATTGGAGAATTAGAAAGACAAGGACGAGAAAGTAATATTTGACAACTCGAATGACCAAAAAGATAAGAATTTAAAAAAAATAATCGAAATTAAATATAACAATTAAAGAGGAATTCCAGAAATATAAAATTAGAAACGAGATATTGATTTTTGAAATTATTATCAACATTAAAATTTTTTTGGAATTGAACATCATAAATATCCCGGAACTACGAAAAATACGAAGCAGGAAAACAACAATAGAAATTTTTGTTTAATAATGAGAATGATAAGGACGAGAAAATAATAATTGAAAACTAAATTGACCGAAAAAATGAGAATTAACAACAAACAATCGAAAATATTGAAATTTAATAGAATTATTAAGGCAACAGTTTTTCCAGACGACGAAAAAGACGAATCAGGTAAAGAAAAATGAAAATTTTTATTTAAGAATGAGAAAGATATGGACAAGAAAAGAATAATTGAAAACTAAATTTGGTCAAAAAAAAAAGAAGAATTAAAAAAAAAATAAAAAATCGAAATTATGGAGACTGAGTAGAAGTCATCATATACTTCCATTTGTCATTAAATAAAATAGATACAGTTGAATTATAATCAAAATTGCTAAACATTTTTCGTTAATTCACTAGTTTAATTTCACTATTTGGGATAACATACCGTACAGTGATCTGTTATATCAGTAAGTATCACACAAGCATACATTTTACTCGTTACGTGTTCATTACCATTAATAGTTATATGGTCTAAACACGAACGTTTAAAACCCATTGGTAATCTCGTGAAAACGTTTATAAATGAGATAAGTCCACTTTCAGATAACATGTTTAAATATTTATTAATATTCACATCACCAGTAATGACCATTCACCCATTATTTATTATGCATTCATCAATTACTTTACTTATTGTAAAGTAATCGCTATCAGTACCAGATGACCAATAAGCACATACTAAATCAATAGGCACGTAAATATTCGCTACGTATAGTTTAACAATATTAGTACACTTGAGAAATGTTTGGCAAAGATCATCACGTCATCGTTTCGATTTCTCTTTCTATGGATGAAAAATACAAACTTTAGCCCTCTATTACACGATTACTCGATAAAGCATTATGCAAGGTTTAAGTAAGTACAATTACATCAATATTCCTACATTTAGCATAATTTTCAAGAAACAATAGCAGCTCATCAAAGTGTGCATCAATACTCCTAACATTACAATATATTTTAATAAGATATTTTACTATTCACATCATTATCATAATAATTTGACATAAGTTTTGTTCTATAATTCAAATAATAATTCAATACACTTTCCATGAAAATAATAAAATTATGTTTCATTTGAAAGAACAATATTACGCTATATTGATTTTAATAAAAATTATACAAGTTAAGGGGCACTAGTTTACTAATTGCCCCAGGGGCACTGCATTTCCTATCTACAACTATGCCACTGCTAAACGCCCAGCGTCTCGGTGAAGATTTATTCGGAATACGTTGACGAATTTTGACGAACGTGAACGCGTGGAATGCGTTCGTTATGGAAATAAGGATTGATTAAACGGCAATGCATTTCTGTTTTAAATTAATTTTCCAAATCCTGGTATGATTTGTATATTAACTATATTATACTCGACCGTGTCGCAAGAGCATGCAATCCGATGTGATTTTGATATTTTATTTTGACTCGGGGAAGGTTCCCCCGCACCCCTAGAATACGCCACTATTTCAGTATGGAACCGTATTCGCATTTCCCTGTTTTATATTATTAGCTAGTACGGGTAGGTATATAATATTGTCCGGTAAAGTGACGTCCGTTTCCGCCGCGTGATGGAAAATTTTCGCGTATATTTAACGGTCAAACTTTTATAAATCGTTTTTCTCTTTTACTTTTTTTTTTTTTTTTTTCGACCCGTTGTGCTTGCCCGGATGGGTTTTCTATTATTCCTTTCGCCATTTCGCAGCAGTGCGTGTCTTTTGTGCCGTTTTCCGGGATTAGTTGTTTTTTTTTTTTTTTTTTTCCCCGACGACGCGTATCGGCGGCGGCGGCAGCGGCGGCAGGACGTTATTTTTTTAACGGTCATATCGGCCGACACAATATTATTAAATTTAAAATTTATTATTGTACCCTCTCCCCTGCCCGCCGGCGCCCCTTATATCCGTACGCGTAAATATTTTTATAATATTATGATAGTTTAAAACGTACACGAAGGTAAATCGACACCCAGAAATGTATACGATACGAGGTCGTATTGTATAGGGGCACGTCGATCGATATAATAAAACAATACGTTTTCTATGGTCGGGTTACGAATTATAGGACAATTATCAAATTGTAATTGACCGCGTGCGTCCGGCGACGGGACGGGGATAAATCCCAAGAGTCCGTTCACCACGACAACGTTATACAAGATTGTATTTTTATTTTTTTTATTATTTTTTTTTTTTTTTATTACGTAAAACGCCGTGAAAAAGCGTACGCCCGAACTCCCTTTTGATGACTCTTAGACGTTCGCGGGCCGCATACGGTTTATTTTTTTTATTGCCTATTTTTTTTTTTATTTTTTTCCTTTTCTTCGGATGTTTACGTCTGAACCGACGTCGACGTGCTAACCGTTTGCGCGCGACGGTGTGCACGCACCTTGCACAAAAAATATACGCGGATTAGGGTGCGGTTAGGGCTACAAATAGTGTTACGGTTTGAGAGGGAGAGAGGGGACACGGACGTTTATATTCATATTATATTGCCGCGGTAACTGATGTTAACAGACGAGTATATAACGCACCGGCCGAATGTATAAAACATATAGTATACAGGGTGATTGACTAAACGTAGGAACACTCGAGCAACATATCACGGCAATGGCGTAACGCAAAAATGTAGGCCTCTCCGGCGAAAAAATTTTTAAAAAAAAAACGAGCCACTAAAGTATAGTTTTTAAACGTATTAATTTTCTGATGGTTCGATTTGGTTCAGGGGTTATTACACACGGATGCTGAATTATCGTGGGCCTTAAATTACGCCACTGTATCGCGACAAGTATTGATTTCTTTTTTTTTTTTTTTTTGAAAACGGTTGTAAGACGTTGCGTTACCGATATTTTTTTGTCTCCCTTATATTCGAGGGCGAGACCACCGGCCCTCTTTTGATTTCCAGACAACAATTTGACCATATTAAAAATTCCATAAATATATACAAGTTATATAGTATAAATACGTTTGATATTGTAGTTCATAATTTCCGTCAACCCGTTGACGAGATATTCTCCCCTTTTAAAGTTTTTGGTTAGGGGAGAATAGTAAATCGGCGTTCGTGTGACGGCGTGGGGTTCGCATAATACTGCTGCACCACTCTTACCCTAACAACAAAACGATCTTATCTAAAACTTCATCTATTTATGGAATTTTTAATTTAAATCTATTTGAAAAACATAAGTGGGAGGTAGTTTCACCCTCAAAAAAACAAGGGTGATATAAATAATCGGTAGTGTAACATTTCTCGTGCTGCTTGTTTTAATAGAAAAAAAAACCCCCCTGTATATGATAATTTACCTTATTTGGACGTGCGGTATTATTTAATACATTTAAGGGTCGAACAATTTCAAAATTCAAAAATTACGAAATTTTAAAATTTCATAATTTCTGGACAGATTTGATTATATTATTTATGAGAACAATTTACACGTGACAAAACAATCGTCGACAAAGGAACAATTGTTTAGATGATTTAAGGTAATGCCATAGCCGATTTTCGATCAGTTTAACCCGATTGTTTGTCATACTATTAATAAATTAATCGTTATAGAAAAGAAAAAAAAACGATAAAACAAATCTATCGAATCCCGTCAAGATTTAAGATCTGTGCTCGCCGAATATCGTTAAAACTTTGTGTCCACGTTATTGTGTATTATTTCGCAAGGCAGTAAACTAGTGAATTGTAAATTATAATGTTAAACGTATAATAACAAACGGGTATAACCGTTGATCCACATTTAGTGATGGTTTTATATTTAGTACGCGAATCGGAAAAAAATTAAAAAAAAAAAAAAAAGAGGGATTACGCGACTTAAAATATAAAAATAGCGTCCCTTGCAACTGTTGAATCCGACTAAACCCGTGGGGGGAGCTTTGCTTACAAAATAATCACGACCAACGGTATTCCTGCGGGCTACGTTTTGTTTGCATAATTATTTATTTTTATATCTGTTTGATTTGTTAATAATCTTACTAGTCTCTTATTTTCGTAAAAAGGGGGAAAAAAAAAAAAAGACGAACAATATCATAATTCACGTATAATGTTAATAATAATCGTTATTATTAAACGAAAAATATTAAATGTTTACAAGATAATTCATCTGAGTTGATAATACGTGTTTGTTTTGTTGGAAATATAATTAAATTGCAAACTGAGCGAATATAAACAGTTATAAATGTGACGCCGACAAAAATAGTAGAGGAGTAGTGGGTTAGTATTCGAACACTGATTTCACGGTTTCTACAACATTTAATAATTGTTTCGATCATCTAAAAAAAGAAAAAAAGAAAAAAAGGAAGAAAATAAAGTCTCGGAAAAATTAATTTTTTCGGAAAACAACGGTTTGTTTATTCCAAAATCAATTTATCCGGGAACTTTTATTTCCCCGTCGAAATTATATAATTTATTCGACGGGGAAATAAATGGTTTTTTTTTTGTTTTTTTTCACAGTTTTTTGTTGTTTTCGGATATGTTGATCCTTAGTATTACACACACGACCCGCGAGATCGGTGTAATATTACTCGGCGGCGGGTCTACCGCCGCGGATTGAAGAGCGAGCGAGCGAGACGACGGCGGCGGCGGCGGCGGGATAAGGTATAAACGGGTGGGCGTACGCGCGAGAGAGAGAGAGAGAGAGAGAGAGAGTGAGAGAAAGAGAACGAGACAGAGTGAAAGAGAGGTAACGAGGGGGAGCGAGAGTGATGAGAGACGCGCCGCCCGTCGTCGTCGTCGTCGTCGTACAGTATAGGGGAGGAGGGTATACGGTCCCAGCTGCTTTGGCCGCCGTTGAATTAGAAGCTGTGCCGTCGTCGTCCACCCGCGGCCGACGGGGCGTGGGTTCCGGGGTGAGCGCGGGGGGGGGGCGGTGGGGGCGGTGGGGCAGAGTGTACCACGGCGGTTAACGGTGCCGGCGTACTACTGGCGGTCCGAGGCGCGCGCGATACGCCGCCGCCGCCGCCGCCGCCGGGGACCGTGGGTTCGCGCAAGCGGCACCGGTCCGCCGAAAGCAGGGCGCGCCACAGCGTCGTCGTTGTAGAAAACGGCGGCGGCAGCAGCTTCGCCCGCGCGCGGAGGGTTTTCATCATCCTCGGCGTAAAAGCTCCGGCGTGCGGTAGTGACGGTAGTCGAACGACGACGACGACGCGGCGCGCGCGTTTCACCTCGTCTACCCGAACGTCCCGTGCGCTAACGTTTACGGCACCGCGATTTAATTTATTATTTTTTTTTTCGCGGGATTTCGAGGGAGGAAAAAAAAACTTTTTTTTTTTTTTTTTTTTTTTTTTTTCCTTCTTAAAAACACCGTTTTTTATTTTCGTTCGCAGTGAACCCCCAACCCACACACACACACACACACAGTGTTTCACGACTATTAAAAACTTCGCGACGATGGCCCGGTACCGGACCGGACCGGGACGATTACGTTCGCGGGCGTTCGCCGCAGCATGGACGACGACCGGCCGGCGACAGTTGACCGCTACGCGTCGAGACGGCCGTGGATAAAATCCCGGCGATTTTACGCGATTTTCCTGGTAAGTCCCGTTAATTATTACGCTCGTTATACCGGCACCGTTCAGCCGGGAAGCCTACCGCCCCCGGTGCGGTTTCAGTATATCGGACAAGGTACAGTCCGGACTCGTATAATTATGATTAAGAGTATATTGCCAATGACCCTCGCCCGAAAACCATATCGGCCCCCCATCAGCCCCCCATCGGCCCCCCTCTAATTCTCCACTTACCGTCGTCGACTGTTGTATTTAAAACGAAAACGCGACATCGCGTAGCATTTAACCAAATGCGAAATCGCGTTCGACGTGGGTTTGCGTCTGTACGGCACGACGACGACGACGGATATCCAATAAAACGGAAATCGTTAAATTTATCGTATTATTATTATTATTTTTTTTTTTTTTTTTTAACTATACCCGCCCGCGCATACAGGAAACCCGGCAAATTCGGCAAACGCAACGGGCATAATCGGCGGCGCGTAAAATCGTAAAGCCGGGCGCATTTTAGAGGTAATCCGCGCGAGTCCCGTCAAACGAAGGATAAAAATACGCACGAAAAGTCGGGAAAGCTGTATGGATAACATACAGGGGGATTTAATTCGTGTCTGTATGCCACGATAACTGTTTGCTAACGAAAAACGATTCTGAGCAAGGTCCGGTGGTTAGTCGTGTTTATAAACACGCCGTAATTATTACGATTTTCGTAAAAAATTTGCGCATTGTTGTTGTTCGCTTATGAAAGTTTTTCTACTTCCTTGTTTAGGTATTACAATTTACGATAAACATCGTGTCGAATTTCCGCGCGTTCGTGTTCGGCCAAAACAGTTTTGTTCAATCAATTCAAAAACAATACATGGAATTCCTATAAACGGTTTAAAAAAATGATCAGAATGTTTTGTCCACGCGTAAATAATAATAATATTCAATTGATTTTTAACCGAGTAACGACAAAATTAAAATATCGATAATAACGAAATCATTTATTACCGTACATTTTCCCGGATCTCCACAGTTGTTAAGTAAATTACAATGAAAAACAAAAAAAAAAAAAAAAAAAAATGACATTTTAAATGCATTAACAATGTTCAAAAGGTTTTCAGAAAAGGCGCTACACTTAAAAATCGGATGTCTAGTAGAAAAGTTTTCCGCGGACGGAACAAAAAAAAAAAAAAAAAAAATATTTAATTGTGTCGTGTCTAAAATAATCAAATATGCGGCGAATAGAGTGACGTCTTGAAAAATAAACTCAGTAATTTCAATTCACTGATAAAAAATTAAATACTCCGGCCCTGTTCGCATTTGGCCGGGGGATGCCACGTGGCGGTCCGGTGTCAAGCAAGTCTTTCGAAAAGTTTTGTTTTTCTACTAGTAAATATTTAAAACAAAAAGTCGAATAATGTCAAGTCGGCAATTTACGTCGCACGATAAATTACCAGCGTATTATGTCGGCAATTCCGAAATCATACAGTTTTATTTGCCTTTATAATTTCAGTTTTATTTATCTTTAATCGCGTGGCGTGTAAATTAAAATAATAATACTCGGTTGACGGGTAAATATTTAAACGATACGACGGCTTTAATAAATGCAAGTGTACATACGACGGCGCAATTGTATTGCTCGAATATATGATTCCAATAACTCGGAATATCAATTTACCACATTCGTTCTGTGTACTCGCGTTATTCGATTTGTTTTTTTTTTTTCACTTTTGCAAAACGAAAACTTTGTTCGTGACTCGATTCGCCTACATCCCCTCGGGGTGCCGTTTGAATAATATCAACTCTCACGATTGGGGCGGTAAAAGTACCCCGAGGAAATTATCAAACTTGATATGTATAATTGTATAATATAATAATATCGCGCTGTTTCTCGTCAAGAGGAACTTTCTCTTTTGTTTTTTTGTTTTTTTTTTGTCATTTATCGCGGGAATATGATAATTTCCAGGGCGCCGTGTATCTATATTTCCGAACATATATCCCGCATCTTTGCGAGATACAATAAAATATGATAATCAGCGCTCGGACTTTGTCGGTTTCGCCGTACTCTTCGTAATTACACAACATAATAATACGCATACGAATTTCCAGCGGGTTACACAAATAATAGTAATTACCGTCATTCCCTGTGATCTAAACACGAAATTTACATAATATTGCGGGCAAAATTCTAATATTTATTTATTTAATTATTCGTATTTCGGCGGTCCGTCATTTCGTATTTGATTTTTAATCGAGTAAATCGAAAAACAATAAAAACCCGGAATGTCTTCTCCGGTGAATACCTCCTACTACGTCGTATATAAGCGCATAATAATAATAGTAAAATAATCGTGTACGATACGAAACAACTCGACTGGTACTCGACGACGGCTCTCTCGTCATTATATTATCGTTTATTATCATCATCATCGCTATATATGAATAAATCACGGGCTTAGTCGTATTATTATTGGCCGTAAAATCGTTACGATAATATTATGTTAAAAAAATGAGAACGACATTCGTATTGTCATATCGCGTTTCGTGTCGAAAATAATCGTATAAACGTTTATAATAAAAACCGATAGCCGGATATTTGAAATCGAAAACCACGATATTGATATTGAAATCAAACCGATTTATCGGGTTTTGACAATCCGATTTTTCATATTTCCCGACGCGTTACGGACGTTTCAATCCGAAAATAACGTTTTTGCAACAATGACTACAACGACAAAATATCCCCCGATATCGTGGACGTTTTGAGCGCGAAAAATAATTCTTGAAATTCAACTAGTTTATCGTTTGTTTCCTTGAGTATATAAAAAAAATGTAAACGTATCATTATTTATATGTTTACGAATTGAATTTAAAAAAAAAAAAAAAAGCATTGCGGACAGGATATTATAGTCCGGTCGAGCTATGATTTCAAATTGCAATTTACTATCCCCAGTTCAAAAGTCGTTTATTTTGATCGTGTCCGAAACGATCAAAATAATATTTATATTTTACACCTGTATAGGAGAAAATACTACGCGGGGGAACGGGGGGAGGGGAATGAATAAGCGGATTGACGTGGCCGGATGGTATTTAAAAAGTACGGGAGCGGTGGCGGACGGAGATAGATAATCCGCGATAGGAAAACGTGTCGTGGCGCGAGAAACTCTAAGAGGGTCCACAAGAGGATCCACAGGGAGAATATGAAAATGAAAAATTATACAGTCGAGTCGCGATAACTCGAACCTCGATAACTCGAAGAACTCGACAACTGGATTTTTTTTTGTAATTCCCCTAGAAATTATAATAACACTCAATGTATTATTATAAGTCTTGTTAACTCGAATATAAAATTGTGATGAATAGCTTGGTCGAAGTATATTTTTATATCTGCTATATCTGGATATTCTGGGGGTATTTCGTGATAATAACCTATGTATTATGTTTTATCTACTTCAGTACTGTACAATAAAGATTACTGATTATTAGCACACACACACACACACAATAATAATAAGTATGGTTGGTTAGTGTGTGTCCTACACTCTACCTGTCGTGTTTGTCGTGCGTATTTTTGAATGTTTTTAAACATGTCTCAAAAACGATAGTTAAACCATTTAACTATAGCTGACAAAGTTCATGTGATACAATTGGTGGGGAAAGGTAACCGGAAAAAAACAAGACATCGCAAAAGAATTTAATATTCCTCCAAATACGCTGTCGACATTTTTAAAAAATAAGGCGGATATTTAAAAAAAAAAATTTGAAAACAATAAAGGTGACTGTAAAAGATCAATTAATAACAAATTATTTTTCTACTATATCTCATAAATAATACATATTTAGTTTTTGTATAGCATTTATGTATAAACATTTCATTACATAGGTAACTCGAAGTATTTATTTTATTTTGATAAATTCGAGTTAGGTATCTCGAATAATACATATCTCGAGGTGAATTTTTATCCCCCTTCGACTTCGAGTTATCACGACCCGACTGTATATGCAATTTATAGATTTATGTTGTTCGGTGTGTTTGTCAAAGGCTGTAAACGGTAAACGATAGAATTAAAAGAATTATTTTTGGCGTCCTCGCCGCACACGGGCGACACCGGGATTTATGTTCGTGGCCCGGCCATTAAGAAAAAAAAATAATAAAAACTCCCGATCGAAGAACAATTATCGGAAAACAATGCGTTCTACTTATATTATTACACGGATAGACGGACCGAACTCGATCAACTCGAACTTTTCCAACGCGGATTCGTCGATGCCTCGAAAACTTTGCCACCCGCCGGTCCCTAGTGGAATTTCCTGTTTAAACAATGCAAACAAAAATCGTGTTTAACTCGAATATTATCGCGGATATAGTGTCGAAGTTCGAATGTTAATTACATTCCCACGTGCGCACGGACACAACGGGTACATTATTTATCGAAAAACGACAAGTGGTAAGCGACGGGCTTTTTTCGGCTTTAAAAAAAAAAAAAAAAAAATCGAACGATTCGCAGCGGACGCTTGCGCGCGATCAACAACAACAACAACAAAAAAAAAAAAAACGCCAAACTGTAAAACTTTTTTCTTTTTTATATATATATATTATTATGATAAATTTCATGATACGAAACAACAATATGTATTAAAACAAAAAAAAAAAAATGATATTAATGTAAAAAATATCTTTACCGTATAAATAAAAACATTTTACAATATTATTTTCGGCTGACTCGAACTTCTTCGCCTTCAACTCCCAGTCAACCGAGTCCGATTGCGTTTTGGTATCGATTCCATCGATTTAAACTATTGTTGCACCGATGACGCATTGCGAATTTATATTTGCATACTCGTAATACGTAAAAAAAAAAAAAATCTTCCTCCGCCGGTACGTAGGTACGCGCGGTCGGTACGAACTTGCGGGGGGTTTCGAGCCCGAGGTGGAGCTCTTGTCCCCTGTGCAATTTTTGCGGCGTCCGATGGCAACCATTTCGCCCCCCCCTCCCCCGCAGACAGTACATATCTCTGAATCTCCTAAAATAAACAAAAGAACGCAATACGTTAACAACGTTTTATATTCATAATGCGATAAAAAAATATTTTTCCCCTCAAATTATTTCATAAAAGTTTACTATATATATATATATATATATATCGCGTTTCTCTTGTTAAAATAATACGTTTACGTATTGTCGACGTTATCGCATTGTCTTGGGCTACAAAAAGTAAGATAACCGACGTTAAAATAACGATGTTAGTCATTCGTTTAGTCTTTAAGTTTTGCCGAAAATGAATTAGTCGTTGATTATTCCGTATGCCCTCTATAGAAACATATTTTTACACCGCCGCTCGCGGATTTGGTTTTCGTAAATAAATCACTCCCCCTTGTAGTTTTTTATTTACCCGGTTACGCTGCTTGGGCACCGCCCGTATGTTATACGCACGTGGGGTTTGACGATTTTTCATTTTATATCATTTTAATATATGTAAAAGGTGTGTTATCGGTCGCAGTGCCGGTGCGAGTTTATTGTTTTTCGCACTTCCCAACAAAAAAAAAAAAAATCCCCGGTACGTATACCAAAATAATTTATGTTTTCAAAACTCAACGTATGCTTACAAAACGATTACGTACGAGATCGTCGTAACCGTCGTTTTTTTAGGTTTTTTTTTTAATACTAATTACCGATTGTATTTTTTTTTTTTATATATATTTATTTATTATCTACGTCATACCCACGAACGTATAAATCAATCAAACCATTGTCGCGATCGTAATTTTATATTGTAATCTACAGGAACAAAAAAAAAAAAAAAAGTGTGTTATCACTATCGTTAATTTATTTTGCAGACTGCATACTGTCCCGAAACGTTTTAATATTTTACACGACTACTCGGGTTCACGGCTGTTCGGTGTTTAATGTTTTAGGCTTCGCCGCTTCAGCGTTTAATTTGTTCGCCCGTCAGTTTACTATATATTTTTTTCGAGAGAGAGAGAAATCGGTGAACCGAGACAAAATTAAGACGATTAAAGACAAACCCATTAATAGTATGTCGACGGTCGTTCAGAATATTAAATAAATTAAGAACGCAAAAAAAAAAAAAAAAACAACTGTAATAATTTCCGATCGGCAGGTGAAAATAAATTTGTTCGTCGGGCGAGGATCCCGCGAGACGGGAAAGTTGGTAGCGGGAAAATTGACGTGTTAGAAACTAGAGAGTGGGGGGCCGCCGGGTAGAAATCGAGACCGACGTATATAATTCCTCGTTTACCGGATAAATCCACGCAAATAATTACCGTTGGGTATTAAACGAGAAACGGTAAAAAAAAAAAAAAGTCTACGGAATTGTCGCGTAAAAATGATTTCGGCGGGACCGAAGTTAGTAGTCCGTTAGTGTGCCGTCGGCTTTGCCGCGATGAATTCCGTAGGAATTTCGGCCGCCCGGCCGCCGTCCACTAATCCTCGGCCGTCGCCTCCTGTCCCCCGGACGACGCTCGTCCGTTTTCCGATTCGCCATTACCGTTCGTATCCGAAGGCCGCGCTCGGATCCCGTTCGTATCCGTCGCCGTCGTCGGCCCTGCCGGCAGCGTCTGTCCTACTACGGAACGATATTTCGGTAACCGATTCGCCGGTAATCCGCGTCCGGGGCGGTTAGGTAACGCAAACGCCAATTGCAAATCGCCGTAAACGCCAATTACATTTGCGTTTATTTTGCTATTGTCATTTTGTTTCATCAATGGAACCGGGCAGGCAATTCAATTACATGTAATACCGTTACGGTATAATAATAATCGTTTAAACGCAATTCCTCCTATAGGCCGCCGGTAGGCGCCTGGCGTTTACCCGCGCGCCGGACCGTGTCGTCCGTAATTCAAGACGCCCCGGCGTTTTAATTGGCCCGGGCGGTCGTCTCTCGTAAATATCACTCGTCCCGGTTACCGATTAGCCGAACCGTTTTCGCCCGTGTTATTCCGGTCAGTCTTGGTTAGGACAATTGTCTTTGGGCCGGTTTTCTTCCTTTTTCTTGACATGTATATATGTCTTATGGCTGGGGGTCATTCTGTTAATTTGTCCGGCACTGAGAACGTTACCGCGACGCTCGTTTAAAGAACAAGCTCAAAATCGTCATTCCGATAACCGAACCGCCGCGAAATGTCTTCTGTATTGACGAATTTCCCGTCGCTATTCGTACGAATTCAATTTTGCGTTTTATCCAAATAAAAATTCGGTGTTTCCTGCGCTGTTTGCGATCGCCTTTGGTTCGAGAAACATATGAAGCACGACGTTCCCCAGAAAGCCGTAGATTTTTTGCTCGAAAAATACCCAGACTTAGATTCTCATAATATGAACGTGTGCAATACTCGTTATAAAACTCTGCTCGGTAACAAAGTTCCCCCGTTTTGCTACGATTAACGGTTTTTGTTATCCTCCATTTCCATCTGGTTTACCGCCTCCCGATCCTATCTCTGAACGATTAGTGTCACCGCGTCTTCCATTTAAAAATTTAGAAAAGTGTACACTCAATAAAAATGTCTTTGAAAAATAAATAAATAATTCCTGTCTTTGAAACTTGTTTATTTTTTACACGTGTTAAAAAAGTTACCAACAGTTTAATCTTCGTCTCCTCGTATCTAATACCAAATTGACATCGACATTCTTATGTCAACTATATTCAGTAGAAACAAGACATACACACGTACCGATGTATCTGTATGTTGTGTAGATACTCTTAGTTTTTTTTTCTTCTTCTTCTTCTTCTTCTAAAAATAAACGATCATTTTTTTAACTCCATTTAATATCGTTATCCGTGCGTATTAGTTTATACGTTTGGTGAAATGTGTATGCGCCGGAGTTATGTCCCTACGTCGGCCGCACTCGTATGATAATTATTGCGCGTTCGATTGTATTGTTCAACGACGTGTAGTTCGACATAAACGTAACGTGGGTGATGGGTGAAAGAAGAAAAAAAAAAAACGAGTAAAACGCATTATGAATTATCGACGATACCGTATCCGTGGTAATGTCGTAATTACATCAGGGCCGAAATCATTCATGCCAAATCCGCATAATTCATGAATTACCTAACCGTAACGCGTCCGGTACTTTCGGCGCAACTTAAATAAATAATTATCGGAATGACAAAACCCAAAGGGAATGCGATTTTACTTGCACCGCGATTATGCGGTTTCTTTTTTTTTTTTTTTCTATATATATTTCTCGTCGAATATTATTTTTTTGCGTTAAAATGGTTCCGTTTCGCCGTAGCATTTGTCGCCCCGGGTTATAATTATAAGAGTAAAATACGCAATCGAAATATCGCGTAACGCGACAAAAACGCGACGTCCGAGTAACGCGCGGCGTAATTTAATTACTATTTTTTTTTTTTTTTTTTTAATTTTTTTATTATTATTATAACGCGTAACGTAATAATTGTATTAAATTTAAAAAGTAAATTTTACCCGATACCGGGGCGTATATTATATTATCGACTTTTCAACTTATCGACATTCCAGTATAGAGCAAAACACTTTTTTTACTGGTTTTTTTTTTTTTTTTTTGTATTTTTATTTATAAAAATTTCGCTATTCGAAATGAAAACACTTTTCCAACAATAATTTCCGTTACGGTTCTTCTATTACGGTAATCTTCGTATCGCGCCGTCGATTTTTGTAGTAAAAAAACAAAAAAAAAAAAAAAAATAAATAAAAATGGAAAAAAAAAATCGCCTCGTATTATTGTCGCGGCGCATTAAACCGTTTTGAATATATTATATAATATTACAATACAATACTTTTTATACGTTTAATCGATCGTAATAACAATAATTGCACGTAAAAATATTGTATTTTTTTTTTTTTGGTTTTACTTCCTGGGATTAATTTGTTGCTGTTCACCCCAATGCTTCTCTATTGTAACTCAATTCTTTCAAATCCTTGTAATTTTTATCATTCATCATATCCTTCATTATTTGGGCCGTGTGTTCTGCCCTAGGTTATTCCCTTGCGTCCTTCAACATCGCCATCAATTATTGTCTTTAGTAGACTTCGTGTCTTAAGATGTGCCCTATCATTTTATCACTTCTAGATTGGATACTTCACCACAGCCGTCGTCGTTTTTCGTTTTTCTTGTTTGGTACCTTTTCATTTGTCACCCTCTCGGTCCAGGGTATCTTGAGCATTTTCCTAAAGCCCCCCGTATCAAAAGCTTTCGGCCTATTTTTTTTCTTCAATTCATTTGATTGTATTAGGACATTGAAATCGGCTTTTTTTTTGAAATTTTAAATACTTTTAACGTGCAATGGTGGTTAATGGACATATTGAAAACAAATTATCCATACTTTTACCTGGTAACGAATCCCTATGGAATATCGATACATTCCAAATATCAAAATATCAGTATCGGTAAGCGGTCGTATGGATAGAAAAAAAATCGAAAATATTAAAACCGTTAAAAATTTAAAAAAAATATCGGTCACTGGTCAGAGAGGGTTAGTTAATTAGGAAGAGCAATAGTTAATTTATCTTAAGTTAATTTAGTTTACCTGTACATTTTATCGAATTAAATGAATTGAATAAACTAATTTAAATTATTTATTATATTACAACTTGTTTAAAACATAAATAAATCTTGCATTACCGCGACAAAATAAGAGTAAAACGTGCCGCCCGGTCTCGGAATAGTTACGGCGACGATTTATTACGATAACACGAAATACGTGTGGCGATTCCGAGCGATAATCTCTACATAGATAATAGAAAATTTGATTAAATATTGTTTTGCGGTTCGGGTAAAATATCGGAACAGAATATAGATAGTAAAAAGTACATGCGAATGAGAGTTTTCCGATAGTGTAAAGGTTCCCGATCATTTCAGACGGTGGTGCCCTTTTTTAGAAATATTGAACGGCGGTACCCTCCTGTTAAAACCACGAGGAAATTTAAACTTAAAACGCTTATAAAAAAAAAAAAAAAAAAATCTATAATTTATTTATACCATTCGGTACGACGTTATAATGAACCTCGTCTAATATTTTTGCGAATTTTTACGAGGGACATAAAACCCGAAAATAACCCAGAGAGTGTTGAATTAAAAAAAAAAACTGACCAACTCGAAATCAACATAAACCGTTACATTTTGTGTTGGCTTTTTTTCCGGGTTTTTTTTTTTTTTTTTTTTTTTTATCCAATCCATAAAGAAATGTGTATAAAATAAAAAAATACACCAACTAGACAAAATGTTCACTAGAAACCACCTGTGATGGTGTTGATGATTGCTGGGCAAGATTTCTGGTCAACAAGTTATTTACAGACAGACAGACCGATAAAAAGTACACATAGTAATAAAACCAATACGTTCTTCGCTCAGGTTAGGTTAGGACATTGTAAATAAATATTATTGTTTTTTAATTTTTTTTTCGTACGTACCACGGTTCCCTTGTAACGGGTTCCGCGGCGCACCGTTTGGGAACCGTTGCTTTTGCACAGATGCGCCGTAGTACCGCAAAACATCCCTACGCACAGGCGGCGCGTACAGTGACAAAAGTATTAGCGACCGGCGAAGGGGGGGGATAAACCCCTTTCCCCCACCCCGTAGAGCTTTTAATCTTGAGATTATTATTAACTCGACGATTACATATGTTTGAGATTAAAAGCATTAAGGGGAAGGGGGGGGCGGCCGTGTCACGTCACGAAAACCCCGCGGTCCACAGTGCGCGTATTACGTGTAAATATAAATAAAAGTAATTCGGCTAACGTTCGGCACGGCTTATCGCGGCGCGCCGGGCAGGACCCGCGAAACGGTCGCGTTTCATAATTATTATTATTATTAATGTCCACCCTCCGACCCGACCCCGCCCCGCCCCATCCCTTCCCCGTACGTTCACATTTACCCACTTCCCACCGCCATACGGCTCCGGTTTAGCCCGTCACGACGTTTATACGTTTTTGTTTTTTCTGTTTGTTTTCCCACGCAGATATGCCCGCGACGACGTTGTAGGCGTTCAACTGTAGAAAACAAAACAAAAAAAAAAAATATATATATATATAAAAAAAAAAAGGCCGTTACACATAATTGCACGGGCCTACGACGGTGTTCCGAATGCTGTCGACCAACCACCGCAGTGCCGAACGGCGGGCCGCGGTCGAAAATCGCGCGGCCGCACACCCGGGCCGGAAGAAACGCATGACGACCGCGAACACGTCCGCCGGTGGCCACGACGACTTTACGGCGACGATGGCGGCCGCCGGGCGACCGGCCGGGGCGCGTTGCGGACGCACGGCCCGCGGCAGCCGGCCGGCCGAAGTCGCGGACTACTCGGCCGCGGAGCCGGCCGCCTGCAGGGTTTCCGCGGCGGCTGCGGCGGACGACGACGCCGCGGCCGGCGCGAACGCATACCATCCGGTCCGGCGGCGGGCCGCCGCCGACGGTGAATCCGGCGACGGAACGGCGGCGGTCCGCGTACGGTCCTGCGGCCAACGCGACGACGCCGGCCGCCCGGCGCGCGAACCGTCGTTCGCCGGCTATCAGAACCACTACCGAGGACACCGGAACCATCACCATCTGCACATGTGGACGAGCAGCTGCTGCTGGTGGCTGTTGATATTGTACGCGGCCGTCGTGGTGGTCGCTTCGTTCGCCCGGGCCGCGCATTCCGCCAAAGACGGTAATTATTTTTTTTATAATTATTATTGTACAGTATAAATATTATTCTGCGCTTCTTCCTACTACGCTTGTTCCTGTTATTGTTTTCCTCTGCCAGGTAAGGGCCGAAAGGGCCGGATTTAGGATATGGGGGTGGGGTGCATGGCCCCCGTGAAATTCAAGTTTTATTTTAAGTATAAAAAGTGACGTACTAAATTATTTGGACTCGGAGAAGGTATAATTGAACGATTTTTTATTTTACAAGTCGAAAAAAAGTATGTTTATTGTAAACGAAAAATATTCCATTTTTTTTTTTTTTTGTTTTATCTTATACTGACATTGTATAAACGCAGTGTTTAAACAAATGTTGGCAATTGTTTACTGTAAATTATCTAAAACATTTTGATATGGCCACTGGTTCCGAACGAATTCAGTTAATGGCGTTTTGAAATGCCGTGATTTTTAAGAATTTCATTAAAATTTCCACTTTAAACGGTTATAAAATATATATATATATATATATATATATATAATGTTTTATGTTAATATACACTGAATTTTTTTTTTTTTTTTCTGTTCCGTCATTAAGTACTACTACGGTGGCCAGAATGTTTTTGAAAATTCGTCCACGTCCAGAACGGCTACGATATTAATATTCTGTGCCGGTTTCAGGTCTCTGCGGTTATTTTTAACCGTTATTGCCGTATAAATTGTCCCCGATCAGTTAACAAAACCACAACGAAAATCGTAAAAATCACATTCGAAACGTTTCCGGAGGGGGGCGGGAGTGAGGGAATAGTGGCACGTTTGATAATCGGATTAGGACGTTGTCCGGTAGAAAAGTCGCCGGCGGACGACAATAAAAAAAAAAAAAAAAAAAAATGAAAAGAGTAAAAAGAAAAATAGAGAGCAGCCCATCGCAATCATAGTAGTAAAACCGATACGTTTTTCGCGTCGGGCCGGAATCCGAGAAAACGACAACAACAAACACAGTCTCGCAGCGGATTTCGTATTTGTATGAAACGTTTATTGTTCAATGTTTGTTTCGTCTATGGGCGGCGGCCCGTGTCCCGGAATGACGGTATTGCGCAATGGAATTTATTACCGTAGCCTTTTGAACGCGCGCCGCGTATTGCGACGGCGGTCGGCTCGCCGAAACGGCGATATTATCGTATGTCCCTAACGAGACAGAACGCCGGCGATAAAACGCCCTTTGCCGGGTGTACAATCGCGACGCCTCGGTCCACGGTCCACTTAATCGATACGATTTAGTGACGATTTCGCCGAGACATCGCCTCGTGCCCCGCGCCCGGTGTTAAACCGTAATAAATTATCTCTATCTCTCGCCCGGCGTTGTGTATTAATCATCGGATTGTTTTGCCGCGGTTTCGCCTGCCCGTCCCCGGCCGTTTTATCCGATTTCCTTTTCCGTATAGTAAAATACCGTATTGCATCTTTGATCCGGCCCGTCGTCGTTCGAGGTCCGCTTTTTTCCTCCTGGTTTTTTTTTTTCTCGCCGACGCGTAATCCGATTCGCGAGGGTACACCGGCCGTTTTTCCGCTCGTTTCGTCGTTTTATCAAAACACTCAACCGCGGCGGCGGCTTTTATTTTTGTCCTTCCTTTTTGTTCTTTCAATATTTATTTATTTATTTCTTGTTCATCGCCCGACGGTCTGTCTATCCGGCTCCCCCCCCCCACAGTTTTCTCATTGTAACGCACGCGTGTTACGAAATCCGTCTACAAATAGTTTCCGCAAACTCGTCCCCACCCGTCAAAACTCGTTTCAACTAGTCGACCACTAGAACTTTGTACGCGGGTCGTATTAATGAATTTAGGTATTATTGAAATTTTAAACGAATACACGCATGTTACAAGCCGGGCAATAGACATTTTTTTTTTTATTTTTTCAGTAGAACCGTTCAAAAACGGTTTATTTGTCATTTATATTTTATTCTTATCCATCGAAACAGACGACGAAACGTCGTCGTCGTGTCGATAAAAATTATTAGAAAGCGGCAAAAAAAAAAAAAAGGAAAGAGAAAATATAGTTCCGTTCCCTTGCCCTGCCCGAATTCGTACGCTGGATACGTAAAACGCTTACGATACTGCCGAGCGAGAAATGCAACTTTTTAACGAAAGTTCTAATCGGTTCTAACTGAAATCTAACGAGGAGGAGAAGCAATTTTTATTATTGATTATTGGGGGCAAATAGAAAAACAGTTGCAACTGAAATTACGAAGAAAAATTGCCATTCTAGCTACATTTTCTAGTGAAAGTTTATAATTTTATTTGTCAATTTTTTTTTTTTACTTGCCCGATTAATTGAGCATAGTATAAACGTACCTTGACGGTAATTATAAATTAGTATAAAATTACACGTATTTTTAGTTTGCCTATATAATATAAAAAAATCACGAAATCTAGGGAAAAGTTAAATCTATATTACTATATGTACATCTAAATAAAATAAACGAATACCCCGGATTATAGGTAAACTTTTTTTCCGGTTTTTTTTTTTTTTTCTTTTACATATAATCGTGAACCGTCACACTGATCACCGAGTTGAAAAAATCTACGGGTAGAGTTAAAAATCGTGAGAGGAAAGCCGAGATGTTATGTCGGTGTTGACGTTGTAATCCGCATTCCGGATGTTGACAAAGGCAAAACGGATCTTTCCAATCTAATTGAAGTGGTGTTAGAAGACTTCTGAATAAACTTTATCGCAGTAGCAACCGAGTATATCCGTAAAAATTTTACGCTGCCGAAACAAATACAACGACGCTGACGATTTATCCTGTTCCTGGCTTAAATAAATGCCCAATAACACGTACTCGTTTCTGCGATTCCCCGGTTTAAACTAACGATATAAAAATTACTTTTGAAAATCGGTTTTCGTTAGATAATACTAGTTTTCGGCGATACATTTCGCGGCACAACTAATACTGACTAAGCCGGTTAATTTAAGTGTTATCTAGCCCTAAACTAGTGTTGACTAAAAGATTATGCGGAGACTAATTTTGACGGATTCCAACTGTAATATACGTATTAGTATAAACGCCCCGGGGCTCAACGCGGCAAAAGATAGCAAAGGGTACCGGGGGGTGATTCCCGTAAACTATTTTGTCCCAAACAACAAATCATAATGGCAGTATTGCTGTTGGTTAGTTTGCCAAATTCGAACAATTAATATTTTCAAGCTTTGCCCGGGCAGGTAACTAACATCAACAATGCCAATAATTTCAGTAACGTCGATTAATATATTTTCCGTAGATTCCGTACGAATATTTGCCAACACTAATAATAATTGCCGCGGTGCAGACCACGCCTGTTGGTCAGGCGGGTTCGGTTTAAGATAAAATTCTAGCCGCGATAATAGATTTTTGTTTTTTTAATTATTAATATTGGGGGAAATAAAAAAAAAATATGGAAAAACAGTAGGTATAATAATAATAATGTAATAACTAACGCAGTGGAGTTATTGCGTTAATAAAACCCGCCAAACCGATTGCGTTATCGCATTAAAATATATTACAAATTGCGCTTGCAATTTACGAACGTTGTCTTGGAGAAATTACGTTTGAACGTAATTTATTAAAACGACTTATTTAAACGGATTGATATTCGGCGCTTTTGCGGACGCGGACAAAGTACGTCGAACCAACTAAATGACATCGATTACAAATTACAACGATATCCGGGTACACGACCGTTTTAAACACAAACTAAATGTCGTTCGACAATGATCGATTGTTTATTGAAGGACAAGTAATTATAAACAGACAAATAAAGGCGTATGCGGTTCGCACCACGGGCGGGCCGCCGTTGCGGGCGGGTAGTTTGGAACCTAGTATACGGACAGGGATTTAATTCGTACGTCTATGCGACGGTTAGTCGCAAACGCAAAACGATTCTCAGCGAAGTAGTATTAGTCGTGATTTTCCATTGATTACACGAACGAAATAACGAAAAAGTATTTTGGTGGGGGGGGGGGAGGGGAACGAAATAGGCGAATGAAATTAATAAACGGATATAGAAACGCGAGAAGATTGTGGCAGGGTGGTTGGGGTGTGTTGGAATACGGCGGGTGTATATGCCGGGCGAAAACGGTAAAACGGTATATAAGGGTGGGTTTTGCGATGGAATTCATGAATTATTTTGCGTTATTACCGTCCTCTTGATGTTCGAAGGGTATCGAGAGTCGTGAGTCCGAGAACGCTGACGAGATCAATAAATTAAGCTAATTAATTATATTACCGGTCCGCGGGTCGGTGGGAACGCTAGAGTACGCTCGTATGCGTGTTGTCGTCGAGTGTCCCCGGGATTGCCAGACGACGGTGGAATATTTTAATTTGATTATTCAACCTCGGACAAACCGGGATTGGTAAATAAAAATAAATATTAATATAGCAAATAGCCGAACGCTAGCCACCTAAGCCGCTAAAAGCCGGAGGGGCTAGCCGTTCGGCAGAGAGACGTTTGTGAGTGTGGAATGTACAGTAAAACCTCGTTAAGACGCTCCCGTTTAATACGCCATCCCGCTTAACACGCGGATTTTTCCCGGTCCCAGGTAATTGTACACTTTTAACATTGAAAAAAATACGCTTAATACGCCACCGCATAATACGCTCTAATTGCTGGCTTCTCAAACATTTTAAAATAGAAAAAAACCCGATTAATACAGTCAGCGATAAGAATTTGTAGTTATAAAAGGAGTGGTCTCCGCCACTCGGGCTGCCGGGCATTGGAATCCGTCGAACGGCTAAGGCCCAGCCGGCCGGTCCCTTGTAGAACGTGTCACAAGACGCCGGGGAAAAAAAAAAACCGTTAGACATTCTTTATTGACGCCGGTCGCCGGCCTTTATGCGCAGGGTCCACGACGAATTAAAAAGCCTGTTGAAAAGCGACTCGAATCCATTATACTATAATTAAAATGAAAAAATAACGGCGATTTCTTTAGGAAACCGGCCGGGCGGCATCTTCAAACTAAACGATTGTAAAAAATAATATTGTAATTTCTATAGATCTCTCTCCCAAAACACCATGTGATCCGTGATTTATTAATTAATTTCAATATCGAGTATTTGACCGTTACGAATCTCTTTTAGTTACATTTATGTGTACATATAGTTTTATAAAAAAAAAAAAAAAAGAAAGGTCTTCGCCCGCCAGCTGATGTTATGCATGCGCATCCCAGAAATCCAACATAAATAAAAAAGAAATAATAAAACTCGAGTATAGCCAAATCGTGTTTTTGCCGTTTTTCCGTTATTTTTTTTAAAAAGGTTTTCTGCCGCGTTAAAAAAACAAACGGTTATATCCAAAAATGACCCGTATAAAGTACCGACTAGACACAATTTGCTACCGGAAACAGTCCAGGAGCGTATAGATCGGATGAAGTCTTCGGATGGAAACAGTGTTTACGGGAAATTAATAACAAATGTACACCACTGTAAAACCGCTCAGAATCTAAAAACTATATAAAAATATGTATTATAATAAATAATTTTAACTGTTGTACACATGTGTACACTACTGCGTATGATTAATTTTTATTTTATAATATATCACGTTAAATATTCATAAAATTATTACGTACAGTGAAAATTGCACTGAAACAAAAATCATTTTCAAAATTGCATTTTATTGTAATACAAAAAAAAAATTGTATTTAATTAAATATCTAAGCCCACTTGTCAGTGAATATAAACATCTGAAAAAAAAAAAAAAATGATGGAAATGCAATAACTTCACTGCCCCCCCCCCTCCATCCCCTAGCAAAAACCAATCAGAACAACGGATCCGTATTGTAGCGTAATCGGTTTTTTTTTTTTTTAGCAAAATAATACGAGGCAACGATTATATTTACAGATTGCGCAATATTATTTTATACGCCTTCGCGGTCGAGCCCGCGCAGACGTTTTTAATACTCGTCTCGAATATTATTTTAAATTATAATACGCGCGCCTTTGCGCTTATTTCGTTCCAATTAGGATGGAAGACCCGTCCTATACGTTTTTATACGGAGCACATAAATAATTTTTAAGCGTTTAATGGTTTTATCGGTATCCCCCGGCCGCGGCCGCGGCGGCGGCGGCGTCCCGAACCAATTTCGATTTCTACACCCGAACGGCCGAATTTAATAATTCCGTTTCAACCGCCACCCCTCGCCGCGAACGGCGTCCAACGGGGGCACGGCGGTGGCAAAGGCGGTTCGATTGGACCGGCTAATTAAAGGGCACGGGTGTCGGGGCTGTCGGCGTGTCGTTAGTCAGAAGAATACCGCCGCCCTCGGAATTTTATCGGATTATCCGCGTTTAACCTCTATCGAATATACCGATGCCGAGCACATTGCAGCAGCAGCAGCAGCAGCAGCAGCAGTAAGTTATTGAAGTATACACGGGCCCCGGAACAACGAGGGCAATCGCACTCACTGGAAAAATTCCCAAGGGGATAATCCCCATCTCCCCCCCCCACCACACACACACTGACAAAACAAATAGGTTTCGGTCGTACCTCCCCTGCCAATCACCCCGCCACATTATTCGTACGTTGAATATTGAAACGAAACACTCGAAACGATCGTTGACGTTCTGCAAAAAAATTGAACGTGGACAAATCGTTTAAAACGAAACAAAAAAAAAAAATACCTATTAAAATAGTTTTTTTGACAAATAAATTTGAGCGATTACAAAAAACAAAATTATTATAGAAATCCTGTTTTATGAGAAACATTATTAAAATATTTACTGAAAATAAAATATATATATATTTCTGAGTTCATTATTAGAGTATTAAATTACGTTATTTCCGTTGGAATGCCTACGCAGGAAAATGTTGAATTCGGGAAAAATGTGTAGACTCCCGTACAGTGGACTTTTCTATACGTGACGAAAAAGGATTATCTCCGAAAGAATCTTCAGAAACTAAAGTTTCTCGGATTTTCGTAGCGTATCGAAGACATATTTAACACGAACGGAATTAATGTATAAACATCGACGGTATCAAATATGCTTGTTGTGTATTTAAATTAGTAAAATCTGTAATACTAAATTAATAAAGAAAAAAAAAATCAACTGACGGGTGTATAAAATGTTTATATATATATATATATATAATGTAGAATACATCTTTTATTCTATTTTTTTTTTCTTCTTTTTATTCCGAAAACGAACGGTTTTAATAATACCTAAATCAGTCCGTTGGAGTAGTTAAACGTAGAAATATCTAATAAGATAATCTGGAAAATCACTAAGGTCACGTTTATTCATTGGGTCTTGTCGGAAAAACTAGTACCGAAATTGGCATTTAAAACTCGGTATGCGAAATGCAATAATAGAAAACCGCCCAGCACATGGAAAACGAAATAATAATAAAAAAAAAAAAAAAAAAGGGAAAATTAATTTATATCGGAACAATAAACCGTTGCTAACGATTCTGAACGAAGTTCGGTTAGTCGTGTTTTTAAATGCCGTCATTTTTAAGATTTTCATCAAAACTCGCACTTTGAACGCTTATGCAACAGAATTACATTGAATTATCCTAAAAATTTTCCCTCTTTTCATTATCGGTATATATACTACAGTTTATGATGAATCTCATGTCAAAGTTTCGTGCGTTTCGGTTCGGCCAAAACAGTTTGATTCAATTAATTCGAGGGGGGGGGGAAAAAACGTCAAATGCCCATACACAGTTTAAAAATGGCCAGAATGTTTTTTCCGCGCCTCAAAAAGCCTAACATTAATATTCTGCGGTATAATTACGGGTATCCAAGAGTATTTTTAACAGACTTACAATTCCTTTTTAAGAAGTTCGGTAAATTTTATTCGACGATCCTAAAAAAAAAAAAAAAAATGTCTCTTTAAAACTGATATACACCAGTAACCGATAAAATATTTATTTAATATTATTTAGCTGTAAGAACATTAATCGTTTTCTAACATACCGGCCAATGACTGTATTTTAAGAAAATAAAAAAAAAATACTCGCACTACCTATTTTAAGGGAGAAGTACGCCACTGATCTCCGCAGTAGTTTATACGTATATTCCACTCTGCGGTTTATAGTAAATAGATGGAAGACGAAAACCGAACGGTACTTTACAGAGACGTTGTCGGATAGTAATATATTATTATCGTCAATTTATTATCGGTATAATAGATATTTTATATATAAAACGTTTAGCGCCATTTCGAAAGGCATTTGTCAACGGTATTGTTTTATCGATTTACTCGGATGTGGGGAGAGGATTTCGGGAATACGTCGTGTATATTGACGGTTCATTATAATAAAATATCGTCGGTTGGCAACGTTATACAGGGTGTCCCACGAAAGTACAGACCCACCGCGATCTCCTTGTGTCAATGAAGATAATCCAAATACTGTTGTTTTTATATATATATATATATAATATGACTCGCAGAGATAAGGGCTCCGTAAACATTCACGTTTGAATTACATTGATATGTTTTTTGGTAAGAAATTATTTTTTATTTCATTATTTTCGAAAAATTTGAATATATATATATATATATATAGCCATTTTATAGAGTTCGTACTTCGGGAAATGTTGACGTTACATAATATATTTTTTTTAGTTAACAAAAAAATAGCGTATTATATACGTAATAATGTTTTGATATTACATAATAGTGTTTTGATAAACCAAACTTATCAGACAACAACGAGACGAGATAATTTCAAAACGCTACTATTAAATTGTATATACTATTATTCTGTAAACTAAAATAAAAAAAAAAAAAAATTAAAAATCACCAGGCCAATGAAAATAAAAAGTCGAAACGTCAAAACGTTCAAAAGAATAAACTCTATAAAATAGAACTGTGATCGTATATTCGAATAATGCGAATCCAAAAAAATAAAATATGAATAGGGACTATCCCCGCGAGTCGTATAAAAAAAAAAAAAAAGAAAAAAAAAAAAAAACAGAGTTCGATTATTATCGTTTTCACGTGAGATATTGCAATGGGTAACGATACTTCCGTGGGATGTCCTGTATGTATCGATAATTAATTATTATACTCGCGTTGTTTGAAATCTACATAAACGTACGATTTCGCAGGTTTATTGTTTCGTTAGTTTTTCAAACAAGAAAATTACATCATTTTTTTTTGTTTTTTAGATTCTGAGCGGTGTTGTGGTTTTACAACGGATGTTTATTTTTTATTTTTCTCTAAACACTTTATCTACCGGATGACTTCATCCGATTCATATACACTCGTATACGATTTCCGGTAGCACGTTTTGTCTAACTGGTACTTTGAAATGGTCATTTTCCGATTTTAACGTGGTAAAAATCTAAGCTACCGACAAATGACGGAAACACGGCAAAAACACGATTTCGTCAAACCCGAGATTTATTATTTCTTTTTAATTTATATTGATTTTTGGATTACCACGGCGACAACAAAACAAAAACACGAACAATACTACTTCGCTCTGAATCGTTTATCGTTAGCAATTTATGGAGACATAAATTAAATATCTATCTATCTAATACTGCCTGCCCAACTTCTCACCTACAACAGTGACGCACCCATGGTGCAAAATATGTACTCCTTTTTTTTTTTTTCGTATATTTCGGACTTTTAGAGTCACTTTGGTAAATTTGAGTTTTAAACGTTATTTTCGGTATGTGTTTTGTATAATAACGGTAATAAACACATGTTGATGCAAATTTTTATCTAGAGTTGGAAAATTTCGATTTTCAAATGGTACGCGTCCGAAAAAAAAAAAAAAAAAACCATCGTATTCAGTTGTAGTAATCGACGATGCCGTCGTTCCTGATCCGTTGATTTCCAACGGTTAAATTCGGTTATTATCGAAATTGTGCGTGGTCGACGTGGTACTGCGATTTTGTCGGATAATCCGATTAGGTTAGATTATAGTGCGAAGTATGTGGGCATTTTTTTTTCTTTTCGTTTTTTTTTTTTTTTTTTTTCGAAGACTTACATTAATAATTTCGCCGGGTAACGCCGTATAATATATATATATATATATATCCGAACCTTCCCAACTTCTCACCTACAACAGTGACGCACCCATGGTGCAAAATATGTACTCCTTTTTTTTTTTTTCGTATATTTCGGACTTTTAGAGTCACTTTGGTAATTTTGAGTTTTAAACGTTATTTTCGGTATGTGTTTTGTATAATAACGGTAATAAACACATGTTGATGCAAATTTTTATCTAGAGTTGGAAAATTTCGATTTTCAAATGGTACGCGTCCGAAAAAAAAAAAAAAAAAACCATCGTATTCAGTTGTAGTAATCGACGATGCCGTCGTTCCTGATCCGTTGATTTCCAACGGTTAAATTCGGTTATTATCGAAATTGTGCGTGGTCGACGTGGTACTGCGATTTTGTCGGATAATCCGATTAGGTTAGATTATGGTGCGAAGTATGTGGGCATTTTTTTTTCTTTTCATTTTTTTTTTTTTTTTTTTTTCGAAGACTTACATTAATAATTTCGCCGGGTAACGCCGTATAAAGAGATTTACGTCTTGCACCGTATAATATGTATCCAGCGTTGCGATTCTCGGACCCGGAGCGTTTGGCGCGTACATAATGCGCGAACGTGTGTTTTATACACTCGGAATCATTTTCGCGGACGGGTGGTTTTCGCGTGCCTATAACCGGGGCGCAGCTTGCGAATTTATCATAATCATAATGCGGCGCACACGTATTATAATATACACGTATATTATAATCTTATAGGGCATTGTGCTCGAGCAAAGTAATAGTATAATAATAGTAGGCGTATTATATCTCTACCGGCGAACGATACCGCCGCCGCCCCGGGCGTTTGTACGTTCGACCGGTGTATACGCGGGGGCGGGGGCGTATATACAATATAGATAGGTGTGCGCGCGCGCGCGGCCCCCTCGGTTCGCACGGATAAATGCCGCGGACTTAGCCGAAACATTAGCCCCCCGAAATGTGTCCATTGTTTCAGACAATATTATATATAATTCGGTATTGTGATTTTGCGTTTTCCTTTCGGCCGCCACCGCCGCCGCCCGTAACTTTTCCTATTCGCCGGGAAAACGTTTTCTCGCACCGGATTCGCCCCCCCTGACGGATTCTACGAGATTTCTAGCGCCCCGCCGGCTCGCGCGTTTCGCATAACGCTAACGACGGCCGGATTCTCGCCCGTGTTATCCAATCCGGGGTTTTGGTTTCGGGTTTTTTTTTTGTTTTTTTTTTCTTTTTAACAAATAAATCGAACGCGCGCAAAATGATTTTATTCGAACAATCCGAATTCACCGAGAGATTTTTTTTCCCTCGGAAATATACGAGAATTTCCACTGATTAGAGTAGGACGTACTTTCCGTTTCGTTATCATTCGAGCTCTTTAACGTATTTGCCGATTATTTATTGAAAATGATTCGATTAACTTATAAAAAGCGAAATTTTAGACTTTTAACATGCGACCGCAATGTATTCTATAATATATATATATATATTTTTTTTTTTTTTTTTTAAAGAAGCAAATCGATCTATTCAGTAGTTTCGGAGTTTACACGTGACCGAAAAAAAACCATTTCACACATATATCTACTCGTCCGAATAACCTAATAATTTTTTTTTTTTTTCAAACGGATATGAATAGAACACATTTTAAACTTATAAAAAGATTTTATTTGAGAATTTTTAGTCGAGGTAGAAAAAAAAAAAAAAAAATCAACACGGAGATACTAATAGTAATTTTACATTTGGAATTCAACTTTACGCAGTGATTTTATTAGAATTTCCACTTGAAGCTAAAAAAAAAAAAAAACACTCAACACGGGTACCGACGTTGAGTTTTATGAATTCTAATACTTTTTGTTACAAATCTATAATACTTCGGGGCATACTACTATATTGTTCGTTTATAGATTAGGTACATAACTATATAAATTGCTTTCCGAGCTAACTCGAGAACGTATGCGACATAAAATTGCCCACGAGTGAAGCCGGGGTTTTAATTGTCGACGCGACTACTAGTATTGTAATGTTTGACCTAGTGCTTTATTGATAGCCAAAGCAAAGTTTTACGGGAAATCGAAGACGTTTGAATTCGAAAGGATTGTTATCCGTTGTTATCGTAGGAATCCTCGTAATATAAACAGTATAATTTTTTTCGCACAGTTAAAAATTCAGCTTCAACCGAGTGCTTTTGCAACGATTTTATCCGCAATCTTGTGCCGTCCGAGGCCATACATATATTTCCGTTTGGTGTTTAACGGGCCGCCTATTCCGTTTCGTTGTAACTTGAGCTCTTTACCGTATTTACCGATTATTTATTGAAAATGAATTACTCGGATTGACTTACAAAAGCGGAATTTACGCTTAAAACCTGGCCCGCGATCTACTCCATACTCGAATCGACCAATTCTGTAGTTTCGGAGATTACCCGTGACCGACAAAATACCATTACACATATTATATACATATAGATATAGACTCAGAGACGAGTGTGTAATAATATATTTTTTTAACACATAAATGAATAGACGACATTTTAAAATTTAAACTAATTTAACACAGAGATACTATAATAGTAATTTTACATTTGAAATTCAAATTTATTGAAATGTTCGAGAATTTTCACTCGAAGCTAAAAAAAAACCTTAGAACACTTGTACTGATTAATAACTATATCAATATAACCATTTATAACCACTATATCTATATTTCCGTTTGAAAATTCTCAATTATTTAATAACTTACAAAAGCGAAATTAGACTTAAAAAAAAAGTTCTTAAAAATTGTTTTAATAATTACACACACACACACACACACACGCCAAGACTAAACATATTCATTGCAATATTGCATACAGTTATTCTACTAGATTTTTCTAGACTCGTTTTAGTCGATATTGTCTATCTGAGTACTTTCTGGCTGCTTGGAGTTTGATCAGAGTTATTTTCGGTTTATAATATTTCGAAATTACACTTTTACAATCCGTGCCAATAGGATCAATACCGAAACTCGTCGTAATAACTGTCGTAATTTTTATTAAAAAAACAAGATGTTGCGGTTAACGTTTATCTATCTATTCGTAAATAAAAAATAGCTAGAACGACATAAATATTTGGATTACGATTCGTAGAGGAAATAATATACAACAAATATAGATGCATAAATTTTACACACCCGGCAAAGTGAAAGGCTTGGTTTTAAAATAATGCATTTTTTTTTTTTTTTTATTTATTTATTTATTTCTTTATTACATTTTTCGTATTCGTACATTTTTCAGAGGAAAAAAAAAGCACAAAACTTTTTAATCTTGTCCATTTTTTTTTTTGGTAGATTTTGTATAGGGTTTGTAGTTTAGCTGAAAAGTCGTTTTTCGATTTTCTTATTAGTTTCCATAGTGTGGAAAACGTAAAAAAATAACACTATTACAGACAAATAAGGAAAACAAAAAACAATTTATATCCGACCGGTATCGATCGAAAAAAGATTTTTGTCTTGGTTATGTTTTTATTTGTTTGCAATTCTATACAAATGATCACAAAAATTTGCGATTCGCGACGATTGTTTTCGATTAAAAAAAAATGTACGGTATAAATTCATTTCAATATTTTTCAACTAAATCTAGATATACCTGTATGTTTATTGTAATTTACAAATTTTATTTGATCAAATTTTCAATTTTCATTGCTGAAGCCTGTGCAAATATAATTATTCTAACAGTGTCTAAGCGTTAAAAAAAAAAAAAAAAAAAAATCCAAAACAAGAAATACGAGCAAGCATTCAAATTTGAATTCGTATAGTTGTACTATCAGAACCGTTTGTCGAATACAATGGTTTTAACTTGACGCTTATAATTTGGTTATGTACACGTATAACAATAAAATACTTAGGTGGGTATAAAACCCGTGTCCCGGTACACAATTGACAAACCCGATGTGCGAAGGTATGTTCGTAAGTAACAATAAAACTTTTTTTTTGAATTTCGCGTTTCGCGTTCGTGTACAATTTGCATAGTTGCGTATACGGGCAGTAAAAATGTCCCGTGCTCGTTAAATTTGGATTTACATTTAGACGTACGTATCCTCTCGGGGTTTTTTTTTTTTAATGGGGAATTGGGTGGGTGGGTGGGTGGGGAATACGATTATAAATATCGTATGAAATGCTTCTACGGGGATTAAACAATTTTTGAAAAAAAATATTTGTTCCGATATGATATAAAATGTAATTTCGTATTGTGCAATCTGCCGATTATAATTTATATATTACGCGGTATAAATTATTAAAACTTCAATTTTTGGACAACTTCAAAGTTTAAATTTACCTAAAATAAAAATAAAAAAAAAAAAGACACGAAACCATGAAAACCATTAGCGAAATTTCCCAATCGCATCTACGTATCTAGACGATGTTGGCGAGTGAATTATACCGCGAACAAAGACAAAACTTATTGATTTATTATTTGCGAACGTTAACCATTTCGTTTTGCGTGTTTAAAAACGAAACTCTATTGTGTAAAACAGTAAAACGTGTACACGGACGCTGACACTATAAATTACGTTTGAAATCGAAAGACGATCGTATTTACAATATTATTTATGCATATTAAAAGCGTCCGTTGCACTCTAGCGTATACGATAGCAATCAAAACTTAAATACCGAAATCCGGATACGGTTCAGTAAGCTTTGTATTATTTATAATACTTTCAATCCGGCGCGATTTAACAGATACGTTTAGTACACGTGTGTATGTATGTATATGTATACAATTACGTCGGTTTATCCCCCTCGTACGAGAATTAACTATTTAAACACACATATCGCCCTTGTAATATTAATATTTTCAAACAAACGGACAAAACTCGCGCAGGCTCACGCTAAAACGTAATAGAAAAAAAAAATAAAAAAATACAAATTAATAACACACCAATATGTTTGTATCGGTATACTGCAGGGGCGCATTGGGCAACGGATCGTTAAGGATTTCGGCGGCCCGGGGGCAGTAATTTCTTTTTCCGGCGCCTCACTGTACCGATAAATCCAGAGAATACTCGCCGGAACGGCTGTATACAGCATTCGAAATGAAAATCTGCAAGAATTATTAATATTATTATTTTTTATTTAAATTAAATAACTTGCCCGGTATTTGTAATTCTACAGTAAAATCGGTTTATACGAATTTCTCACGAGGATTATTGTACGACGGGCATAGCTACCGCAGCATTGACAATAAGAGTATATAATGAATCGTCGCGTTTCGCCTAATGTGTTGACAAAAAAAACGTCGTTAAAACGAATAGAACGCAATAGTTCGAAATGAGCTTTTTTTTTTCATTGGAAAACGAGAAAAATGTACGCACTGCAAATGGAACACAAGTATAGTATAAACGGGAATAACTAGTAAAAACGATACGAACGATATTTAGACGATTTGTCGACGGGTTATATTATTGTCGCGTTGATTTCGGATTGATTTTTCGTAATATACGAGTAAATTAATTATTCAATTACACAATTGACTTCGTAGACGAGCGTAGCCGGTCCTTTGTAGCTATTAATTACCGTGTCGTAGTCGGACATTACGTACCGATTCCGGTGCAATGGATTTCGGAATGGCGTAGTCTCTTGAGCGACAGTGGAGGATTTTAAACACTATGCCTTTATTATTTCCAGTGCAGAGATACCGCCTTATTCCACTTATACTACATGACTATTGTTTCGACTAAGTAGTCGAACTTTATCTCCCAAAAGTTGTACATGGTAAGGCTAGGTAACTTATTTAATGTGTTTAGTTAACATCGTTAACAATTTGTCCGTTATGTTTTGGCGCGCCACACTCCCCCATCACCCATCACCAAATCCCAGTGACCTGGCGCAGTCGCCTCTAATTGCCCCGTATACGAACACGCCACTGGCGAAAATCTCTACCATAAAATTCTATCGTCCCGGGGCATATACCCTTTATGCCCACGCCTCCCCTTGTTGCGCCACTGTAAATATATATACAGGGTGCGGCAGAGCCGACTGACGAGTTTAATGAGGTCATTAGCCTGTGATAAGATAAGAGCAGGACTTAATAAGTGGTATATTTTGAATTGTACGGTAATGCCGTTTTTATTCGTAATCATGGTGTCTGGACAGGTGTACACCGTGATTTCGTCGTGTGTGCGTATTACGAAAATAACCATTCTGTGATCGCTACACAAAGAGCTTTTCGTATACACTTCGACGGCATTCTACGTGCTGAATCTGTTCCTTCTGCTAGCACTAAAACTGGAAGTATCCTAAGTAGATTTGGACACGGAGCACCCAGAACGGTAAGAATCGCCGAAAATGTGCAGTTGGTTAGAGAGTCAATTGAGCAGTCGCCAAGACGCTCAGCCCGGAAACACGCTGTAGCTTTGGCAATCTCAGACCGTTCTTTGAGGAGAATTCTTCACGAAGATTTATCATTCCATCCCTATAAATTAATGATTGTCCAAGAGTTAAATGATACAGACTACGGCAACCGTAAAAATCTCTGTCAACAAATGTTCCCTGGGCGGTTAGTCTCTCTAAGAGGAGACATAGGCTGGCCAGCACGGTCCCCAGATTTAAGCATATGCGATTTTTTCGTCTGGGGCTACCTAAGGATAAGGTTTTCAGACATTGCCCACATACCATAGAAGAAATTAAACAGAAAATCACCGCGGAAGTCGAGGCCATACCAGTGGAAATGTGCCGAAAATCATATGAGAGCTTCAGAGATCGTCTACAACAGTGTATCAATGCTGACGGCCGCCCCATCTTGGAGATATAATTTTCAAAAAATAAAAAGGGATTCAATACTGATTTAAATAATAAAAAAAAAAAAACCTTTTCTCTAAGTTTTACTCTAAGTTTACTAGCCCATCAAAACTCGTCAAGTCGGCTCTGCCGCACCCTGTATAATATAACGGTTCGGTCGAAATACCCGCGGAACGATTACTGGTTTCCCGATACTATTACGACGCGATACCGTTTATTTTATTATTTTGTATACGAAATTCGTTTCCACTATATTGTGTAACCGCGGAATAATGTCCGTACTCGATTTCCGTAGCCGGGATCGAATAAAAACGACGAACGTAAAAATTATAAATGTAGTAATAAAGTTCGTGTTTCCGATGTTCCGGGATATGTCAGATTATTTCCGCACGGTTTTTAAACGTCTCGTCGTCGTTTTATTGTCGACAAGTAACACGATATTACATATATCGCGTATCGGTATAATCCGTCGTTTGTCGGACGGCCAAACTATATAAACGGGCTTATTAATCCGCGACTAGTATTGAAATAACTATAAAATATTTATAGAAATCTCGCAACACTTACCGTTATTAAATAACGTATTCGCGTTGTGTTTTCGTTTCGTTTTTTTTTTTTTTTTAGAAAAATAATTGCTTTTCAAAACGGTAAACGGTACTTAAACGTTTAGCCGATTTAATCCCATCAGTGTATACTGTTTATATATATATATATATATAAAGCGTCTCAAATCTCAATGTAAATGTTTCTTTTGCTAAACATTTAGCTGCGACGCTCTTTCGACAATAATAATTAGGTACGGCCGTCGTAATTTATGTATAACCGAATTAAGTAAAACGCTGTGTGTATATATATATATATATAGGCGACTGGTCGGCACCGGACTTTGAATATATATATATTTTTTTTATAAAAAAAAAAACGAATAAAACGACGTTAAAAAAAAAAAAACGAAAGTAAAAAAAAAAAAAAAAAACGAAAGTAGGCGTTTCTCAAAGCGTTTTATATCCATCTTATTTAGTAATGTTATTTTTCTCGCTGGAAGCGTACGTCTCGGGTAAAAGGGTCGGTAAATCATCTAGTCTCGGATACGGGCATACAGGCTTCGGGAGTCCGGTCAGGCGTCCCGTTTTGTCGCCCCTACACACTTTTGTCGCACAGTATAACGTACAACTGCTACTAGTCTTTTTTTTTTTTTTTTTTTTTTTTTTTTTTTAACGGTGGCGTCGTTGTCGGTGAGTTTGCGTTCCGTTTCGTTTCGTCGTCGGTCGAGCGCGAGAGAGACGGAACGAGCGATAAAACACAATTTTTAATTTTGTTTCCATCGAAAGACAAAACGAGAGAGAGAGAGAGAGAGAGAGAAAACGTACGTAGGTACGGAATACAATAAATAGAATTATCATCGGGAAGAATAATTGCTGAATAAAAAAAAAAAAAATAAATAAACGAAAAACAAATAATGTATGTGTTTGTTTGTTAACATAAAATGTTAAAACGTATTCCATCGAAAATTAAAAAAAAAAAAAACGGTACGCGTAGGCCTACGCCCCGCCAACGTCGACTTAATTCAATTTCCAACGAATAATATACCGCGGGCCGTTGTGCGCGGACGATTTTTTTTTTTTTTTTTACTGGGAACATTACGAAGGGACCGCGAAATGGGTCAAGGGTAGTAGTGCGTTTTTTATTACGATTTTTAAGATTACGGTAACGTTCGCGATGGTTGCATTGGGCCGCTTGATATTGTCGAACGTTGGTGATCCCGTTCGGCCGGATGCCGGGTTCCGAATATCCCCCGTGTGCCCGTAGATGATATCATTGTTTTGATCCGCTGAAAAATGTTTAAAAAAAAAAAAAAAAAGAAAAAAATTATAAAAATCAGCTTAGTGCCCTTTCTGTCCCCGTGCACTCCGTGGTTGTATTCTCGTATTAGAAAACGCGCGATTGTCTTTGAATACAACAAAAGCGGACGTGGCCGGTGGGAACGGGGGAATATTCTCTTTCGTACGCAGAAATTTTTTTAATGGAACCTCATCGGCAGACGTCGTGTAAAAGATATTTTTTTTTTTTTTTTTACAAATATTTTCAGTACGCGTTGTACAGATATATTTTTGTCGAATATAATTGGAATACGTATTCCAATGCAATTACAAATACTCGTTAATGCGTACTTAATAACTTTTTAATACTTTTTTTTTTCTTTTTTTTTTTCTGTAAATATTATCAACCATAGGTAGATTCGTTACAAAAAAAAAAAAAAAACCGTTTAGTTAAAATAGCCACAATTTACCGCTGTGTATTTTTTTTTTTTTTTTTTTTATTGTTTTGAGAATATCTAAAAAAATTCCAAATCATGAAAAAAAAAAAACAACGAATTTTCGAGTTAACTCAATAGCTTTGAGTTGTTTTAATCAAGTCTATAAATCGCCGCTTTGCCATTCATCTAATTTACATCACAATACCGTCATCAATATTTTAATAGACATATTTTAATCGAAAATGTAATTCAATAGATCCAATAATTTATAATTGTATATTATACAAGGTATCATAAAGTCAATTTAGCCATATAAATTAAATAATTTACAATTTGTTAATTTTCTCGACATTTAATGAGTTTGCGAAAAACTATTAAAAGAATGGTTTTTTTTTTTTTTTTTTTTTTAATATATATAGACATTAATAATAATAATATTCTCTACGTTTTTGTGATATATGCAACGGATTTTGAAATAAATCGAAAAAATCAAGAAGACCATCCGTGTGGTACATTTTGTATCTTCTTGTGATAAGTTACAAATAGGGTGAGCGATCGCCGCCAAATTTAACCCAAATTACTCTAGTATATCAAGTGAAAAATTCCAGAGGTACGAAATAGAAATTTCAAAAGTACAAAAATAAGGACCGGCCGAAATAAAATTAAACAACTTAAAAATTATAAAATTTCAAATCCGATTTCGAACAAATCGGTATAGCGTTTAGGCGTGGTGCGCGCATTTCAAATAAGGAAAACAATAATATTGCGTATTAATATGGAATAACGCGAGTGTATTCGATCCAGAGCGCAAATATTTCTTGAAAAATATTTAAAATGCATTACCGTGCAATTCGTGTAGTAAATATTTGGAATGTGCGTATTATTCGAATATACTACACGGTATTCAAACACTTGACACGTCTGCTCGATACGGGACAATAGGTTCCCGTTATATATAGAATACGCGTATTGTATTTTATGAGACGCGATATTGTCGAATAATATTGACGCCGGGCACATCAATTAATATTCGTCTTAAGATTATTTCTCTGATCTTCTTTTGGATGCGTTCGATTCGGCTTTCTCTCTCGCTCACTCGCTGACATAACCGAAATCTTTCAAACTCCCGATAACTTTTCATTGCCGCTGTCCCTCTGTCATTATATTTCTTCGCACCTGTCATTTCCCCTCAAATTTTACCTCTTGTCACGTAAATTTCAATTACCGACTTCGACAAATCGACTCCAACCGTCACGGCGTAGTACATCATATTATTATGTTACCGATCGTAATATTATTCCTTCTTGTTTTTTTCTTTTTTTTTTTTTTTCTTATTTATAATTCGCCAAAGTTTTCTTTATTATTCCGAATTCTTCTGAAAAGTTCTTCGTTTATTATACGCTCTGTCACACCATGAAATATCGAACATCGTACGATAAACATCGCATTTCGAATGCATTTTTCGGCTTTATTTTCACCGTAGGCAAATGAAAATACCCGTATACCAGTTATATACGCGTATTTACAAAAAAAGTTTTTACCAGTGTCGGAGTCTGCACGCTGTGTTCGCTTCAATATATATATATATATATATATGTCGCACAAGCTCTTTTACCGCGTGCGTAATAATATTATAATATTAAATAAAAAAATAAAAAAACCCCGAAGGGATGTTTGACGATTTTCGCGTGGGCAAATTAATGTCTAGACCGAATGACGTGTCGGAATAATTATCAAGGGTGTGTTGTATAATACGATTATTTGTTTCGCAATTAGTTTTTAATATAAAAATCAAATATAATTTCACTGACGCGACGAGTTCGTATAATTCGTTTATTTATTTATTTAATATTATTATTATTGTTTTTTTTTTCTTTTTTTTTTTAAATAACGACGCGTATAATATTTTTATTTTTGTCTTTTGCGAATTTTATACCGGTATTTAGACGGGTCCGGTGTTAATTTCATAATTGTCGAATTGATTAACCGATATCCGCGGTCTAGATCCGCGGCTACGCGTTATTATTTTATAATTTTATTCGCGGATTTATAAATCGGACCAGACATGTCCCGAGTCCCCCCGGGTCCGTCGGTTCTATTACGAGCTTTGCTCTTTTTTTTTTTTTTTTTTATTATTCTCTTCTCCGCGGCCGCGCTCCCGGAGCGGATTTAATATATTATATAATACAATATATTTATACGATATTCGTCCGAATTGAATTAATTATATTTCCAACGGACGCGGCTTTCGGTATTTATTTTTCGATTTTATACGCGCCACACGTGCAGTGTGCTATTATTACCGTGTATCGTGATATTGTAGATTATATAACGTACATCGACCGTACATGTACATATATATATATATTATATAATACGTCGGGTATAATGGGGCTGTGCTTTTCGACATTGTCCGCGACGGATCGCGGTGAATTGGCCACGAACAATAATAATTGTCGGATCGCAGCCGAACATGTTGGTCGCCGCGGTGGCAATTGTGACGGCGGCCACCGATAATATCGATCGTCGAAATAAAACCGAAATTTTACGTTTAAATTATGATCGGTACCGAGGCACGCGGACAATTGGCGTTTATCTCCGGATAATAACGATTAAATCGAGATAATCATCGCTCTAAAACCGTCTAGATTACAAATATTCAAATCATCTTGTCCGCGATAATAACAGACGAGTGGAATTCGTCTAGAACCTAATAAGAAAAAAAAAAAAAAAAAAAAGATACATTTTTTACTACCCGTATCGCTTTTAGTCTGGAACGTTATACGATACACGAATATTTAAACGGTTAAAATAATTCTGTCCGCGCAAGGTCTGTCAATAGTATTTCTCTGTTAGCTAGTTAATTTTTATTTTTTTTTTTTTTACTAAACGTAAACCGTACCTCCCCATACTTTTATTTAATATTTTCACGTAAAGATCGATATTAGTCAAGACGCAGACATGTATTCAGCGTGTTGCCTATACAGAGTGAATCAAATATTTATTAGTTATTATTTTATTATTTTTTATTTTTTTTGTAAACATACATTTAAATTTTATCTAGATAATTATTTTAATCTTAGGATAACCCCTGGATGAATATCAAAATGTTCATTTACATAAGATAAAAGATAAAACAAAGACGTACATACTTCGCACCGAGGGTGGGTCACTGTTGTAGGTGAGAAGTTGGAAAGGTAGTATATAGTTTGGAATTTAATTTATATCTCCATGCAATCATAAATCGCTAACTAAAAACGATTCTGAGCGAAGTAGTCGTGTTTTTTTTTTTTTTTATTATTACCATAGTAATCCAAAAATTAACATAAATTAAAATAAATTATAAAACTCGAGTTTGACAAAATCGTGTTTTTGTCGTTTATTCGTCATTTTTTGGTAGTTTTTTCTACCACGTTAAAAAACAAATTTGTATATCGGAAAATGACGTCTTTAAAGTACCAATTAGACGAAATTTGTTCTTGGAAACAGTATAAGAGTGTACTCTTATCGTCAATCGGATGAAGTCTTCTGGTAAAAAAAAGTGTTTACAGAAAAATAAAAAATAAACATCATTGTAAAACCTCATAACTGCTCGCTCCGCTCAGAATCTAAAACCATCAAGACCAATTATCCAGATAAATTTATTTAGATATAAGTTTCAACACTACCTTATATAGCCTCAGAACTCTGTAAGAGCTCTGTAGCCGGCTCCGCCAGTGCCCTCTGACTTCCACGATTTTGGATCCTTTACTCCCTGCAGTCTCGGTGTAACTAGGCCGTCCGTCCATCTTTTCCGTTGGTCTCCTGCCTTACCATTACTGCTTTGGCTTTGTTTGTCGTCTCCCTTGGCTTGAGTAGACTTAGGATCTAGGTATTTAATTAAATGCCTAACGACACTACGAGATTATGGTAATATCGTAATATAACTATAATATTATATCCGCGTAGCATACGTTACGGACGGTGTGCATCAATATTAGTCAGGTTACATACATCGAAAGGTATTATACGGTGGCGTTGACGTCGTGTGCTCGTACCTAAATCCGTATGGAAATCGAAAGTTATGTCCCAACAGTCCTTATTGGTCGCAAATATCAATAGCGAAATACAATATCGATAAGCGCACACACGCGCTACAACGTGTTGGATTACTAATATTAATTGTTCGTTTCAACGCTCTCCCTCGATTAAGAATTTCGTTGATTGTTCTCGCTCCTAGTTACGGCCGGCTGGTTAGGTTAGGTACAATCCCCCGATAAGTACATCCGCCGAACGGCCCGGTGAACGTGATGTCCGCAATCCGGTCCTCTGTTCCAATGTGTACGCTTGTAGTCCAAACTCCGTGTATATTTCAGATGGTTTATTATTATTTGTTGGATTTATTAATATATTTGCGTACAGTGCCGGTGTACCACGTGAGAGCAGTCGCCGGCCAGCAAGCGCGTTTGCCCTGCGACATTTCACTGGTGTCCGACGAAGAAGACTCGGATCCGAGTGTGGACGGAGAAGGTTCCCTCGCGTCCGGAAGTCCGCGCGACGCCGTGTTACTCGTCCTGTGGTACCGCGACGATTTGGGAACACCGATTTACAGGTATGCATTTTTTTCTGTTTTTCTGTTTTTATTAAAAAAAAAAATAAAAATCTATTGTTAAACTCAAGGGGAGGATTGGAGCCTGTGCACGTTTTAGTCGATGATCGTTTAGATTCTTAACCGAAATAGAAATTTAATTGTTTTACCGGATAACGTAAAACAGTTCGATTGTATTTTCTTAAACATTTTTCAAAAATACATTTACAATATTTTCGCCACTTTTACTTACGGTAAATGATTATTGTAATTATAAAAATTAACAATTCCAACGTGTCCTAAAGTTACGTTAAAAAAAACTATCTTAATGCGTTTTCAAAATTGAAATCCGTCAAAGGCCATTCCTATACAGTTTCGCCTGGTTCCTCGGTCTAAAACGTCACGTTAGTCCACATAAACGTCCGTGTAGATTAAAGGAAAACACGTTAAAGTTTTAAAAAAAAATTTCTAATTTTACAAAATTTGAAACAATTTTGAAAATTGGATTCTTAACGCAAAGCGAAAAAATCGAGCTCCGATTTCAGCCATTCGGCGATGGCTTTTTATATTGCTCGTAAAATTGTACGCTAACGTTTCACTTAAATTTTTCTCCTTTTGAAAAAATTCTGGGAGGGCGGAGGTGCTAAATCCCCGTACACCCCCTTCGTCATTACAATAATGGCATAATGCAATTACGGTATTAACTATAGTTAAAAAAAATTAACTTTTTAATTTGTATTGTTTTTACTTTTAACATGACTCGCTAATTATTTTTGTCGTTAACTATAATTATAACTAGTTTTTCGTTTTATCTAAACTAAAAGTTTACTTTTACGATTCCGAAATATTACTACACGGCCACCATTCAATTTTCTTATGTTTCGATCTTTTTTGTATTAACCGAGAATTACGTTTACCTTGTTTGGTAATTATTTTAACTTTCGATGTTTAGAAAAAAAAAAAAAAAAATCTCCATATACGTTCTGTAGATTACATAATTTTCACTTAAAGATTACAGTAAATAAATAATGTAAAAATTAAAAAATTACGTTACTTATTTATAATATTGTACGTTTTTATTAGACAGGTATTCATTATGGTTTAAAGTTTTAACTTTATGCAAATTCGTTTTCGGTTCAGTTCAGTTGTTCGCGTTCTAGTTGATTATTCGATACGATGACTTCCCTTCCAAAATGAGTATAGATTTGTAAAATTACAATAAAATTACTCGCGGTTTTGCAACATATTATTCGTAATCGTAAATAAAAAAAAAAAAAATTCTAATTCATTTAAATATATGATAATATATTGCCAAGACTTTTTTGCACAAAAAATATGTAAAATACAAATTAAAACTGTTTTTTTATTATTATTATTACATTTTATCAGCTTTTAATTAATAGTTCCGCGTACGCGTAGTATAGTATTATTTTTTAATTTTTAATGAAAAGGGTATAAAATGTTACTACGATATTAAATCGATAGTATATAATTTAAAAAAAAAAAAAAAAAAAAAAAAAAAACACGTTTAATATTATGAAAAATCGTATTATAAAAATAATAATTTGCATACCTACACATTGACTTTTTAGAGAACTCTTTATTGTCTTTTATTATTAAAAAAAAACAACAACAATTTACGATAATAAACTATAATTTATTATTATTAACTTAACGGTACGTAGGGAATTCTCGGTACGTACCTGTATATACTTTTTTTATATATATATATATTTTTTTTTTGTTCAATTTTTATCTCAAATCATTAAAAGTGATATTGTTCAAACAAAACGACGGAAATACTTCGCATCGCGGGCCGGTACTGTTGTATATGAGAATCCGGGAAACTGGGGTATACAAGGCAATTCGGTTTATATCTGTACGCAACGATAAATCATTATTAATAATAATCAATCTAAGCCAGGATCGGTTAAAACGCGCTTAGGATACATTTAAATGGAAAATTAATAGTAATTCGTAACTACGAAATAAATTACAACTGTCCGTGTTTTTTCGTCTAAAATTTTCAATCATCTTCAAGAAACCAAACACATTTTATCCACATAAAACCAACCCTAAAAAAAAAAAAAAGAAAAAAACACAACCATTTAAAATAATTATATTTAATAAAACTTTATTTGAAAATTCGACAATTAGGGGTGGGCCTAATTTCAATTTATAATAAGAATCCCAATACTTTTCTAACATTGACTTTACGATAAAAACAAAATTGTTACAAAAACGACAAATTAATTTAATATATTCTATTTTACATTTGATTGATACTAAAAAGAAACATTAACTATAACGTGTTGTTACCGTCTCGTCAAAAATTCGAATTTCAGACTTATCGAGTTTCTCACAGAAACTAAACAAATAAAATTAGCTTAAGTATATTAGATCCAATATATGCAAAGAGAAAAATATTACTTTTACGTTAAACTAATGTTTTTTTTTCTTTTTTTTTTTTTTTTTTTTTTTTTAAAAATCCCCATAAAAATATATAAACCCATAAATATTATGTTTCGCTTGTGTTAAACCAATTAATTTTAACTGAATACGAGTACTTGCAGTTTTGTCTGTATTACAATAATATTATGAATTGTGATTATGCGTTTAACCTTTAACTATTATTATACTTTGTTAAAATGTTTAAATTACTTTTCCGACTATAGACGTCTAGACGCCGCGCCACCGTACCACTTATTAACTTATGAATTGAATATTTCTTACAGTTTTCGCTTTTCGGTTATTCCGTGTATCGATAATAATTTTATTATTTTTTTGTTGTTATTTCGTTTTATCATTCGATTACTATACGAGTCGTTCACAAAGATTTAAAGGCCAACGATAACGATACACAGTGTACCGGGCAATTGCGTAGTAGTGTTAAACAATTATAATACAACCGTAGGCTAAAATAAAAAAAAAATGCCCGTGTTCTTAAATGGAAATAATTTTTTTTCGGTAATTTCGAGAAATAGATCGTCGAAAGTATTTTAATGGCGCGCGTTATATGTTCGCCGTTTTCCCGAATCTCCGGCATGAAAATTACCCAATCCGAAAGACGGAGAAACGTCAGGGGGTAGTAGTCCGGGGTAAGGGGTCGAATTTCAAAATGCCAACAAAACGTATACACTACCCCCCCCCGGCCCCCATCACCCCGCCGTTCGCGGTATTTCGTGATTATTATTATTTTTTTTTTTTTAAATTTAAAATTTCGACGATCTTCACACGTCGGGTTATTATTGAACGCGATAAAAACGCGATCGGGCCGCATATAATTTATTTACTCGTTCTCAAACGTCAAACAAGGAGGGTACCCATAACAATAATAATAATAATAATAATAGAGAAAAAAAAAAAAAGCGCCAAACTGGGTCAAACAAATAAAATTCAATAGTAAATAGATTTAAATAAACTAGTCATCATCGTCGTCCGGAGGGTCCCGTTGGGTAAGTGACATTACATTATGGAGAACAGGGTCAATTTATTTTAGGGTCTTAAATTTAGTTTGGCATCGCTATGCGGAATATTTAAGCGTATAAATAGGACGGGGGCCGGGGGGAGGTGTGTGCGCGCGTATTATGTGTTCGTCTTGTATCGCCGCGGCACCAGTTTACCGGTTTATTACGTTATCGTGCGCTCCGGTAGTCGGCGTACGTATGGGGTACGTACGCATACGAATTCAGTACAGTTTTATCGTTGCCCCGTCCGTAGCGCGTGCCCCGCAGGGACAAATATTTTTAAATATCTTATTATCCGCATTCGAATTTTAATCCGAATCCGTACGATACCGTGTATTTTCCGTCGCAATTCGTCGTCGTCGTCGCCGCCGTCGTCCTCCTCTTCGCCAATACGGGGGCGCCGGAATCCCCCGGCCGTTCGACAATATTCGTACGTACGCGCGTATACGAGGTGCGACAATAAAATAACGAGACTTTTAAATAAAAGTTGTTTATTTTAAAAATGTTATAATTTAATGATTATCACCTTCAAAGTACCTTCCCTCGGCATCAATACACTGTTGCATACGTCGCTGCCATTCTTGAAAACAGTGTTGCCAATTGCTTTCATTCAGCCCTTTTAGAAGTTCTGCCGTTTTCATTTTTACGTCATCAACTGTTTGAAAATGGGAAAAGAAATAAGAAGAAGTCACAAGGGGCAAGGTCTGGCGAGTACGGGGGATGTTGAAGTACAGAAATTTTTTTTTCAGTTAAAAAACGTTGAATTGAAAACGCACTGTGAGCTGGAGCATTGTCTTGATGAAGAACCCAGCCATTTTTCCATAGATCTGGTCGCTTCTTTCTGACACGTTCTCTTAATTTAATTAATACCTCTTTATAATAATATTGATTAATTAATTTTGTCGATTTTTTCAACGTTTTCGTTTGTTGAAGACGTGGTAGGACGTCCAGAACGATCATCGTCTTCGACGTCCTCCCTTCCACTACAAAACCGTTTGTGCCATTCAAAAACACGAGCTCTTGATAAACATTCTTCACCATAAACTTCACATAACATACGAAACGATTCCGCGGCAGTTTTTTTTAATTTAACAAGAAATTTAATGTTAACACATGTTGTTCGATTTTTATATCTAACATTTTTCGGCAGTATAGTCGAACTCGCACTAATAACAAGGCTACTAACGTATAAGAAAATGAATCGATGCCATCAGTGTTCATAGTACTTTTATATAAGTGTTTTCTAATCATATTTCGGTAATCGTTTTATAGATAACGTTAATAGTTTAGGTTATATTTAGAAAGTCTCGTTATTTTATTGTAGCACCTCGTATAGTCGTAAAACCGTCCATAATTGTACGAATTAACCCGCCGCCGAGAAAAAATTTAACAATACCGCGAAACCGGCGTCCGTTAAACCTAACCTAGTCTAGTAGCTATTTTCGATTAGATATAAAAAAAAAAATAATAATAACGTCCGACAATATCATTTTTAAACTAAACACATCGAACGGTTAGCACACAGAAGTGTAAGCTTCGAAAATCGTAACTTTTGTATTCCTCCTACCGATTTCAAATAAAGTTCAACGAAATTGAATTATTCGCGGGATTATATTAGTCCTTAATATGATAAAACATTGTATTCTATAGATATATATATATATATATATCTGTATTACAAAAACTTACTCGAACAAAACTTTGACATCTCGCGTGTAACAATAACATAAACCATTCGTAATGTCAGTATCATTTGGGTTTTTTTTTTTTTTTTTTACTCTCGGGAAAATCAAAAGTATTGAAACATTGACATCGAAAAATATTTAATTCGCCGTACAGAAATTATTTGAATATTATTTATACGACTATAATGTAATACAAGAGGGGAAATAACGTAAATATACGACTATTAAAAGTTTGGAATTTCAAGTTCACTTATAGTTATAAATAATTGTATAACAATGAAAGTGTCTCGATTTTTAGCAAGACGGGATAAAACGTGTTAAATCACATTTTTTTCCTTTCTTTCTTTTTTTTTTTTTTTTTTCAAGTTATGGGTCCTGAAGTAAATAACGGAAGACTATATATCGGTTTTAATATAAAACGCTTAACAAATAGAATACTGTTCTATACTATGTGGCATATTCGTTTATTGTATAAAAAAAATATATATGTACTAACATTCTAGAGTGCATAAAACTGAATAATTTTCATTATTTCGTAATTTTACGACGACGACGCACACCGTACATTATTTTTTATTTAATTTTCAATTTCTTTGTTTTTATTTTTATTTTTTTCATTTTTTTTTTTTTCTCTTGTGTCTGAGAGCACTTTTTAAGTAACAGAGAGACGGAGAGTATAATATAAGTAAAATGATTCAAAAAGTTTTATCCTGCAGCAAACCCTTTATTTTATAAACTACAATAATTGGATACGAAAGGTACCTACCTACTTTATAAAGAGGTCATTTCAACTCGTATATACAATGTATAACTCGGTGTCGCAATCAGAATATTGTCGCGGGAGGGGGGCCGGTGAGTCCAAAAATGTAATTATTTTAACATTGCCACTCGATTAGATATTATGTTTGTCGTATACTGTAAAATTAATGTATAATGTATACGTGTAATGTAAAATTAAATGTAAAACAAATTAACTTATCAGTATATAAAATTAAATCCAGACGATACCGCGGTCGTAAACAGAATGGTTACAAACCGGAGTAGTGATAAAGTGTCCGGTGAATCGCGAACGTTTTCCTTGGGAAAAAAGAGAGATAAAACGTATTTTTTGACAGCGCACTCTAGTAGATTACAACGTTGTAGTATAAACTATGTAATTAATAATAAATATTTTCCCTCGTTACCGAGACTGATAAATATTAAATGTAGGTACACTGACTAATATAATTGTATATTTAACGATAAATGGCGCGATTTTAGAAAATCGCATCTATATAATTGCGGGTTCGTTTAGGTTGGTTTCGCCATTTATATAATTTTTTCGGCGACGTTTTTCGAATGTACTACGCGATTTTCAATATTTGTATTTGTATTTTATTATTATTTTTTTTTTTTTTCATAAACTTCCTCAATATATCCTAATTTTCCATAACGACTAAATATCATGTTTTGTAGTATATGCCTACAGCATTTGCATATTTATTATGCGATTCTTACGTAACAGCAGTGTATGCTTAAAATTTAAAATTTTAAGATTTTAGTGCCGTTTCTGGACTTTTCGAGATATTTTTTTTTTTTTTTGCATTCTTGACTGTTTTTCATGATCATATTTCATCTAATACAATTATAATTAATTATAATTTTTTTTAATAAATAGATATTAGAATCAAAATCGTAATATTTGATTAGACGTGTTTTTATGATTATTGACAATCGATTTGAAGCAATTGATAAACGATAACGGTAGAACGACAATAAATACAAACGTTGTGTTTTTCTAAATATTTTTGTTTTTTTTTTTTTGTTTTACGGTTGTTGTATATTATGTATATTGATCATATTTCATCTAATACAATTATTATTAATTATAATTTTTTTTAATAAATAGATATTAGAATCAAAATCGTAATATTTGATTAGACGTGTTTTTATGATTATTGTCAATCGATTCGAAGCAATTGATAAACGATAACGGTAGAACGACAATAAACACAAACGTTGTGTTTTTCTAAATATTTTTTTTCGTTTTACGGTCGTTGTATAATTTGTTATTTTTAGCGTTATGATATCGCTAAATCGCCGATTAACGTTTACGTGTTTTGTGTTTGTGGGTAGCGTGGACGCGAGATCGTCGGCGACACACATCCGCCAGCAATACGACACCGCTTCGTATCATTTGATGAGCGCGGGCGCGGAGAGATGGTCCGACAGACAAGTGTTCGGCGAACGGGCTCATTTCCATATAAACGAGGTGACCGCCGACGGGCAACCGGAAAAACCGTCGAAAACCACCGACCAAAAGAAACCGGTCGTGTCCACGTATTACTCGTCGGAGTTGCGCATCGATCGGGTGGGCGTGAAAGACGCGGTACACCTGTACCGGTGCCGGGTCGATTTCCGATTGGCCCAGACCCGCAATTCCAAAGTCAACCTGACCGTTATCGGTGAGTACTTTGCGGACTTTTTTTTTTTTTTTTTTTATGAAATTATTTCAAAAACGTAACGTTCGATTACGAACGGCAGATTGGCGTGGCGCGGCCGACGTGCCCATATGAGCGACGTACGCCGGGGGCTCGTACGATTAAATCGAACGGCGGCGTTGTGGTACCGGGCGTCGGTGTTTTCTCAGTCGGGCGCCGAGTTTAAAGCTCGTTTTGCAATATAGTAGCGGTAATAATAATAATCGTGTAATTGACTTAATACGTTTTAACTTTCAAAAGCTGTACGTAAAGAAATACGGAAAATACCGTTTTTTTTCAATATTTCATTATTACTTTTGAAACTTTTGATTAGTTCTGAAGTCAATATATTTTCGGCGCTTGATAGAATATACGTATTTTCATGATTACGACGCGTTCCACTACCTTACGTTACTACCCTAACTTATAACGAATATTGAACATTTCTCGAGCGTAAAATAACATATTTTAAATTAGCGAGGAAAAAAAAAAAAGAAGAAAAAAAAAACATTCGGCAAATTAATTAAACGTCGAGTTTGAAATTTGTATATAATACGCGTTGGCTTTTACGTGCGCAAAAACAATTTATGACGAGACCATACGAGACCGCTGTTGTTGGCTGAGACAGCGCGACGTGTACATTATTTTACGCATTTTCGACGAGCCATTCGCCAACGGATTATTAAGCCAATGCCGGTGTTTAAAACAATCCGTGGGTAGCGATTTTTTTTATTATTATTTTATTTTATTTTTTTTTTTTTTTGACCGTTGAGCTTGGCGGGACGGATTGGTGGTGGGCGGTCCGCCGAAACATTTGCCTCTCAGAAACGTCGAGTAGTTCACCACGCCGCTGACTACGACCTCTCTATACCTTATAGCCGTGCACAACGTAAAATGGACTTTAAAATGGCCTAACATCGCCCGGAAAAAAAAAAAAAAATAAAATAAAAATCCATGGCCGCGATAAGCGATCGGATTAGCGGTTTGCCGGTTGGTTAGGTTCGGTTTGTCGGTTACTTAGTGACGATTCGCAAATACCGTCATAGGTTAATTAAACAAAGCCGGGAATGAATAAATTTCGTTTTCGGGTGTACCACGGCACAGCTGACCGACTCCGTGCACATTCCCACGACTATATAACGAGTCAACCTACCTGTATGACGCGATCGATCAATTTTTCTTTCTCTTTGTTCCTCTTCTTCACCCCCCACCCCTCCAGGACCATTTATCTATATACGTAGTAGGATCAAAAAGTTCCCGGGATTTATTTATAGAAAAAAAACTATTTTTCTTATCAAATATCTGTTTATTGGAATTAAAAGTAGACATTATTAGCGCTCTGTAGATTTTATCGTTAAAATTACATTAGTCTCATGTGAGTCGTAATCGTGTCCATAAAAAATCAAAAAAATCACGTGTTGTCAAATCACAATTGAAGGTCATGTTGATTGTGTTCTTCGACAATGAAGGGTTAGTTCACTGGGAATTTGTACCTAATGGACAAACAGTCAACTCAAGTTTTTATATTGAAGTTTTAAAGCGTTTAAGAGATTCAATTCGGCGAAAAAGGCAAAGAAAATGGGAAAATGGTTGGTTTTTGCATCATGACAATGCACCGTGCCACTCGTCTTTTGCAGTTCGGCAATTTTTAACGGATAAAAAAATTTCTACAATTCCACAACCCCCTACAGATAGCTAATAATGTCTACTTTTAATTCCAATAAACAGATATTTGATAAGAAAAATAGTTTTTTTTCTATAAATAAATTCCGGGAACTTTTTGATCCTACTACGTATTTTTATTTATCTATTTGTCCCGTCTAGGCCTACATCAGTCTGATATTTTTTTTATTTTTTTTTTTTGTGCTTTCCAAACTAGTGCTTCCGCGTTGACGTGCCTCTCGACTGCGTTTCTCGGGTCTTCAGACGGCGTTTCGGTCCTACAGTAGATTCTATAGTTGCTCGTTATTTTTTTTTTACATTTTTTTTATTATTATAATTGTTCGGCGTCCGTTCGTTTTAGTCTCGGTATCGTTTACGCGTCTCCAGAAATTGTCCTCGACCGTTTCCCATTCAAACGCCAGATGTTTTCAAACATAATTTATATCATATTTTTTTTTTTTTTTTTTTTTTTTTTTTTCCCCCGCATAATAAAAACGAATATAATATATTATTACTCCCGGGGGATAATAATTGCGATTTAATGCACGACCGGTTTCCACGGCGATACCCGAGAATATATCGTCGTGTCACTGTAATAATATATCGATAATAGTCTAAATGCGATTTTCGATTTTCGATTTTCGCGGCGGATTTTAAATATTTTATTAATGTGCACCGTGTACGTAAGGCGTGTCGTTACAGTGGCGTGTATAAAATTTATAATGCGGTCATTAGCCGCCGGCGGCACAGCGGCCGATTCAAATTTAATTTCACTATTCCGTACGATTACAATATAAATACATTATTTCGCGGTATTAATTACATTTTAAAAGTTCCACAAATCAATTTACGATGATTGAAAAATAATGTAATTTGTTTTTACAGTAATTATTTTAATACAACGGAAAACGTTGTTATCTAATTACATTATTTATATATATATATATATATATATTTGACCGGGATTTCGCGAAAAAGCTCTTCGGACAATTCCATTATTAACATGATTAGGTTTGAGGCGGACGGCGAGTGGGCGGTGGGAAATGGGGCCAAGTGCGCGGGAAAACTGTGAGCGCGTTTTGCCCGCCGTCCGTACGGTGTGGCCGACGGGTGGCCGACGTTTGGTCCGGTCATTTTGAAGAAAATCTCGCGAAATTATTAACGAAAAAACAATAATAATGAAAAAAAAAAAAAAAGGACGAAAATGCGATAGCGAGAGAAAAATATGAATTTTTGAATTTGTATTGTCGAAATCGAACGTTAAATCACGCGTCGTCGTGTCCCGTCAGACGACGCCCGTCGCGCTCGTATGCATGTGCGCAACTTGGGGCGCGCTCAGCAGCGCCATTTAGGGCAGAAGGTTCGTTAGCCTCGGGCGCCAAATTTTATGAGCGGAACAATTTTTTGTTTTTTGTTTTTTTTTTAATGAAAAAAAAACTACCACACTCTGGCGTAGTAAATCGATTACACTTTTACGAAACAAGTACAAAAAATGTACAGCCCTACATTGCCTAACATAACCTATTACGGATCTATGAGGCATTTTTTTTTTTAATGTAAACTTAACGTAGCAAGACTAAAACTGATAAAAACCACGAGCGAAATATCCTGCCCGGTCCACTCGTACTAAGATAGTGCTCACGGGTGGGCCACACTGATGTGGGTAGAAAGTTGGCGACGTAGGATATAGATAGTAAATTATTTGCCCGATGCCTTTTTAGAACATCCCGTGGATGTGGACGATTTTTTTTTTTATCAGAGTACTACATAAGGCCGCTAAAAAGTCTCTATCCATTTCTTGTAAAATGCATACAGTTTAGAGTAATTAACTTTGAGATGTAACAATTCCTGCTCAGGTGACCGGGTGTTCCCTCGGTGTCGCATAGCTAGATGTGTAACACCGATTTCTTTAGGGGACAAGTAAAATGTCACCACAGGGCACAAAACGCCTAAATGCGCGACTAAGGGGGTGCTGGGACGTGTTCATCACTCTCGAATTCCGGATTCGTTCGTATCGATAAATCAATAAAACTACAAAATATAGTGACGCCGACATTTAAGAACAACAGCCCCGCGGTTTAATAGTCTATAAAACATATACGTGGGAAATTCTTAACAAATATAAGACTATTTTACACAAATCGAAAAATTACATTTTCCGTGAAAAACAAAGCGAAAACTAAAAAAATGTATTATGCGTTTTAATATTGAATTATATTCTAAAATAACGCGTTAACCGTGTAAGGTCCCTAGCGGCTCCATTTTTTATATACGATTTTTAACATTCCGAAAAACTGTATCGAATGCTGAATTTGATCGTACAGGGGGAATGGGGAGAAGGTTACTCGACTAAAAGAAAAAAAAGAAAAAAACTTTCGGCTTAAATATATTAAACGGAACCCAAAAATAATTTTTACAAAAATGGCGCACTTCGCACGGTAGGTACACTTCGGTCGTTAGATAGATTACTTTTGGTGGTCGTATTGAATTTGAACAAAATGATAAATCACTTGTTTCAATAAAACGATTCTGAGCGTAGCCGTCAATGTATAGGATTGTTAATTTTTTATAGAGTATGTTTTACACTGTCTGTTATTTACTGGAAAATGTGATACTACATATTTTGATTATTTGTGACGTACAATGTTGTTGAACTAGAAACTATAAACGGCTATAAAGAAAACGTACAGGTCTCAAAATCCAAAATTTCCTACTTAAAGACTAAAATCCTTGAAAAAAAAAAAAATATCAAAATGTCTACAAATAGCCGATAATTGAAATAAAATTTTTGAAATTTGTTTCGCGTGATTAGATTTTAAAGTTATATTTTATGTGAAAATTGCAGGTATTTAGGTAACAATTGTTTTCGGAATTACAAAGAAATAATAAAACTCGAGTTATTGTTGTTTTTTCGTTATTTTTTTAACGTTTTTCCGCCTCGTTAACAAACTAATGGGTATATCGCAAAATTACATCGTTAAAGTACCAAATAGACTAAATTTGATACCGGAAACAGTATAGGAGTGTTAATATCGGATGGAGTTTTCCGGTAGAAAAAGTGTTTATAGAAAAACAATAAAAAAAAAAAAAAAAAAAAAATGAACATCATTGTAAAACCACGAGACCTCTCGCTACGCACGCAGAATGTGAAAAACATATCGATAAATAATTTACGTGGGCGAACAAAATACACACCGATAATATTATTACCGTTAATGATAACGTCGTTAGGTTACAATACGTGCAAATACGATGTGAAAAAGTTTTCATATCCCTGTGGGCGTCGTTGTAATAATCTCTGCGCAAACTTTTTAATTTCATCGAACACGTTACGTTTTTATTTGTATTTCTCCACGCGTGGTCTGCAAATATTTCGCCGGGCTCTGATCTCGTTTCCGGCGGCAGCGATCCCCGAACGAATTCCTTCAATAAGTTTCCATATAATTGGACGGATTTCTCCCAAATGATTAGTCGGACCCGCGAATTGTATTATTCGTGCGTTTTTTTTATCGTGCATTGTGGTAACGCGATTACGGACGGGGCATCAGAGGAAATCGGCCGACGATGATTTACAACACGAATACGTTACCGAATAATTTGCAACGATCACCTGGCCCTGGTCGCTATGATTTGCGTGGTCCCGGGAAAAAATTGCATATATAGGCGCACAACAAACATCAATATCAATAGGAGGAAGTGGGGCTAAAATGCCCACCCATAGATTTCCCGTAACTTCTAGGGAATTCAACATAAAAAAGACCGTTTTACCATGTATCCAAACACAATCCGACCGTGTTTGTTTTTTATTGAGAAATATTCGTTTAACCGCAATACTTTAGGATATAAAAAATATGGGTGCCAACTAAACCTTTGGCAACAAAACCTCTAAAATGTAATTACACTGATCATTCCGAGTATTTTGATACCCAACATGCCAGAAAAATGAATTGAATCGGACACGTGATACGGATTTTTGAAATTATAATCAACTTTAAAATTCCTAGAATTGAACGTCTCATACCATATCCCAGAACGAAAAATATAACGAAAGATATATAGAAAAAAAAAACCATTTTTTTATTGGAGCATCAGAAAGACCGGTGATTTTTTTTTTATCTCGATGTATTTTACTATCTTAAAAAAGTAGGTGATAATTTTTAGGCAACAAAATTCGATCGCATGTTTATTTGTGCCAATGTAATAAATGTATTATTCTATTAAATTAACACGTTAAAGAGAATTTTTGTTTGATTTAGAAGAAAATTGCTTTGCGAAAATTGTACAAAAACAAAAAAATAATACTAAATTTTTAAACTAAGAAATAATAGTTGCTAAAACATTTTTTTTTTTTTTTCATGATTTTTCCGTTGCAAATATTGTAATAATATAGGCCGTGGCTGTGTTACTACTATTATATTTATAATAATTGAGATTTCAGCACTAAACGGTGCGAGCTCCGAGGCCCTACTTAAAAAGCGCGAGGCGCCGGGCCAGTGGCCTGTTCGACTCCCCATCGCGCAGGCCCTGAAAATCGCGCGTAATACATTTTTAAAATTCTATCCCCGCCTCGGCTATACAAAGAATTTTTTCGCGTGTGAATCGGGTAAAACGATAATAACAGCCCTCGATTATAATGCGGTCCTCCGTGCGTGTTTTAATGACCTCACGCATCTGGCTGATAGATATATTTCTTCGCGTTATTCGATTTATATGCGATTTCGTCTCCGGACTCGAAATGGTCATTATCCGCAGTAAACGGTAAACTGCCGTCGTAAAAATAGCGTTAACTTTTGTACCAATTGTTGGAACCGTTTCGGAGATGTTAAAATATTAAACGATTTTTTTCGGTATTTTTTTTCCTTGGATTTTTTTTCCCCCCGAGATTCTACATGTCAGTATGCGATTATTTATTTCTCTCGTACGGCCCCACCTATAACGCAACGTGTTAATAGCATTTGCCCGACAACAATCGCCGAGTCGACGACGAGGATTCGAAAAGAAATCGCGGAAGTGATGCAAAGTGCCGCGCGAATTCCGAGCGTTTGATTCTAGGAGTGCGTAACGGTCGTCATATTCTCGGCGTTTACAATTCCGAGCGAACGATATGCATTTTTATTTCGCTTCTGACGCTTTTTGAACTATTTGTAGATGTTTTAAGTTTTCGAGTTTGTTTTTATTTTATTTTATTTTTTTTTTTTTTATATAGATATTTCTCGGTTTTATGCGGATAAAATTGATTTGTCCGACCAGAAATGCTCGGAACTTTTACACGCGGTTCAACATGGGGTTTTTTTTTTTTTTTTTGATAAGCGTTTTAAGTTATAATTTTAATAGAAATCGTAAAAATCACGGTTATTTATTTATTTGTTTAATGGTCGAAAAAAAAAGAAAGTAATAAGTCAAATTTACACGAAACGTTGATGATCAACCACCGTGTACCTATTATACATTAACACGAACAATAGAGCACTAAACGTTTTCCGTGTATACATTATGCCGAGTATACACCGGGCATAAGAAAGGACCGGAAACCGCGCGGCCGGTGCGTCATTACTATACCTAATAAGTAACAACGGTCGTGGGCTGAGACGGCGGCGTCGGCGGATCGCCGCGGGCGGCCGATTCCGGGACGAACAGCTGGACGCGGACAGGAGCGCGCCGCGTATACTTAGTACTTTCCGCACGGGTTGCGTTTCGCTCCGGTCAAAGGTGGTGCGTTGGTCGCCGCGCCGGAGAGTATATTATAGCCCTCGGGGTTGGCGGCTGGATATTATATGGGCGCGGCGAGCGGTCGCGGGAAGTGACGTCGCTCGCCGGTCGCCGCGGGAGTATACGTACGGAGCACGGCAGGAGAACGCGCCGCGCCGCGCCGTCGTCGCCGGCCAAGAGTATGCGGCCGGCCGCCGGGTGGTTTCGGATCGTGTATCCCCGCGGCCCCGGGAAATATATTATTAATTGGCAATGGGCATGTGACATAAGTACCCGCGGATAATCCGGAAGATCCGAATAATACGGATTTCGGAGTTCAAAATTCGAGTTTTTTTTTTAAATCTATTAAACATTATATTTCGGTATTTTCTTTAATCGGACAACGATTTTTTTACAATCGCAGTGCTCGTTGGCGATTCGCGGATGTCCCGCGGCAACCTCCGTTGAAGTCCCAGAGTCCTTCTGGGTGTATTTTCGTAAGTTTTCTATATCCCCCCACCCCCGACCGAGAACTTTAACCGGATTTGAGTACGGGTCAGTGACCGCCAACGCCACTTAGCACGGTCCCGGTCGGGCACGAGTACGCGTTTCGGGTGACGGCTCGAGCGTTTTAAAGAAGGTCTGTAAAACCGTCGGAAGTGACAGAAACATCGTACGCGGCTCTATAATAATTGTCGAAGACACACGTTTTAAGCCGGCGACGACCGGTTACTCGGATGAAATTAAAAAAATAAATAAATAATAACCAGAAAGGCAATTTCGCGAGAGAATTAAAAGCGGAACGCGTAAGAACGCGGAAACGCACGATGTCTGGTAATTTATTATTATTATTATTATTATTTTTTTTTTTCCCCGTTCGTATACTTAAACATCTATACCTATGAAAACTGAGAGACGAAAATTGGACGTGTACGGTTATAATATTATTATTACGGCGGCGGTGACGTGCAAACAAAGTATATCAATCATCCCCGTATACCTATATATAGGAATATTATAATGGAGGAAGCCGGTAGCCGCGTGTTCGCCGCGAGATCGCGCGAGGCAGGTGCGATCAAAATAATATGTGCGACCGCGTGTACCGCGCCAAGTATAATTATAAAGAGCGGGAGCGGGTGTGACAGAGTGAGCGGGTGGTGAGACGGCGGGACGGCGAGTGTGTAAACGGGCTCGTATGACCGGACCGGAGGACGGGCGACGTTACGCGCGGCGTCGGCGGCGGACAAAGTGGATAGGTTTTTTTTTTTTTATTTTTTTTTTTTTTTTAATTTTTTTTTTTTTTTTTTTTGGCCCTGACTATGCGGGCGCGGGTGTCGCGACAGTCGGATGGTATACGGCGGAGCGGCGGTGGTATACGAGTGTGAACGCGGAAGGACCGGCTGCCGCAGGGTTTTTGACGACAGCGCGCGCAGGGTGACCGCGTGTGGGCGCGACGTGTATCGCTCGCGCGAGGACCGGACGGCCGGCGTGCGGTGCGTTAAGGACGGCGGCGGCCGTGGCGGCGGTGGAAGCGGTACTGGAATGGGGTGTATACTGGTGCGTCGCTATATCGATCTTGTTCGGGCGGCACAACGGCCGGCGGCGCGGTAGTGGCGGCGGTACCGGTATAGTATGGTATAGTATATATATATATATATATATATATATATATATATATATATATATATATATATATATATATATATATGTATATATACATACAAATATATACTACAAATATATATATATATATGCGCGCGGGGTGATACAGACGAGGACGCTGCGGCGGCAGTGCAGCGGTCGCGAACAGGAGGACGGCGAAGAGACGACGCGGACGACGAGGGCGAAGGCGCGGAACGAAAAGCTCTCGAGCGTTGTGTCGGTGCGCCTATATATACTCGCGTACAGTCATCGCCACCGCCGCCGACGTCCGCCTGGTCGTTGTCGTTGTCCTTGTTGTTGTTGTTGTTGTTGTTGTTATTATTATTATTATTATTATGATGATTATTATTATTACTACGCGCGCGTCTATGAGACCGGGCGGCGGTGGTGGCGGCGGCGGCGGCGGCGGCGGCTACGGCGGCTACGGCGGCTGCGGCGGCTGCGGCGGCGGCGGCGAATGGATGAAGACGAATATGAATGACTCGGGAAAAAAATATATATGTATATATATATATATAAACGCGTATCATTTTTTTTTTTTTTTCGTCTTTTTCTCGTACGACAAACGACCGAACACTCGGCGTGAATCGTATTTTTTTTTTTTTTTTTTTTGCTTTTCTTTTTTTTCCTTTCTTTCTATCATTTTTTTTTCCGGAATACGCTCGTCTTTTATGCCGCGCGGCGAAATTAATAAGAAAAATTAAAAATTCATAAATATTCTATAACTATTGACTACCGAAACACACATACAAAAAAAAAAAAAAAAAAAAAAATTCATTCAACGGTACACCCCCTAATTTACTCGGAATCGAATTCGCCGTCGTTAATTTCTACTATAATATTATACCTATACGTACCTATTCATTACAATAATATTGTTGAAAAAAAAAATAAAAAAATAATAATAATAATAAATAACGATACAAATGATTTATTATTTTTTATACCGAAAAATATTATTTAAATTTATTTAAATTTTACGACTCGTTATGTAAAAAAAAAAAAAAAAAAAAAAAAAATAATAAATAAAAACCCGTTTGCACGAAATAACGAATAATAATATATTTATTTTAATGAAAAAAAAAAAATAAAAAATATATACGAGTATTATACCTATACATAATATACTGCTGCACGCCGCACCGCACACCAGAGTATAAACGAGATTTTGTTTAACGATAACGGTATTTTGTTTCCCCTCCTCGTATTTATTTATTTTTTTTTTTTGCTGTTTTTATTCAGACACTATTAGTTTAATCCAATTACCGAGCCGACGTTTTTAATGGAAAAAATATAAAAAAAAAAAAAAAAATTAAAAAAAAAAAAAAACACACTAACGACACAACACAGAGACATACGAGAATAACACTTGTAATTTGTTGTCATCGGAAGGGCGTGCGCATATATTATAAATACGAATAAAGGCGAAAACCGCTGCTATTACCGGCACGGCCGCAGTTGGCGTATTTCCGATAAAATCGAAATAGTTCGACAGTTTTCGCCCGGGAAATATATCGTACGCTAAAAATCAGAAAGCCGGACCGGGAATCGAACCCGAGTCACTGACTTTCGACACTTTATTGTTGTTTCGCGGGCGCCTTCAGTGTACGGGTATTAGAGTGTTTTGTTTTTTTTTTTTTTTTTTTTTTAATTCCAGTACAATTGACAACAATAATGTACAGAAAAAATTAAACATTCTTTCAAATGCGAGTGGATTGCACTCGGGATTCGTTTGACGTTACCTGGTACAGTGGCATCTGGATAACGTAGTTTTTCGAAACTAATAAAGACATATCCGTGGCCAACTATGGTTGATGAAAGATTGTCGTCACTCGGAACCTTATCCCTTGAATATGATATTGCGATTGGATTACATTGATTACAGTCGGAAAAGTTCTGAAAATTGAAATCATAACGAAGATCATATAAATTTACGTTATAATCATACCTATATATATATATATATATATATATATATATATATATATATATATATATATATATATATTTTGTTTTATTATTATAAACATGACTTAAATTTATTTCAGCAATAAAAATTTGTTTTTCACTCGGCATAAAATAAATACTTAACCATAACTAGAGATGGCGCATTAATTTGCCTTGCCCGCGGCGCTAATTTCTCTAAGACCGTCGGCCCTGACTTGAATAATAATCGCGCGAACAAATCGTACAGAATCGTCTTCGGTCCTGATCTGGCAATGTGAATTTTAATTCCGGGTCCAACGGTAACGCCGATTTTTAAATACGACGAATCGAACGTTTCCGGGTGCCTTGAATGAAATCTACGTAACATATTTAATATTAAATTGCCATATAAATACTCGTAAACGGTGTAATTTAAAACTGTCGGTGCGAGACACCGCCTCCCCTGATCGCACCCTACACGCCGCGCACGCCACTGGAAGGGACGGTGCGACACTCGGGAACCGCGTCACGTTCGCGTGCCTAATAAAATATAAATCAGTGGCTTTTATCCTATAAATAATAATGTCATGTTAAACGTTATACCAATACACCCATCCAGACGCGTGTGGAAGAACGGCAATTCGTCGCACAGTCAAATCCATTTCAATATGTTTAAATAAACATCTTCGTTCCCATTTCTACATAGGCTTCCAGGACAAAGAAAACAAAATTGAAAAAAATTTGCTACGATTTTAATAATAGAACGAAACCGATGAATATATTTCCATGGTATTGAGCGTGCACATTCCAATTGCAAATATAATGTCTTACGTTCATACAACTTTTATGATCGGAATTATTTTAACTTTAACACTTCTGACGACTACGACTGGTTTTTTTTTTTTTTACAAAAATAAATGTATAGACAGTTGTGACAGACTGTATGCAAAAATACGAATGAAAGTGTTGATTCGAATATACATACATACATACGTTATGTAAACGCGATGAATTGACGTCGTGGTGAATTGACGTGTCACCGTGCAACATTGTAACTGTTAATGTAAACTCCGGATACCCGTAATTACGTAAATATTTCCGTATTTCTCGGAGGAAAATCAAAAAAAAAAAAAAAAAAATCTCTCTTTTTTGCGGATTGGAGCAAACCGGCATTACTGGCAGAGAAAAAATGTTCAAAGACGGACAAAAAAAAAAAAAAAAAAAAAACCACCGCGTATCATAGTAAAACCAATACATTTCTTCGCTACGCTCAGAATCTAAAATGTGATCACACCGTACACAATATACAGTGCAATCGGAATCGTCGAATCTCGTACGCCGAGCACGTCGGTTTTACGCATATATCTATACATATATAGGTACTATTAAACCGCGTAATCGGACGCGGGACTTGTAGCTCGGAAAAAAAAAATGGGATATATATATATATATATATATATATTATTTGTATTATTTATCCTGCGGCTGCGGTATCCGGGACAGGGCCGTACTCAGCTTTGACGGGCACCGGGAATACTAAATCTGTCGGTCCCAATTATTTTCCTTAGGATGATAAGGCCTGATTTTCAGGATTAAAAATTGTTTGGGACCCGTTACCCAAGCCGGGTATTTTTAGTACTTTTTTAAAGAACTAAGGCTTAGGGCTCTGAGTACTGTCCTGATCTGGGATGCCGGGAATATCGGGATGAGTATATATATATATATATATATAGTGGCGAAGACGGTGCCGTTTACTTATAAATCGTATACAATCGGTGGCGGTGACCTGGACTTTTTGTCCGGGTGAGGGGCTATCCTGAGGCCGACGGTTTTAAGGGTGGGCCACTCATTACAACACCCCGTAAGATGTTAAACGCGATTTATTATTTGTTTATTATAATTATATAAATAGAATTTACTTTTGGAGTACGTTTTATAAAAATTGTACAAACTTTATCGAATACGCATACTTGTTTATTTTACACGGGAGAAAAAAAAAAAAAAAAAAGACAGATTAAAATGAGAAACGTTTACATATTATAACTAAAGCCGCAATGGAATAAACGAGATTTAAATTCTGAACAAATAATGAATAGTAAAAATGTTGGTATTTAAAAAACCCTATTAAATATTGGTATTGAGTTTTGAAATAAAACCGTTATCGTCTGCTATAAAATAAATACTAGAGTGGCGTTCGAAAATAATTCCGAGGTTTATCTACGATTTGCACAATATAATAATGTAATAATCAAACAAAAACATGAATATAATTTTATTAATACTTGTCGGATAAAAAATATTTCAAAAAAAAATTGTAGCGCAGGCTGTATTTAATATTTAAATTTCCAATAAATAATAATACTCGTTATTTGCACTTGAAATTACTACACGCCAGACTAACCATGGGAACCGATAAATTTGCCCGTTATTTTTTTCAACCACTCGTAAAATCGATGACCGCTCATTTTAAACGGTTTTCCTAGCCCAGTGACTTTTATGGCGGTTATTTTACCCTACACAATATACGGTAATAAGTGGATTTCATGAAAATCGTCGTCGTTACGCTAAACTGTTAAAAAAAAAAAAAAAAAAACGGACGGACGATTCTCGTAGTCGCAGTGCTTTCTTTGAACCATTTTTTTTTTTTTTTTATGCGCCGTCTTTTCTTTCAAGATGCATTAGTTGCGCGTTCATTTTCAATCTCACCGTCGCACCACACCTTACACACGCCGCAATCGCACTTACAAACAGTCAAAAGTTCGTTTGTAAAAAATTATAAAATACACTTTTATACACTTTTTTTTTTTTTTAATCTCGTACGTGTCGCGTTTAATGCGTAATATTTTTACCGTTATAATAATTAATGACAATTAAAAGATAATATTTACAAGATATAAGAATACAATGCTGTAACTAAACAATTGTTTTTTTTTTTTTTTTTTCCCGAAATTCTTCGTCAAAAACCCACGTTTAATGAGTGTTACTAAATTTTACGAAAATTAAATAAAAACACTACAATTTGAGTACATCTTATTGCTCGCGGAACAATATTAATGTGACGCCGGATTAGTATGTTTATTTTATCTTTAGTGAAAAATGTACACGATTTACCGAAATGTACGTATATTTTTTACCGGTAAATTTCGCATCTCTACACACTCGTATTACTCGCCCGGTATCGTCGTAATAAAACAACAATATAGTTAACGTTTGAAGTAGGAAATATTAGTTTTTATTATATTTTTTTTTTTTTTATTTTCATTTATATTTATTTTACCCCATTACGTTCATATATTATAATATAAAATATTAATATTGTTGCTCGGCGGCATGGGGGGAAAAAAACGCGATCGCGATTTAACCTATTTGGAAATACCTATTACAACATTTATATTTCATGAACACTAAAGTATAATAAAAAATTGTCGGACGGCACGACAGACGAGACGGGGTCAGGGGGGGAGGGGGGGAATGGGGTGGGCGGAATAGCGAATTGTTACGGCGGTATTGTCGGGCTGCTGCTGCTGCTGCTGCTGCAGTCGCCGCGAGTTTTGCGAACGGAATTCAGAATATCCCCTGGGTCGTTGTTATTTTATTTGTATTTTCATTTTTTTTTTTTTTTATTTCTCGCTTTTTATGTTATCGCCGTTTAGTCAATATATCGGCGTACGCCGGCCGGATACACGCCCGTGCCCCCGGGCCGTATCTGCGGGACAGGAACGTTTACGAGAAAAAAATAAAATAAATAATAATATAGGTATACACGTTTAACAATAATAACACTACACCCCGCCGATTAGATAGATACGATAATAAATTATTATTATTGTAGTATACAGAGCAATTATTTTATCACGGGTGCCATACGGAACAGATTCCGAGTAAATTCCACTTTCAACCCCTCCCCACCTGGACCGTAAAAAAATACATGCGTGTATTTTTATTAATATGATAGACCGGACGAATCTTCTTCGCCAATATGTATAAACGAAATTTCACTCTTATTCCGAATACCGTACAACATGCATAATACAACACACGATACACGGTATCGGCTATTGATTTTTCATATACGAGCGACCCCCCGAGCGTATTTTTTGTACCGATGTAAAAAAAAAAAAAAAGAAAAAAAAAGAGTAATGTTGACACGTGTTATATTACGGTAAACGGAATTTTATATAACAGAATGTTCAACGTATTGTAGAAATATACCGATAACATTTTAACGACAAATACGTGAATGTATTTAATTATTACGATGATTATTCTCGCATTTTTCTGCTCGGACGAAAACGGCAATCACAATTATCGGGCGTTCGAAGTCGGTTCATAGTTGTCTGTCGATGTTGATTTGAAGATTTAGTGGTTTTTTTTTTTTTTTTTTAATAAAGAAGCGAAAACCGAATATTATGTGGCCCCGTGAAACAAAAAATAATCGACGAAAAAGGTATAACAGGGAACTGCACGACAAGATCTAAGATGCTGCTCCGGTAACCTATTATATGAAGGGCAAAGGCTACAATGCAGTGGCGGATCCGAAATCGAGAAACTGTGGGTCAACTTTTTATGAGAGACCACTTTTTTAGAGCTGAAAATAAGAATCATCTACCTTTTAAATAGTTGTAATCATTATTGGAAACGCTGAATAACTATCCAATTTTTATTATACAAAAGACCTGATCCCCCTCCCAGATCCGTCACTGTTACAACGACTGGGCTGATTAACGAGAAGAGAAAAAGGAGATCCCGTCAGAGCGGCGCTAGAATGGAAACCTCGGGGGAAAACATCTTGCGGAGGGTCTAGGAAAAGGTGAATTGACGTGGGTCGAAAAGGACTTAAGGGAAATGGGAGCGGATGAATGGAATAAGATAGTCCACGACAGGTACAGGCGTTGTGATGTTGTGTTGATGGCAAAAATTCTAAAAGAGTTATGAAGGCCACAAGAAAGAGGAGAAGAATATAGTGAACCGAGTACACATACATGTCTGATAAAGGGATAGGTAACAACGATTACTTAGATATTTTGTTTTAAAACGCGGACTGTAATAATTTATTATCGTTCTTATCGTAACCGAAAAAATGGCTACCGGTTCAGTTTAAATGTTCTCCCGGGCAACAATAAAAATTTAACGTTTAAAATACGATCGCCCCGGATTTGTCGGTTTTCGTCATAACTGTCAAAATATAATAAAAACGTACGGCCATTAAAAACGTCGTTCGCCGGTATTTGTCCGGGGATAATTTTTTTTCTTTTTTTTTTCCTTCTAAATTTAATGGCGGAAGGGTTGCAGGATTTGTTGATACGCGGTAATAATTCCGCCGTTTTGTTCGTCTTTTATTTATACACGGCGACGATGGCGTATCGCTATTAGTTTGAAACTAATATAACGGAATAAGATCAAAAATGACGTCCGTCGTTATTTTATTGCGGGCGGCCCAAAATTGTTATAATTTATACCGGATTATAATTACGTCACGCGCATTATAAAGGCACCTATTATTATTTACGAGGGCTTTTTGTTTCATTTGCTGGATTCGTATTCTAGAATCGATTTTCGCGATGTAAGCAACACCCCGGGCCGGGTGAGTTTTGGACGACGCGGTGACATGGTCCGTAGTAAACTTTCCTAATATTAATAAGCGACCTTTACGGTATAAAAGCATGTGCGTTCCCAAAAACGATAATTCATCGTTATCTATATTATCTTGTCGGTAAAAATATATGGACAAATCCGTTACGCTCGGTACCGGATCGAAAATTAAAACGGGCCCGAGTTGTAATTTGAAACCAATTCTCCAAATCTCCAAATCTCCAAATCTCCAACTCTCAATTGAAGAAGAGTAATTGATTCAGTAAATCGTTTGAAATTTGAACGATACGCTGTTTTTTTTTTTTGCTAAATTCACAAAAAATACAGCCAAGTAGATTTAACTGAATTACAAAAAAACCAAACCGATTAATACAAATCTTAGAGTTTAGAATTTCCGATCATATTATCGATCGCATGTGTCGTGAATGGTGTCTATGTTTTTTTGATTTCTATGTACTATCATTTAATACGGTCGCTTTATTTTATTAAACAGTTTTGCACATACCCGTGACGTGTATGCATAAGTATTTCATCGGCCAGAAAATATTAAATTCATCGCACGGCCACCACTGGCAGATCCAGGACGGAGATGTGGATCGCTCCTCCCCTCCTTCAGACTGTGTTTATATGTATACGTGTACTATGTGGTCGTTCTAATATTACTCTATGATTTCTACCCGGGTGATGAGAAAAAAAAAACCGGCGATAGACGACGAGTAGTAATTCGCATGTCCCAAAAAATGGGTGAAAATGTGGTTTATGTGTGTATAATATGCAAAATATGTTCGCCCTCCCCCTTAGGGCGCCTGAGGTTCATCGAGTTTTGCTCTTTTACGCAGTAACCCGCCGGCTGAACCAGACCGGCCCTGATTGCACTTATGACGGTTTCCCCTACGATATATCAAGAGCGACTATAAAGTTGATAAATAAGAGAAGGACCAAGAAGTCTAGTACGTAATACAAATTCAAACACCTACTCAATACTCGAATAAAACCATAATAAATCCCCCGTGTATCGCGTGTAAAAAGGAATTTAATTTTTCACAAATCACGGCGCCGCGGCCGACTGGTGCGACGCGTCGCGACCAATAGAAAAGTGTCATCGAGTTGGCCACGGTCATATTTATCTAATCTCACTGGTCTCGCCTTTTCAAAAACTAAACGAAAACCTCTATATTTTCTTACGGGAATTTATTATTATTGACTGGACAGTTGTTATCATTGCCGTACGATCGGCGACCAACCAGAACCGCGAAATCCGCGATCGTCGTTGCCGAATAATATATAGTATATAGTTACGCTCTTACACGACGTTAATCTATACGATTGTGTCAACCTACACATTACGTAATGAACACAAAACATATTATAATTTGTATTTTAAATTTTGTATTTTCAATTAAATCGATAATCCTCCCTCCCGCAGATATTATTTCGTCATGCTTATGATTTGGCTATCATATATATATATATATATATATAATATATATATAATATATATATATATATATTATTGTACAAAATCGTGGATTTGTTGAAAAGCTAGTTGAGATTATTATGCAGATTGAATACTATATGTTATATAGTATAATTAATATAATAATACAGGATGGTTCTTTGATCGAAATTCCGAAATTGTACTCGTAGGCATTCGCACCAGCAACACCAGGCCCGGATTATAACGTACGGGCAAGGTAGGCGCGTGCCTAGGGCTATATATGACAGGAGCTATTTTTTTTTATTTTTTTATTTTTTTGCCTAGTAATACGTAACAGCATCCCACAATAACTAAACATATAAATATGTTATAAATAATAACATTTTGTATCATATAAATTCGTAATATTCAAATCGCTTATCGTTTATTTTATACATATATTAAGCTGGTGGGTGATTAAGTCGTAACAACCACGTCCGCGATAACGACCACAGAAAATCAAACTATAAATCTATAAAGAACCAGCTAAATAGAAATTTGAAAAATATCGCCAGGATTACGTAGCTAGAAATAGAAATGGCTATACGCGAATAATAGATTGTGAAAATATTATAAGTTTGAAAAATTGACCACTTTGCATACATTACCTTACAATGGGATACAACAAAATAAAAAATACGTGTCTAGGTCAGTTCTTGGATTTAAACTGGCCTTGGCAAACACATAAAAACTTTTGATTTTCAAACAACAATCGAATACATTTACAATAATACAATATTTTACGAACCGTAACGGTTTTAAAACGTATATAAAGAATACCAATACAATTCGTATCCGTGAAGTGTAGATATGAATTATAGAGATAACTAGCCTTTCTCCAGCCTTAATTAAAAAAATAAATAAAAGTAAACATATCATAATATTCGTAATAAAATATATTTAGATTTATAACGTTTATTTTTTTTTTATTATTAATGTATAAATATTAGTACTTTGGCCCACAATCAAATGTAATACACGTAAATATGTTCCACACCACGATTTCAGATTATACTACCTGGAATCGTGCAAAATCTACCCAATTATTTATCTTGTAGATGTATTTCAACATTTTGTCTAGAGAAAAACATTTACTAAAAAGATAATGGTTATGTTATATATTGGACGATTGCCGGATGAATATAAAAATTTCCATCTAGATAAGATAAACAATTTAAAAAAAAAAATAAAAACCCTCGAGATGTGTATTACGTATTATTAAGTCTCGGCGCCGATAGCTGCTGGCGTTAAACGCATTTTCACGCATAACAATTACCTAACCTAATAATGTTGTGTTACAGTGCCGCCGGAACGTATGGAAATTACGGATTTGGCCACGGGTCGAGAGCTATTACGACGACAAGACAACGACGGGGTTAATAACAAAAAGGACATAGGATTGGAGGCGTCCTCCACGACGGTCGTGGGACCCTACGTGGAAGGATCGGACGTGCGCGTCCGTTGCCGCGTCTACGGAGGTTAGTCCAACCGTTTAGCTGATAATTATATAGTACCTACATAATTAATTAAGAATTCCGTTTGACGAAATTATCGCATTAACCGCCGCGGAACGTATGCATACACGCGTACAGATTAAAAGGATAACAACTTCGATATTGAATAGCAGTCTTCGGGGTCTTTGAGGAATCAGATACGTTTTGGCAGCTATTATATTGAATATCCGTTACTATTTTCCCGTACTGTGCCACAGCACTCTCTCAAATTAGGACCGATGTTTGGTCCGTATATTTGAATAGATAAAATAAATATAAACAAATACGTTTAAAACAAAACAAAAAATCCGGACAGTGCATGAATAGGCTTATTATTTATATGAACTATCGATAAGTAATTTATTATAAATCGTTGCGCAAAAAAAAAACGCGTTAGAGTAGTCTAAAATTCAAGCGTGCGTGTTCTTAAACGGTTCAAATAATTTCATATCTTAGAAAAACTTTCGGAATTCTAAAAATGCCTTCCGAATAAAATATACTAACGGGCGGGTAAATCGGAATATTTTAAAGTACGGTGTAAAAGTTTTGGGTGATTTCCACTATAATAGAACGGACAAAAAAATAAATTTTAAAAAGGACCGTTTTGGAAAATCAATAAAAAAAAAGAAAAGTTTTTTCTCATAAAACAAAAAAAAAAAAATAAATAAAACGTTATAGGTTTGATTTTTACAGGAAAATGTTCGATTTTTTTTTTTTTTTTTTTAATCGATCTAAAACTTTGAGCTTAGCATTCGATTGAAAAACCAATGGTTTAAGACAAATACGATTAGGTATGATAATAACTGTGTAGGTGCGTAAGAAATGTACTTTTGCGCTAAACATGGTGTCGCAATACACGCGTACAATGAGCAGAGAAAGAATCAGTAGAGTTAGGGCATCGATTGAGTGGCAACCGATAGGGTGGACTCAAAGAAAGGACGGACGGGAGGAAAGGATATACAGGACCGCGATTGTCGGGGATTAATTATTTTTTGCGAGGCCTTTTTTTACCTCTTGCTTTTATATTTTTGTAAATTATTTTATTTTAATTTTACCGTACATTGTTGTTTTCTGTGTGACTGCATAAATATATATTCTAATGACTCTAGAATCTTCATAAATTTCAACTCTGTTTTACATGCATATATGCTATTTATGCGGAACAATATCAAATTTACGATTAATTTCAAAATTTAAATACGAAAACTAAAAAAAAAAAGAAAAAGAAACGTTAGAAAGATTATATCCGAAGCGCGTACGTGCAGGTTTTGAAAATATTTGGTTAACTCATTAAGTTGATAGGAAGGACGGGTAAAAAAATTAAAGTTTGCCAAAAAAAACAAAAAAAAACAAATGTTTAAATGTTTTTATTTTAAAACAGTACAATATTTATTATAATATTTACATATATAGTATAATTAAATATTATTTTTTTTTTAATACATATTTTTCGTATCGTTAAATGTATAAATAAAAATTAACCAAAAAAAGTATTAATTTTTGTTTGAGTTTTTTGTGGTCTCTCGCAGCATTTGCTATGAATCGTTCGATTTTATTTAAAGCTGAAAAAACTTTATCGCTGACCCCATGTTGGTTTTTGATAAATCGCCTCTATTCATTATAATGTATCTGTGCTTGGGCACACGTGGGAATGTGGGGTTCAGTACATTTTTGTTTCTCTTTTTCGTCGGATGAATGACGCACGTCCGTATTTGTTACAGATGCCAAAAATCTGAGTCTGATAAACGTCCGCACACTTCCAAACCTTTTGTCCACGTTGATATAGTCATCGAATACAATATTTACACCTGGCCATACATCGTTTTTTTTTAAATTCGAGTTGAACGCGATTATTTGTTTATGCGTTGTTTAAATAAGAAATTCTAGAGATCGGTGAAAAAGATCGAGGAGGTATCGACGATTTCTAGTTGAAAAGTTCGACTGTATTGTTAATATTATTTTTTTTTTTTTTTCTTCAGTTGTTATATACGCACTCGTCCGAAAGCTCGAGAGCCCCGGACAAGGGTTACGTTGGGTTTGGGTTGGGTTATTACCGACAGAAATCGGTTACGAGGCGAATAATACACGACGACGATAGTATTCTGTTTGCATAATATTTACACGTTATTCTTTGACGACACCACCAGATATTACGCAAACAGTATGTATAAGTTGTACGCGTATAATATTAATATATTAATATATTAATATATATGTGTATATATATATATATATATATATTTATATATGGGCACCTCCTACTACTACTATTACTACTACTACTACTACTACTACTACTACCGGCTGGTACGGCCGAATACTTCACCCGCGGTGGGGCCCGGTTTTTCATCATATTTTACAATCCGGCCATAATCTTTTATACGTATATATATATGTGTGTGTGTGTGTGTGCGCGTGTGTACGTATGCCGGCGCTTATTCATTTTACTGTTTTTCGTATACATATATATATATATATATATACACACACACATATTGAATAATACAAAAGCAACCGGGCAGGGTCGCTATATTATAATAAACGTATATACGTATATATACTTACCCACTCTCGTACACTATTACGACTCTTCTCGTCTTTGTGCTTTTATATATATATATATACTTTGGGCGAACACCCTTCTATCGGCCACGACGTGTGTGCAAACATTACATCAGCGCACAATATAATACGAGTATGCGTACGTACATACGGACGGTACGGTACGTACGTACGTACGGGTGTATGCCGTTTCGCCTCCTGTATTCGCCCGTCGACGAGAAAACGGTTACGCCGCGAATCGCGGGCGCCTCCCTCCCCGTATTTTCGCCATATTATACAACCCGCGAGTGTATTATTATTATTATTACACTACTATTATAATTACTATTATTACTGTTACCACTCGGTAATTATTTATCTATCACCGTCGCCGTGCGTTTCCGTCAACGCGCCGAAAAGTACACCGAAAATCCGTATGTTGTAACGTTGTCGTGTGTATACGCCGCGCGCGCGCGCGCGTATTTTAACGCGCAACACACGCGCGCGGCGTATCGCCACGTTTAGCATAACTTTTCATATACGTTACTTGTAATAGTGAAAATATATATTTTTTTTTTTTTTTTTTTTTTTGCCGGATTGGACGGCGACAAAAGCGAAACTTTTCACTTTTCCGTATACGATTACTCGTACGCGCGTTTCACTGTGTACACCAGTGTACACGTATATAATTGTGTATACGCCGCCGCGCCGCGCGGTCCGTCCCCTCGACTTAACGATTATTATTATCACTTGCCACTGCACAGAGACATCTGGCCCGTTGTTACACACTCGGCTAGTTCGTTCCGACCGAAAAATAATTATATATATATATATATTTTTTTTTTTGTCTTCTTTCTAAAGAACCCCGCCGTTAGTACACAAAAAAAAAAAAGGTCGGTTTGTTAACGAATAATAATTTTCCCCTCTTGTGCCTACGCGTATAGGCAACACGCGCGTGTTCGTATGTGCACGTGATATTATTCTTTTATATAAGTAAAAACGAGTCGAAAATCTAAAATCCGTATTGACGTCTCTCCGTCTCCCATCCCCACCACTCTCCCACAATTTCCCTACCGCCGTTTGTTAATAGAAAATAATCGATTATCCATACGAAGATTTCGAGTAGAATTGATTGTACTTTTTGTCAGGGTTATCGTCTAAAGACGGATACGCGTTCGTATAGATGGTAAATCCAATATTATATAATGTATTATTACCATGTATTATTATCGACGGTTTTAAAAAAAAAAAAAATATTTATTTATTTTTTTTTTTTTTTTTTTACAAATCTTCGATGAAAAATAAATGTTTTCATAAGAAAATCGAAAGTTAATACTCATTTTAGACATGAGGAATAGAGATAAATATTTGAAAATTGTGTGCGTCGAGTTTGAACGATGATTGGAAAAAAATAAATAAATAAAAAAAAACGAAAATAAAATTTACTTAAAACCCTCGGAGAAAATCTCTGGATCGTGGTGAAAAAAAAAATCACCCCGTTGCCGTTGGCACGGCCAATTACAAAACAATAATAATATTGATCGCTATCGCTTATAAATAATAATAAAAAAAAAAAAAAAACAATATGGTCTCGATTACACTATTAAACGACTCTCTCTCTATATATATATATATATAGAGAGAGAGAGAGAGAGGAGAAAGAGAATTCAAAATGTATCGTACGATACGAATATATAAAATTCCGAGTAATGTATATTTTAGTTTTTTCTTGAAAAAAAAAAACGGAATAAACATTCACCGAGAGTTTCATCCGGCAATACCGTGCCGTATAAATGGGCAATTGAACACGAACGGTACTTTATAAAGATGTTATTTTTCGTATATCCCAGCGGTTCAATTTCGGAATACTCGAATAACAGTCGAATTGAATTCGGGCTAGCCTCGGAGTTATAATTTCGGATACACGCGCTCGGCACTGCCGGCAATCGTTTTATAAACGCGCTTTTATTTTCAATAAATATGCAATAGATATACGCGCGGGCCGTGTACCTGCACGGCGAGTACGGCGGCGCGCCGTACGTATAACGCACGCGAAATATTATAACTGCCCCGACCTCGGGGAGTGTGAATATCGGCGGCGAGTCCCGTGTATATCGTTTTACGTTGTATTTATACAAGGCGATCACCAAACGGTGGTACGCCGGGACACGCGGCCGGATCGGTTACACCGCGCGCGTGCACGCCGACCGTCGGTGCGTATATAATAATATTATTTTTTTTTTCTTTACATTTTTTTTTTTTTTTGAAAATTATTTTCTCCAACGAATATTTCGCAATATCCGATTGGTGGTTGGTTGCCCGGCCCGGGTCGCGGTTACGCGAAACGATAACTATTATACGCATACCGTATGTGTACAATATGCAAAGCCGTTTGAATTTAACGTTATAAACGCAAATAGGATTACCCACAAGACTATAATAATAATAATAATAATAATAATATAATCCCCGACATTTTTATGACATAGAATTTGAATACCTAACCCCGTATACAAAGATTCCGCGCGCGCGTGTACGTACATTGTATATTTATAATAGGTGGGCTTGAATAATACTACGATCGCGCTCGTCTTGTAGTATATTAATTTAAACGCCAACGCCAAAATGCGCGTCTCGTATTAAAATTCAAATTATCGGCGACGAGTTAGATTCCGGCTACGATGATGATAATAATAATAATAATAATCGTCGGTCGTATTGAATAATAATTATAATTCACCGAGTGTTATTTTATTATGGATGCCGACCGTGTGCCCGCCAAGAAACTATCGGTTAGTTTTACTAATAAGTGTGTTGCATTCGTTTTTTTTTTTCACCTTTTCACTTTTTCGGTTAGTAATAATTTAAAAGTCGCGGATTATCCTCCCGGCGGTAATTTACCGGAAACGTTTTCTTTTTCTTTTTTTTTTTAAACTCGCACCCCCTAAATACTAGACTCTGGACGTAGCGCATATTTTTTTTCTGTAAACTACCAGAAATTGTGTTCCGACCATCAATATCAAGAACGGTTTTCGGTAGGTTAGGCTCGGTCGGTGCGTTTAAAAAGTAATTTTATGATTTTCGCAATAACGGTTTCTGTTATTTTCGATTTTGTTTCTTTTTTTCTTTTTTTTTTGTAAGTCCCTTAAACGAAAATCGTAGAGACCTAAAATACGAATTCGCCCAATACTTATATTGACCCTTTCTAGACTTTTCAAGCTGTTCCGACGTTTTTTGAGCTATATACACGAACATATATGAAAAAGTTAAGCTATTTATAAGTTTTCGTTTGTCGATAAAAATATTGTAGTTTATTTTGTAGTTACAAATTAGTACAATTTAAATTTAACAAAACATTTAACTTAACTGTTCCAACCGAACTTTCGGTTAGATTCAATCGTTTTATCCAATCTTCCCATCTACGACAATAACGTAAAATATGCTTCACTTTAAATTTGGTTTTTTTTCACAGAAAACACTTTTTCGGTTGGTCAGATTGAACTAAATTAATCGCACCGTATTTTAAAAGATTGGCAAAAACGATTTTTCGTCTACATTCCTAACAGTTTTTTTTTTTTTCAAAAATTAAAAAACCTAACTACAAATGATAATACAACGATTTTATTTAGTCGTTTTCTAGGTTATTTTGGTTAAAATGAAAAAAAAAACAAGACCACCGCCTGGTTTAGGCACTCAAAATCAGTCTTTTGATTACAATAATCCATGGTTGCTACAGTAAAAAATCTTTAATAGATAAATAGATTAATGTTTAAAATGTATAATATATCCAAAGCTCGAGTTGGAAAATAAAATAAGAGGGTCTATGAGACCAAAATTAACATTCCTTACAGCTTTGTCTCCCACACCCACCTTACACCACTTTTCAAACATAAGTAGACAATTCAATATTTAATTATTTATGAAAATAAAATTAACTCAACTAATAATACTCTTGCAAGCCAAGGTTATGTTTTAAAATGTTTCTTTTTTTCGTTAAACAAATATGATGTTTAGATTTTGATTAAATTACTGGGAGCGCGTAAATAGCCGAAAATATTTCGGCCGTATATCAACCGAAAAATAATTGATTGGACAAGTAAATTAACACAACCATATTTTTGACGACAAATATTTTAATATTTTATATCTTATTCTTATATATATATAATAATATATTTTTCGGTCAAAATACTGTCGGCTAAAGTACGGTTCGGCCAAAATACTGGTGGGCGCAAATATTTGTCGGCTTAAATATATAACATCCCGAATTACTTACTTTATTATCTTACAAGGCAAAAGTGCAATACAGAAAATATAACAATAATAATAATTTATGACTGAACTGTAAATATTAAATTCCAGAAAAGAATATTTACAATATATATATATATATACATGTTCTTTGAAGATATCTTTATTTGTAATAAAGAGACGTACCGTCTCAATAGAAATAATTAGTAAAGGGGACGCTAAAAGAAGAAAAATAAAATGTAAAAGGAGAGCTCTGTCCCCCTGCGTCCCTCCTACTCTATTCAAACACTGAATATATAGAACAAACTGTTTGAAATAAAATGGAATGCTCGGAAGAATTCGTTTTTATGGATTACATAGTATTTCCACAATATATACTTAATTCTTGAATCTCCGTTTCGTTGTCTGAAAATGTAATTACAACTACACAATGTAACAATAACACTCGTACGTCCCAGCCGTCGCGGTTGCATACCGAAATGTCAAACATGTGACTTTCGCAGATTTGTAATAGAATTTAATCAGTTTACAACAATTGTCTACGAACTACATATATGTGTACAGCTACACTGGCTTTTTGCTGTAGCTATTACCGCCGTGGCCTTTAGTTCAATTTAATATTTCCGAACGGTTCGGGCGTCTGACAGCCAACGTAGAAATCCGGCGTAAATAAGTTTTTAAATACTCCGAGTCCGAGTGTCGGCGCGCGCGTTGATCCGTAAAGCCCGGAGACTCGCCGGCATATACGGGTATAAAGGTGTTAAATAAAATATAGGAATTGGAGCGAATTGGCGTTGGGTAAAATGCGTTCGCTAAACGCGTTAAAACGCCTTAGTTAAACGGCGAGTGAAATTAGTTTGATTTATTTTATGGTATTTTATCAATAAACGGGGTGAGGGGTCGGGTTGCTCTGCCGCCGCCGCCGTCTCCGACAAACGTTTATGATTATTAATGTGATAATTTAATCGCGTCGTTTATTTTGCAGGCAAACCGAGACCTCGTGTTGCGTGGTTTCGGGACAATCGATTATTGAAACCCGAATCGGACGATCCCGAAGACGTTGTCGGGGCCCAACAACAACAGGAAACCGGTGCCGCGGCGGCCGTCGACGGTTACGCCACGGCTTCGGTTACGACGAGTTCGTCTACGTCCACCGGCGGCGAAAACTCGGAAATTGTCATCGAGGTGGATTTGACATTGGCGGGACTGACGCGCAGTGATTTGCACACCGAACTCACGTGTCGGGCGTGGAATTATTTTTACGTCGACGACGACTATTCGATAACCGTTACGAACAGCGGCACCAGTAATATCGACACTGCTGTCGAAAAGGAACAAATCGAAGGGGATGTCGATCCAATCCACTGGACCCCGAGACAGCGTCAGTCTTCGATAACGGCCGTCGTACACGTAGACATGAATTGTGAGTAAAAATTCTCGGGCGATTTTAAATCATAATATTATTATTACTATTATAATTCGTTACGCCGAGTCGTTTTACAATATCTACTGTGTGTGAAAGTTCAAAAGAAAAAAAGTAAAAGAGAAAAACCCTACGAGAAGATATAAGATACACTACATATTACCTGACAAGAAATGTATAGACCTTTTATATAGAGGGTGTAAGATGAAATTTGCTAAGTGTTTAAACAAAAACGATAGCTATAGAGAAAATGTCGATCAAAATTAAATTTCGGAAGACTACATCGTATAATAGTAATAATAATAATGTATCGAATGTCAATTTAGGTTATAATATAGTTTTCGATACATATTATATATTTGTTTAGGATTGATATATAAATATATATATATATTTGAGTCCGAGTTCGTATACGGTGGGTATATAAATAGTCGACGATCGCCAGAGTAATGGGAAATCCGCCCTATTACCTTTTAAATTTATCGTCGTAATAATATTTGATTTGGGCTTCTGATACACATAAGAAAATATATATATATAGAGAGAGAGAGAGATAGTGAAAGAGAGTGAGAAAGAGAGAAAACGGTAATCTGTCTTTCGCAAACGGCGCCCCTGGTCAGAATATATTTTTTTTTTTTTTTTTTTTGTTGTATTCTTTATTTATTGTTGAATTGAATTCGTGTTCGTATATATATATGTGTGTGTATTTTGTTATATCCCCACCCCCGGCCGACCCTAAATTGTATTTTGTATTCTATTATAAACTTGTCACGTACTATCTAAATTACTTTTGTGCGTTTTTTTTTTTTTTTTTTTTTTCTATCTCATAAACAAAAAAAAAAAAAAAAAAACTCAAGAAACAATCATACGAGTACACGGCAGAGTATATATACGTATATATATATATATATATATGTATATATAGATAGGTCAGGTGCTCAAAGCCTATTACCCTCCCCCCATCCCCTCCACGTTTACTATATACGTGTGTATCGTACTTATATATATATATATATATATATATAGGACAAGAAGTTTTAATAAATTAGCCGCATCCCCTTCGGAAACAAATGTATCCCGCACCCACTGCCTCGCCCCGTTCGGAGCGTTCCGCCGCCGCCGCATATAATGAATAATTTATATTTATTAATTCGACGCCGATTTCGCGGCGTTAAACTCGACGAAAATCTAACGGAATAATCGCAACAACGGTAATAGCCGTCATGCTTCGCGTCTATATATATATATATATATATATGTATATACAATATTATTTACAATATTATATACAATATTTACAATATTTACAATATATACATTATACCATTGTATACATATGTACAATAATATTATTATAATATTATTCTGACCCGTTCGCCTTGTCTCCCACTCGCTCGCCTCACTGCCCGCTACCCGCGCACCCGCGGTTCGCCCGTTCCCTGTGCCCGCCGCCGCCGCCGCCGGTGGTATGTGTGCCCTCGTTAATTACCGCCGAAAATGTGCGTGCGCCTGACAGCCGTACCAGTTTCCCGACGGTGGACACAAACGCCGCTGTATATTATTTCGGAACGGCCGATTATTACTGCGCCGAACGCCTCGTACAATAACACTCTGTACGGTCCCGTAGTATAATAATAATATAAAATGTATTATTATATTAAAACGCATTATTATTATTATTATTATATTTGCGTTTCGGTTTTTGTATATTGTCGATAAACGCCGGCGGGCGGGCGGGCGGGCGCGCGCGTTGGCCCGACCAACATCGTACCGCGAACTCGGCTAATATCATTACTATACGTTTCTTATAAACATCGAGGTGAGGGGCGTCCCGGTCAAAATTATTACTTTCGAAATTAAGGACCGCCCTGCGGTAGTCCGCGGCGACGGCGGCAGCGGCGGCGGCGGCGGTGGCGCCCGCGCCGTGCCCGCGCCCGCCCGGTCGTCTAAGACGTTCCGCGTGTTAAAATTGAATACGGGTGAAATTATTACCGACTCGCGGGGCTCACGATATAGTGCGCAATACGAAATCGCGTCGGTACTAACATTTTATGATCTTAATGGCCGACAGGGAACCCGTGTATAGTTATTAAAACAGTGCAGTACGAAGTTTCATTGCTTTTACTAATATACTAATCTATGTGATTCACATTGTCTCGAACTGGTAGTTGTAATAACAGACGTGCAACTTGTTACCTAACCTATAAACAACTCAGTACGGGGAGGGGGCCAGGGTGTCTGATTGCCCTACCCCTTTGACATTTTTTTTTTTTTCTATGATGTTTTTCTTTAGTTTTAATACCGAAAAGTAATATTGTTTCGACGGAAATTAATTTAACAACATGTTATCGTGTTTGCTGATAATATAATTATGTCTATGGTTTTCTCGTTACCATCCAGACTAGCATTAATATTATTAAAGCCAAACAAATTAAATTCGTTATAATGATGTTATGAAGTATTACATTTACGCGAAACAAATGTTTTAAACGTGTGTGCTGACGGAGGTTAGACCGCCTACGTTATATTTATTTCTATATACCTATATAACAAAAGTCGACTAATAGCTTTAATAATATCTGAAACATACAATAAAACGAATCAATGGGGTAGGCATAGCCCCTTGTCTTCAGTATTTTCAAAAATTATCCACCCTCCCGCTGCCCGCAAGACCTAGGTGCCCGAATTACGCCACCGTCTCAGGTCTCAACATTCCCCTCGACCGAAAACAAAAATATGAAAAATATAATTTACCAAATACAAATGTTATAACATTTCGTTTCGCTTTTGAAAGATCTGACCCCTCCCCCATTGAGAAAACAAACGTGAGCAATAGGGTGGGGGTGTCAATAAATATAACTGCCCTGGCTTTTAAAAAACTTTTGGGCGCCACTAGGTATAGGCAGAGTATAATAATTAATTGGCACGGTACGCAACACGCAATACGACGACACGTCGTTTTTTAATTAAGCGTACACGCCGTATAAATTATAGGCGAAAACACTCGTTTCGATTATAATAATAGGCACCGTACCAGTGTTTCCCGACCTTTTTTTATTCCACGCCCCCTTGTAGATTTTTGAAAAATCTCCACACCCTCTCCCCCCCCCTCACAAATTGATTTAACACATAATATCTTTTCTTTTTCGGTATATATTTTTTTTTAAAAAATACTAATAAATTGTTATCGGCACACGACAACGGTCCCAAATACTTATAACCACCGTTACTTTCATAGATAATCTTCTATTATCTATTATCTATGGTTAATTTAATTCATTTGATTATGTCTATTCCTTAAATTTACTTATTGTTTTTAGTTTTACAGACTGTAAATGGGAACATTTTATATTTTATTAAAACAAAAATAACTCTCGTAATATTTCATTGCAATGTATATTACCTCTCTCTCCCCCCGGTTGGGAACCATTGCACCATATACATATTATTTCATAATGTAGATACCCAAAAGTAAAACCACAAAAATAATGCCGTGATTTTTACATTTTTCTTGAAAATTTGAATTTTAAACGCTGATTAAAAAAAAAAAAAACCATGTCTACGAATTTTCGTTATTTTAAAGAGCAGCTTATGATGACGATTACGTCAAATTTCAATTGTTGTTTCACTGTCACTTACCTATGCATCCGTTTTCTTCATATTAATATGATTTAAATAAAGTTGGTTTTTCAAAAATAAATCGGTCGATTTAAAACATTTTACAGTTTATCACTTTTTAATCTGGCAATTATTTTGTATTGGTTACCACTTAACAGTTTTCTACTCATGTTAACAAAATAAATAGGATATGCAAAATAGGAGTGAGCTTCATCTCCACAGCACTGCCGGTTTCGAATTTCAATACCAAACCTTGAGAGTATTAGGTGCTTGTTATTGTACAATTGTGTACAAAAAATACACCTTTACAACATTCTGAACACGAGAAAACACGAGATTATCCATTACTCACATTGCAAAATTTAGGTCAGATTCAGTTTGCATCGATATAATAATTTATGAATATTAAAAAAAAAAAAAAATGGGAGGATATTTCTCCCCGGTAGAACAATGTCATAGCTGGGAAATTCGTAAAAGTTGGTATTGAAATTCGAAACTGACAGTGCTGGGGAAACGAAGTTAGATGGTTGGTTTTTCGACGGCGTGAATAATAAATTCGTACTTAATTTATAACCAATGCTATAAATTGTTGTCAAAAAATCAAAATTAGATATTCTCTTTGCTGTTGTGGTATACAGCTATTAGAATATAACATAAAACCATATTTTCCTTTATTTTTTTTATTTTTTTTTTTTTTTTTACCATATTTTACAATAACATAAAACGAATATGGTAATAAGTATCACCTGGCCAATACGCAATGAATATGGAAAAGGGAAAAAAAAAATGTGCCGCCCTAAGGGACCATATTTTGAGAAATATGCCGCTGTAGGCACGTGCCTGTCGTGTGCCTGCGTATAAATACGCCTCTGGTGATAGATACCGATAATCTATACAGTGAGTTACGGGTATAGGAAAAAATGTAAAGGACGAGAAGAAAAACATCCGAGTACAATAGTAAAATGTTTGATATTGAAACATCACGGTACAGTTTTTTCGACTATATTTTAAAAGCGGATTGAATGGGGACGGCGAACACCTATAATAATAGGTTTTACGAGCGTGTTAGAAAACATTCCTTTTATTCTGTGATAATATATACATTTTTTTTTCTCAAACAATTCTATACACCTTCTACTCGTTTTGACCTTTGTATAATAGTGTTTGTTTTTTTTTTTTTTTTTTTTTCCCACCTCCCGTATATACAGTCCCGCCGCTGACCGTTCAAATACTACCGATCGCGGACAACGGCCGTTATATCGACGACGATTTACCGCCGTTCACGCAATCGTCGGCGAAAATATCGACGTCGTCCGACGGCGACGATCATTTGGCCGTGCAGAGCAGTAAGATCCGCGAAAAAAGCCAACTGCAACCGTTGACGGCCGGAAGGAAGTACGAGTTACCGTGCCGGGCATACGGGTCGCGGCCGCCCGCGAAACTCACGTGGTGGATGGATGGCCGTCGATTGGATACCACCCGCGAGACGGTACGTAGTAAATTATTCTTGTAAAATATAATTATTGTGTCTGTTTTGAGAATCTAGAAATCCATACGATAATTATTATCGGTTGCGTCAACCGTCGTAAAATAATTAATAATCCCCGGTTTCATTTATCCGTACGGCAATATTAAAATAATATTTTGCAAATCAAAAACAAAATAATCCGGATATCCATGTAAAACTCAATCGCCCTGCGGCAGTTATCCACTTATTGTACTGCCATGCAAATCGGTGAAATTTGACGCTGAATGATTATAAAAGTATTATTGTCGCCATGCAATCATTGAAATTCTTAATTCTACACGTGGTTAAGAAAAGGAACGCGATTTTAGTTACCGAAGAAGGGAGCGTGAAGTAATACTTTACAGCGATTCTGGGGAGGGGCACGAGAGTATTACGATTAAAAAAGTAAGTCACAAAGGGGAGGAAAATACCTCCTGCCCCACCATCACTTTGCCAATTTATTGAAGTAATTGAAGCTTTAATATAACCTCGTAAAAAAATAATGTAATATCAAAGCTATGATAATGCAGTTTATGGTTACGATTAATTTTTTTAATTGTTAAAATACTTTCTCAAAATCGATTTTTTTTAAACTTGTATCTATCTCATTACATCCGTGCATAATATTTTACACAATTTTAAAGTGAACAAAATTTCGTTTATGCGAATAATTTCACATAAAACTATAAACGTAGTGTAATAGCAATTATCTTGTATAACGAAATAGTCAGCCATTCAGAATTTTGTTATAATAGCGCTGCATATTTAAACACATTTTTCAGTAATTAAAATATCGTTGAACTTTCCAACAACGTTTTTTAAGTCTTTTGCACGATAAAAGAAAATAAGTTCAATATAGCATGATGGACTCTATATTTTAAAATTAAAAAAACATCAGAGGACCATGAAAAATATATATTTAAATTAATTCTACGCGGATAGGGCCAATCACTGCGGATAATATGCGATAAAATTAATGTAAATTTCAAATAATATTCATGATACTTGTTTTTTTTTTTTTTTTAAACGGTTATCATATTTTAGATTAACTACGGCACGAATATTATGTATACATGAATCATAATCTATGGTTTCTTTAAATCCTTTATGAATTATTTTTACTTTTAGATCCTGAGTGTAACGCTGTTATGGTCTCGATTTGTTCATGCCATATCTCAAAAGATTATCACTTAATGGTACTTTATTTGAAAAGTTGTTCGATATTCCCAATACTTTTTTTTTTTTAAAAAATGCCTTGTACACTGTATTGACGAGTAAAATGTTCCGATTCTACACGCAATAAGTACTTTTAAAATATGTGCATTTCCGTTCTGTGGTATTTTAGTTTAAACATATTTTTACATTGTTGTACAGTTCACCTCTTAGATTCTTTTTTTTTTCGAGAAACACTTTATAGATTAGTAAATGTCTCCAAATTGTTCATATCGTATCAGATATGCGGATTTTTCGATCGGTAGTAATTTATTCGACATTTTTTCTAGATTTCTTGTTTTAAATTTTTTAATTTTTAAAACTTACAACAAATGGTGACTGGTTTTTTTTTCGGGTTACTTTGTCTGCAACGAACAAAACACGACTATTACTATAACCTCATCAGTTCAGTGAGCTCCACACTGAGTTGTTTTTTGATTGCAATGATTTATCGTTGTTTTCAATATAAAATCTAAATTTCCTTCCCAGCGTTCCACCTACAACATGGCCTTTTGTGAAGTATGTCTGGATTTTTAAATTAATTTATATCGACAACAAGTGCCTGTATACCGAGTTATATACATACAACAGTATAATTAAATACTGCGCATTTTAATCTGGGACCTTTTCTTGATTTTTTTTTTTTTTTTTTTACATTTTATAAAGAACGAGGGTTCGGGTTTTTTCGTGAAAACACTTTTGTATTCGCCTTTTTATTATTTTTGACATTAATTGTGAAATGAGCAAAAGACAACACTTTAAATACTTATTAAAATGAAAACTGTTTTATTTTGTTTTTATATATATATACATGGAGAATTTAAAATTAAAAAGTGAAATCTCTTGTTGCCGATTTCTTCCGAATTGACGACGATTGATATTAGACCTATTATATGCTAAGTAAAGAATTACCTTTGTTTTATTGTTTAACGATTAAACAGAAATAAGTTAATATAGTTGTATTTTTAACTCCCCGGGTCTCCGCAGGAATTGTTTGTCCCTCGTGATTGTTTTCCCGGGTATTTAACAATAATATGTACGGACCGTGTTTTATATTTAACGATTTGTATTTTATTTATTTTATTATTTAAAACTCCAAATAAATGATTAATAAAATATGAAAAATTAACTCGATTATTTTAGGGAATAAATTATCAATATTATATATAGACACGTATCATAATTACAAACCTGTCGTCCGTGGCCAATACCCTTTGAACCTTGTTTAAATATTATGCCTTTAAATAGGTATCTATATTCCATATAGGTAACACGATTTTAATATTCACCAGTTTTGATATAACGGTAATATATTAAAAATTCAAAACTCGTGTAAAATAAAATATATAATATTTTATCCCTTGATAATTTTACTATTATGTCCGTCCTTAATGTTTTCGCTATGTTTTTAATTAGAACTCTTTTAACAGTATGGTGATGTGCATAATATAATAGCTCCTGTACTCGCTTACGGGCCATTTTTCTGACCTGAGGCAAACTATATAAATTATATTCATTTTACCACCTAGCATTTTTATAAAATGTGATGTTATATCTTACAAAATAATAATAATAATATAACGACAAGGTTAATATCGTTAAGAGTAAATAAAATCATATAATTATTTAGAATGAACCTAAACGAGATGTTGCAAGTATAAATCGTCGTCCAAATTTTACCAGTTTTATTTATTAGGTACATACATTAAGAACCTTAGAGATCAAATTATGTATGATACCAAGCATATGACACCATGACAAATGGAATTATGATGGAAGTTCTTAATAAGGAACTGCGAGAAGAAACGAGGTGCCTATTAGCAATATAATGAGTGAACAAAAACTGTAGTACATATAATGAGAAGAAGTAAAAATAATACTATAGGGGCAGTTCTGGAGTGGATCTCGGAAGAGGTGGTTAGATATACTTTTAGTAGTGGGAGCTCTTAAACTGGACATTTGGGAAATTGGAAGGTAATAGTTCAAGATCGGGTATTATGGAGGGATATGCTGATGATGATAACCTACATAAGAAAATTTAAAAAATGATCTGCATGTGCTACTGAATAATTTTACTATAATATTACACAGCAGATGAAAAATATTATAGTCTATATTATATTTATGAATCTGAGATTATATTGAATATTAAAATGAAAGTGGAAAAAAAATATATCGGACAACGTTGTGCCATTTACTCCTTATTTATTATGAAATTATATTTTGTCGATGACAATTATGTAGGCACTTCCGTACTGTTTGGAAATACTATGTAAAAGGCTAAGTGCACTTAATTGATTATTATTGTTAAAGGTGCAAGTGGCCGTTAAAGATTTCGCTGGGATGCTTATGAGTCTCGATATTTATTTTTTTATTTTTTTTATCTCACCATCCAGGATACATTTTATAAACGTGGTTACGATCAGTTTAATTACCCGATTGTCGATGTATTTTATGATACACACTATAAAAATTAATAGATCAATAAAAGGGATTCGAGCTCGAATGTTTTTCGCCTAGATGTATTTTTTTATTTATTTTTTTTTCATAATAATTCCATACCAACTCATATTCAAATCTAAAATATACATAACAAACTAATAACGATAATAATTCCAATAATATTTATCTCGAGACGATAAATGTGATGGTTATACGACCGCTTCGAGATCAAATGTTTATTACCAGAGTTGCTCGGAAATTTGCAGTAATCATGGGTCTGTGTCTGTATCTGCAACCAAAAAACATTTCATAATAATATGACAAGACGACATCTTATCGTAATATTTACACGTAGGTATATGTGTATGGGGTACGAGTATAATATTATACCGTATTATTTATTCTAATTTATTATTTATCTTATCTTCCGTGGGTTTTAATTTACTTTGTTCTCTTAACGTATCTGGATTCGACTTCAATAAAGTTAGTAATTTTGTATACCGATATATACGTATATATAGACAGCGTTGCAGCCTTATTGTTTGAAACTTTTAACTTAAAATTCGGTTAAACCTTTTTACTCGTTATGTCTGTGGCATATTTATCGTTACGCGGGACTATGCTGCAGTTGCACGCTTGTCGTTTGTGTTACGCGCGTAAAACATTTTTCGAAATTAGTATTAACTTTTAATATTTCAACTTTTGTTATTTTTCATTGGCAACAACAGTGTGCTGTGTATATATTAAACTAAAAAATAAAAAAATACACCTAGATTTTTCAATAGTGCTATATATAGCGCCGCTATATACGTACACAACAGTTTCCATTTTCTTATTAAATTATGCACTATAATATTAAATCGAGTCAAGTAAGCAACTCCTGGAGGCGTCAGCGAAGTCGACTCAAAGTAGACTTGGTTTATTTATTCAAACTTTCTTTTTATTATTAAATTTTACACACGCAAAATACACATACATTTATAATAAAAATATACTTTATAGTTACAAGGTACACGACGACGATTCATTATAATAACACTACTACAGTTATTACTATTATATACAGCCAGATTAATGCAGTAAAATTGTTTAGTTTTCATTAAATTTTCAATAATTTACAGTCTTCATAGGTAGAAAAGACCCTGACGTATTTTATTAACTCACAATTATAGGTAGCAATATTTATATTGTTTTATATCATCATCAATAGTACCGTATCAGTTGAATTTTTTTTTTAAGTTTTATAATTAAATTAGAAATATTAAAAAACAAATATAGTTAATAATTATATACGAATTTCGTTTGACAAATAAAATTGCAATAATATTATTATTATATAATACATATGTGCAATACGTAAATTGTAGATACATTATGCTGAAATTGTTTTCAAATACTAAACATTTTAAAACCAAGTAAAGTCACTCAATATATGTAAGACTAACTACTATATGTGTACACTATACAGCCTAGTGCCTACCTATACTACAAAAAAGAAAAAGGAAAAAAAGAAAAATGGTTTAACGTAGATAATACTCAAGTTAGGAAGAGACACTACAAAATCCCTCGCATTAATAATATGATGGGTACTTAGAATTGTTGAGGATTTTGTCCTCTTTTTTTATAAATTTTTATATTCTATTTACACCTTTTGTAGTCACTCTATTTTTTTTATTTTTTTTTTATTACAACACAATGGTTTAAAAATGTTCTCGTTAAACAGCTGGTCTAATTGTCTATTTCACGAAATGACGCATAGCATTTTACTCATTTTATTTTCCATAAATCGAATAATATATGTTTGATAATAATTGCTAACTATATATGACTTGCCAATAGTAAGATATTAAAAACCTTGAAATAAAAAAAACATGCGCTTATGATTTTATAAAAAGTAAAGAATATAAATATAATACCTACACAATAAACAAATTCAGAATATTAAACGCTAAAAACAACAAAGTATGTATGCAAAAAAATCTTCATTTTTACATTTATTATAAAATAACCATTTTTTTATGGATGGATAGGTAAAACAAATTGTTTTTTATTCTTTTTATTATCACTATTATTATTTCATTCTACCTTGAATTAACGTTATTAAAAATATAAATGGGTTCTTAATAAATTACTTCCTCTTATGCAGGTACCTTCTTATCGGTACAAATAGTAAGTAAAATTAACATTTTACTGTTTACCTTTGTATGTACTTATTGCATGTAAATAACTAACAAAAGATTATAATATCATGATTTTTTTTTAATTACAAATATTAATAAAATACAATTTTATCCTACCATAGTAGTAGCCAACCAGCATATTGGATTATTTTAGAATTTGTTCATAAAATATAATTGCAGTTTTTTGTAAACAATAAAACCATGACATTATGCTTTTATTATATTATATTTTTAAACGAATTCTAAAAAATCCAATAGCTAGTTGGCACATATGGTAGAATAACTGCGTAATGATACAAAATACCGTTCTTTTTATACATATATATGTATATATATATATATATATATTATCCAGATTTCGTGACGTCATGAGTCGAATTTTCACCCGACGGTTTTTCATTTCCATACGAATGGAAAAAAAAAAAAAATCAATGTTTACAATTGTTAGAAATCTGCAGTGCCTATATAATATGTACTATATGGTGTTGGTACCTACCTATAACAATAAATAGGGCGGCAATTATGAGCTTTTCCGCGATAACGATAATGTTGCGACGCGTAATAAAGTGACGTGGCCAATAATATAACATTACCGCGGCGTTACGGACGGCGAGGTTTTATTTCGTCTCATTATAGCCTCATTCACGATGTACTCTGATACGAATTTATACAATTGGCGCAATTATTCTCTATCTGTATACGGGTATTTTTTCCGCCGAAGACGAACATAAATTCGCGATTTTATTACACCAAAAACCATTAACCACTCTCCGTGGCGTAGAAATCTATTTCGGTATTAAAATAAAAAAAAAATATATATATACATACATAAACAAAGGACGCGTTAATCTTTTAGTAGATATTTAACAACAAAAAAATAAAATATAATAAAAAAAAAAAAATACTGCAAGGACATTTTCCCGGGGCTATATAAGGCGTAAACGCCCGAGACCTATTATATCATCTTCAAAGAATGCGTCGGACGAGGGTCCCGGCGAAAATGCTGGTTTCCCGGATTAGTGACAGGATCAGGACCGGAGACAACCCTATATAGAATTCGGGCGTCTCTTTACCGGTGCTGTACATTTTAAATTTTTAAAATCTAATATACCTACTCTTGTCTTTTATTAGATTACTAATATATATATATATATTGTTATAGTCTGTAATTAATGACGTGCGGTGGACCAATCTGTTATTTATAATGCAAAAAAGGCCGTTGGAAATTAAATTACGACGGCGATAAGTACCTGCCTTGTAGAGTTATCAATAAATAACGCGTATAATAATAATTGCATGTGACTGCAATAGCGTTCTTGAGTTTAGCGAAAATTAAACTTCCGATACGTAGTAACTATTACTAATGAATAAAGTTTTTTTTTTTTTTTTCACGATACACAGATACCCGGGTAGATACCGTTACGTCTAAAAATATATGTAATATTAACGATCCGAGTTTTAGCGATGATATTTTAAATCGTTTAAACGAAACTTATTAATATTATTATTATTATTATATTGTAATGGTTTTAAGAAAATTAGAAATTATGATGGTTATTTGTATACTTAATAATAAATATATTACGTACGCGCCGAAGCGACGGATATTCTTAATGCGAACAAATACGATTGTGTTCGATTAATGTTTACAAGAAGATTTTTTTTCTTTCTTTCTTATTTCCCACCGTAATTTCGGTTTCGCAACCGTCTGCAGTCGCTTGAATTGGACTAAAATGAAAAGGAAGACGGAAAAGTGTAAAAAAAAAAAAAAAAAGAAACCATTAGTACCCGACGCACACTTCATGACGCTCATTATGAAATATCGGAATTAGGGTCCCGCGGTCCCTCCGCGTCCTCCTCCCCCCCCTATCCCACCATCGATTCAAAAAGCACCGCGTATAATCGGTTTTTGATTTTGCTTTTGGTATTTATTTTTTCAATTCTCCCACGGTGTGTTCGCAGACTTCGTCCGACGGCAATTCGACGACCAGCGTACTGACATTCGTGCCCGTCAAACCGAACAAGACGGGTTACCGCGACGATGGCTACGAGACCGGGTCGCCCGACTACGACGGCCGTCTGACTTGCAGGGCGGAAAACCCGCAGCACCAGCTCCAAAAGTCCACGTCGCAGCGGAAGCACGCCGCAACGGCGGCCGGAAGTGCCGAGACATCCGACGACGCGGTCGGGTCCCAGTTCATACAGAGCACGTGGCTGTTGCGCATACAGTGTAAGAGTAACCACAGTGATAATAATTATTATTAGTATTAATATTATTATATCCCGGGCACGTTCTTACGTTCTTACACGTTCTTAGATAACGTACTTACTATGTTATAATAACCGTGACAAAATAGATAGGTGTGTCTATCATCAAACGCGAGCCCTTGCCCGCACCTCGCCCGACGCCATTACCGTAGCTTTACTCCGCGTTTGATTGGTCTATATTATATATTGTCCCTCTCGTAAATCTGGGAGGCGCGTTTGACGAGTAATAGCATACCGCCTGTCTGTTTCTTCACGATTATAACCGTACGTAGTAAAGCAGTGGCTGATTTAGGGGGGGGGAGGGGGTGCTGAGAGGGCTTCATTTACCTAACGTCTACGTTAAAAAATCAGTGACGTGAAATAATTTACAAGTAACGGAGGATTGAGAAAAAAAAATAGTATTACCGGTAGTTACAAGATCCATAGGCAAGAGGTCTTTTTCAAATTTGAAAAGAATTAAATCGCATTTGTGAACGACTATGGGTGGAAATCGTTAGCATTTGGTGGGTAATTAAGCACAATAAAATTATTGTAAGCCCGGAAAATGTAATAGATTTGTTCGCTAAACGCTCTCCTGGGCGTTGTCAATTTGTTATAAATGTTACAATTTTCTACATAGGTACAAATATTATTCATTTTAACTAAACCTTACTAAATCGTGCTATAATTTTTAAATACTATAATAACGGGTTTTTTTTTTTTTTTATTAACTTATGGTTTTAATATTATTATGAAAAAACTATGCCCCTCCCCCAAATAAAAATTCCTAGATCCGTCACTGTAGTATAGGTACCTGGCGTAATTGTGGTGCGGCAAGGGGGATCACTTGCTGCCCACCATGAAATTTTGGTGAAGGAGCAAAAGTAACCTATTTTTTTGCTACCCACCCACCCGCGGGTACGACGACAGTACAAATCTGTGAATATTTTGAAATTAAACAATATCGCAATATACATCAACTGATCGACACACCGGATTAACCTCGAATTATATATCATTAAAGTCTGTAAATTATAATTCACGTTTTATGATATGTTACCGTGTATTGCCCGTGTTACATTAACGGTTTCTTTCGTTTCGTTTAATAAAAATCGTATTAAATCGCGAAATTTGTCTTTGATTGTTCCGTACACACGGAATACGAATATATTCACACCGAAGGCGGCTGTTTTGATTTTGGCGAATAAATTACGTCGGCCTCCTCATCCACTTCCTCTAGTTTTTCACCCAGTCACGGCACCGGGTGCCTCTACACATGTACGCGAATCTGCGTACATTATAACAATATCGTTGTATTATTGTTTTATTAACGGTTCCCCCGATTGTTTATTCTCGTAGTCGTACGTACGCGGCGGCGGCGGATACGACGATAGTCTCGCCCACCCTGCCCCGTTTTTCCTCCTCCTCCTCCCCCCCACCCGCCGGTCCGCGTATGCTGAGGTGAGGGAGGATGGGGGGGGGCGGGCGAGGGGCCCGCCCTATTATTGTAATAATATAGACGTCCTATCCGCGGTGCCCGTATTATAAATCATTCGTTATTACGACCAAAGTTTGAAATTAACCTTTGTACATTGTATAATATAACGTATACGTATATTGTTTTATACGGCAGAGGACAACGGGTACCCGCCTACCTATACGCGCTCGCTCGCTTATACTTACTCATTGCCGCAGACGTTGGCGCGGGCGCGGAGACGAGGACGGAAACTATTGGTTTTACGATATTGCGTTAATTTTATTTCTGTCCGACAGTTCTCGTTGTTGTTATGTAAGTTAATGTTCCCGCCGCCGTTATATCTGCTGGCAATCGAATGAAAATAGTGTTTTCTGGTTTGTTTAACTTATAAAACAGTCTACTCGCGGAATCTCTCGCAGGAAACTTCAAATATAACACAACAACTCAATTTACAATAAATCAATTACGCGCTCTACCTTTGTGTGTATTATTTCCGTTAATTTTGTTACGGTCCGCGAATATACGGGGGCAGGTGTGCCCGTGTACAGTACACTGGTAATTACAAAAACGTTATGGAATCTCGAAGATAATTTGATGTCCGCGTTTCTCTACGGAATTGTATTTAACTGATGATTATCATCGTATAGATATGCTGCCACGACGCGATTCCGTAAGAAACGCATTACGTATAATAGGGTAATTTTTACTATGTACATAATATTTTCATTTTGAATCCCCTTCCAGTAGTAGTAGTAATAATGTATAGTACAGATTCTGAGAGGGGACCAATTGAGTAATTTGAGTAATTTGTCTTGCGTATCTCTTGTATTCTCGGATAACAGTTTCAGTAATCGTTCTGAAAAATGTCCTCGTAATAACTTTATAGACGGGAAACTGAACACTAATAGTTGTTCGAAGAGGTAATTTTCCAGTTCAATGCTCACAAAAATACTAAACGAAATAAAACGGCGGATCAATAATACGATTCAACCATAAACAAGTGTTTAGACAAGGGCTTGAAATCGATTTTAAATTCCGATTTTAACAATCGATAAAAATCGTTAAAAATCTTTTAAAAAATCAAAAGTATTAACAAGATCACAAATGTTTATTATCGATATTCAAAATTGAAAACAATTAAAATCAATCATTTATATCAAAATACCTATACTTTTTATAATTTGTATACTATTGCAAATTGATTTTAAATAAGAAAAAATTAATAATTTTAATTTAAAATTCAACAGATATATTTATATTGTACATCGGTAGGTATTGGGTAATAACTAATATTTTGTTTTCTTATAGAAATAGATACAATAAATAATCATATTGAAAATCGAAATCAGAAAACAAAATTTAATCGAAATTCTGCAGTAATGTAAAAATCATAAAATCGATAAATTATTTTTCAAATTTAAATTTAAAAAAAAAAACTAATATCGATAAGCAAACTTTAAATTAAAATCACACTGTCAAAACGGACAAACGTACGGAATCATTTACGGTTGCTCAAACCGGGAGCTCATCCTTCGTTGGAATTTTTCGTTAATACGTTCAAATAGAAAATAATCGAACCTCCAATTTATTTCTCTGCACTTTTCGTATAGGTCATGTTATATAATTCTGTTCGTGGAACGGAACACCTCACATTTCTAGGACTTATTGAATATGCGTTAAAAGATAATTTCTACTTAAAATGGCTTACTGTTGTTACATAAAATTAAAACTATCTTTACACAGACACGTACTCGTATTCCCCTGGATAATTATTCGATAAATTGAAATTAATAGACATAAATAATACACTTATAAACAATGTTAGCAGTTTACAAACAGGTATAGACTTAATACAAATTATAATATAATAATACTTATGTATATAATATTATAAATTCGCATAAACTTTATTGATAATATAACATTTTAGTATTGTAAGTGATTTATAGCTTTTCAGCGTACTTAAATATGTCTGAACAACATAATTATGGCTTATAGATCATAAAATTACATTATGGTAATATAATAATATAGAGCATTACAATATAATATATTATAACGATATAAACGACCACTTTTCCGCGTGTTATAACTTATAATAATATACAGGTACTAATTTAAAACATTTTAAACTTTTAAGTTACTTTCGCCGAGTTATACGGGTATTACCTAACTAGTTTTCTTCGTTTCTGGCATTTCGTAAAATGTCGTGAGTATCTACAGTAGTCCGCAGTCAGAATTATTAAAGCTAAAATCCGATCACGAAATGGACTCGTCTGAACTAAGAAATAGTAATATTGCGTATTATATGGCGGAATAATGATGCGGACCTGGGAAGTTTCTAAACAGTGTTAGTTGGATTTTGTTTTAGTGTTTATTGACAGGTAAATTTTGCCTATTAGGAAACTTGGCGTCCTCCGCAATTCACGGTATTAGCTCGCATGTATAGTTTCTTCTTAAATTATTATTATTATTATTATACCACGCTACAAGACTACTGTTGTTAGAAATTCGGTGTACCACCGTGCCTGTTATTGTGGTTCTGTAACTCAATATCGAATATGCGTTCTAGCTTCTTCGGCTGTTCTACATAAAAGGTATTTTTTTTTTTTTTTTGGCAATATTAATACGTAGGGCATTGATTTGGTTTTGTAGATAAATTATCATTGTTTTAGTGCCGCAAGTTGAACTAATTTAGTAATTACAACATTGTTTTTAAATTGAACCATAATATTATTATTAGGACTCGGAAGTTATTTTTAGGGAATTTATAGAAGGTCCGAAATTAGGCGAATATGCATTCAAACCTTTAAAATATGCATTGACAAAAAAAATCGTATTTATTGTAGATAAAACACTAAAAATTAATTTTAAACATACAATAATGAAAAAATGAAATTATGAAAATACTGATTAATGAAATAAGTTTATGTAAACTTTAATTTTCTACTCAAAGCTTGATATAACGCTGAAAATAAAAATAAATATATTTAATACAAACATATTTTTTTAATTACTTTTTTCTTACTCGATGTGTTTAATATTATTATGTCAGATATTGATATTATACATTAATAGCATAAGACTAACAATATGATTATGGATACACAACAATAAAAAAAAAAAATAAATTAGATTGTAAGAAATTTATTTTTTGCTCTAAAATGTGTGAAATATACACAAAATAACCATTTAAAAAAAATATTCATTTTTCATTAAAAATGGTAAATATACACAAAAAAATAATTCATGTTTTACCTCGCATGTGCATGCAACGAATTTGTAACTGGGTCTGTTATAAATAGGATTTATACAGAAAAACATGCAATTCCTACGAATTTCGAACCCTAATTATTATCGACGAGTGAAATTGTTATTTCGGGAAGAGCCGTATATATTATTAAAATCGTTTAAAAAAAAAACCCCCGAAACGAAACCGAATTCGAGAAATCATTATATAAATTATTAATTAGATACATTGAGATATTTTTTTTAAAAAATACATCTAACGGAGAACGAAAGTTATTACTAGTATTTTAATTACTTTTTAGATGGATGTTTTTATTGGTATTTTTGCAAATTTATTTTATTAAAAATTATTCGTATAATTGTATAATACATTGTCTTGGAACTATTTCTAAATTAGGTACCAATTGAATAATATACCTAATTGGTGTTATTCCGACCTCGGCTAATGAAATTTTCCTTTGAATTGATAATATCACATAGGAGCAACATACATAGGTATACTCGTATAGTGTACAGAGGTACATATATTTTAATATTAAAACCTGAAGCAACAAATTCTATTATTGTTGTGTTCGGGTTGTACGTTAAATTATACTTTTGTAACAACGTATATAGGTATAGGTACCTAACACAATAATAAATATTGTATCATAATATTAATTATTTTTTAACATCGGACCAGTCCTCGGTAATCACGTTTCTGGATTAAAATCTATTTCGTAAAATACCGGGATATAAAAATATCTTTTAAATAGAATATTAGTTCGCGATATAAGGTTTGAGTAGGCAGCTACCTATAATCTACTACCTACCCGTTGAAAAATCGTTTAATAATTTAAATTTTTTTTTAGTTTATCGTTATTAAATATTTAAACGGTTTGTGTCATATTTCGTTAACGTTAAAAAATAGTATACAGTTTTTTTTTTTTTTTTTTTTTTGTGCATATATTTTAATATAAAATAGTTTCAGTTGCGGTAAAGTGGTTTTTTAGATGTGCAGTGGGCAGCCACCGCGCGGTCAAAGCCATTTTTCCATAGTCTATAAGTATAGAAAGTGACGACGCTCCATCGTATATGCCTACCTACTTGTAGAAACAATTTTCCCCCCCTGTTTGCTTTACGTTCACTGATATAGTTATAAAACAACATGTTGTGCGAGATGTTTGATGAATAATGTAATGTTTTGTTTACATATTATTATTATTTCTTTGTTGACGAAAAAAACTCCAATTAAAAAAGAACTAAGTAAAAATGTGTAGTATACAAACATTGCATTAAAAATTATAGCTAGTACAAAATTGACTATATATAACATACCGCACTTAATTCACATAACAATAATTAGCAATCAACTAAAATTAAATTGCAAATTATTTCTTATTTTTAGAGACATTATTAATCGTAAAACTGTTCTTGATTCCGAGTTGTTTTAGAATTAATTCTAAAATTCAATCGTTTCAACAAATAAGGGCAATCTATTAATGATTTTATTGAAAATGCTTAATAAAGATAACTTCTTCTAGCATTTAATGATTTTTTTATTAAAATACGATAATACTCCATCATAACCAGAATGCCGTGTACGTTCAACTTTCGAATTTGAAAAATAGAAAACAGAGAAAACGATTTTGAACTGCCTGCAGAATTCGAGTTACACAAATATTAAAAATGAGTACCAAACAAGAGAAGCATACTTTATTATTAATTATTATCTAACAAATACAAAATATTAATTACTTAAAGTTTATTGAGACTATTAAAATTGGAACACGTGCGAGTAATGAAACCTAAATTCAAAAATGCTAAAATATATTTGATATTCTTTCAATATGACTGTTGAAAAATAACTTAATAACAAAAGTAATTCCCAAGTTTATAGTCATGTAGGTACCTATATTATAAGATCTACATTTTTTTTTTTTATTTCTTACTTTTGCTTACCTGTTACATAATATGTTAATATGTATTTATTTTTTTTTCAACTGTATTAGACTAGAAATACGACTTTTGATTTTTATTCCAACTTGTTAAAAATATTGTTCACAATCATTCGTGTCGAATGTTATACGTATAGTCATAATAATAAAATCGCTAATATACGGTGCATATAAAAGACGTATTAATTTTAATTTCAAATGAACTAACCTGTATATACATGTCCAATGCACGTTTCACGTATTATTGTTATTCCCATGGTTGAACATTGTTTTTATGCCATTTTATGAATCAAAAATTCACCAATATAACTAATACACTCTCTACTTTTTATCACTGTATTAACGTGATTAATACCTTTTTATAAGTATCCATTTTCTATATGGGACGAGAATACGTAATATTATTGATGTAGATTCCTGTAGATTCTTGTTCCCCTAATCAATATATACGTCATATAAGAATCGTAGGACCGTGTGCACGGGTATGGCAAAATAATTTCGAAAATCCTTAGCCGTGATTGTTTCGAGTTCAGATGTTGGCAAAAATCGTAAAAAAAAAACACCCACATTTTGCATATTATATTTCAATTTATGTGAATTTTATTTTATTTAATTTCGTTTAAATGCTTGAAAAGATTCATTAAAAATTAATGCAATATTAAAATATCGAAAATCCGTAAAAGCGATTATTTTTCTTTATAAGTGAAGTACAACACTTAAATATAATATATCTTATTATTTTAAATGTAATTTAATCCTTTGATTTACAAATTTTGACCTAAATTCATGAAATTTGGTCATACTTTGGAATACCAAAATTTGATATCAAAGGACTTACAAAATGTCCTGTTTACGGATGGTGGATTTGAGGGTGGGGGACGTTGAGGCTAGACGACCGTCGCCCAAAATATTTGCTTGCTTTCCTTATCACGAAGGTCTCGTAATATGACATACATTATAGTATAGTTAAATAAAAAAACGTATTTTTTAAATTCGTAATTTCTATACTTGTTAGATGTTACGATAAATAATAATTTTAAAGTTACACAATATCGGATAAAATTCAATGTACAAAATATTATGTTAAAATTGACTTGTGAACGTGTTTAAACAGTGCGTGATAAATATCGTATGGATTCAAAATAACAGTAACAAACATTTTATTTAGTATTTTCACGACTCGATATGGTAACCATGAAAAGTATTCTAAATAAATTCTATTACATCCAAAAAAAAAAAAAAAAAAAAAAAAAAAAAAAAAAAAAACTCTTTTGTATAGAATTAAAATTTGCATATTATCTTTTGCTTATATACATATATTTATTCAATTCCGTCGTCCTTTCTTATTGTATTTTAAATTCCCAAGACATCGAGCTGAGAAGTTCGTCAGATGACCTTTCCGTTGGCGTACTATCTGCAGCGTTTATAACTTCGTAACAATAAACTTCTACGGAACGGGACTTTTTTTTTTTAAACATGATTAGCGCTTCAAAAAGTATTTACCGGAAAACATAAATAAAAAAAACACACCATACAGTATAACTACCACTACCGTCTAGCCATTCTACATTGTAATGTATTAATATATTTCCACTGTCGAGATTAACATACATTATTGTTAATCTCGACAGTGGCGTATTGTTATATACCTATATAAAACGATAGAATATTATTTATCTATTACGAGTTGGTTTTTTTCTCTTCTCGGATCTTCGTTTTATAAATAGATAGGTCATAGGTATACGGTATATTAAACGGCCGATTTAATTTAAAAATGTAGACTTTATATACGTACAGTAAAAAAAAAAAAAACTACCTAACGTAGTATTAAATAACATCCGCCACAGTTGTTTATTTTTAATCGTTTTTAATTTCTAATTTACCCGTTACACCTATTTTGTATACCTATAGATATATATATATAACGTACGCTGCAGTATATTTATATCCGAAGTTAAAAAAATAAAAGGGTTGAAAATGTATTGCCATGGGATTTGGACGGATTCGTGTAAATTGTATCCACACCCCTTACATATTATTTATTTGGACTGTGATAAATAGGTTAATCAACAAGTCTAAGGTGTGCGTGTAAAAATATGAGGACGCTTCTACTGCGCCTTACCCTAAGCTATAGAATGTGTTCACACAAACAAATACAACCACTATAGGCTTACAAAAAACATGTTCACGAATGCGAATCGTTTGTTTCGCTTGTTAGAACGTTAGACGGCTTGGCTTTTTTACTATCCGCTAAAGTACTATTTTGTAATATACGTGTACATTTAAACTTAAAAAAAAAAAAAAAAAAAAACCTATACCCGTTCAACGTGGTTGTCAAATGCCGTCTTGTAGTTTTAGTTAAACGTCTAACGTTATATAGACATAATATTTCACCAATAATTATCTTAAAAGGATGTCAGCAGCGTGAGGTGTCTCTTGAACATGAAAAGCTTTTGTCGGAAAATCGTTTTATCTCGAAAAATTAGTATGGTTTAATGTAAAACAGACTGTAATGAAAATTTAACACGATCTCATCTAGAGAATAACATATCGATTTAGTTAAATATTTATTTATACAAAAAGTTGTGTCTTTGCTTTATTATAAAAAAAAAAATGGTCGCTTTTTAATCTCGAATGTCTACAGTCTCATTTGATTAAGTCTTTAATTTTCATAGTGAGTAAACAATAAAAATTCTAAAATCACTTTGAAGGGTATACACTTTTCTGTTTTTGAACAAATCTCATGATTATACAATATATATATGTGTGATATGGACCCGGGACCGTTTCAAAAAATGTATATGCAAGCAAATTTTAAAATTGTTGTGTCTAAACATTTTCGTTTTTTCGATATTTCGTTAAAATTGCCTATGCGCAACCCATTGAATATCAGTAGTCTGACCTCTTAAATAAAAATTATCAATTTATCAAAACAAACTTAAACTGAGAACTCTTATTAGGATCTATACAAACTGTTATTATACGTTACGCTGAATATTAAGCTTGAAACAAATTATTGTTTTTGCGTAGTCAAATTATTAATTATAGCATTGATTATATTTATATATTATATTATATTATTATTGTACATATAATCAATTATTATAGTTTAAAAGGTGAGATATTTCAAAAAAAAAATGTTTTAATAAATTTATGATAATAAATGTAATAATATTTTTTGATTATTTCTGAAATCATATTACTATTATTACTTTATTACCAAAAATAGTATTACCATAGGTAATTAAAAAAAACAAACTCAAATTACGTTTGAAATTAAAAATGAACTATGGGTGTATGGAAAATAAATTAACGTAGATTTTTTTTTTTTCTAAATTAAATATACTCACAATACTATAAAAAAAAATTAAAAAAAACCGCAATGCGAAATGTATACCTAATAAATTATAATTAAAAAACAATGGGTTTTATAATACGTAATATACATTACGACCTAATAATAATATCGGTTGATAATTTTAATGAAAAAGTTATTAAGTTTTATAAATCAAATTTTGTGTTTATACTGGTGCCTCGCACTGTATTATTGCTTTACTATTATTCATCTGTGTCAAAATAGACGTGTTAGATAAATAGCTGCCGGAATAACAATAGCAATTAATGTGTATCATAAATTATATTACATATATATTTATATACAGAGTGTCCCACGAAGATATGCCCATTGCGATTTTTTTATTTTTTTTTTTTATTTTTTTGTATGGCTCACAGAGAGTACAACAATTCATAATTCTATTAAATCTTTTGGTAAAAAATTTAAAAAACAAATTGTTAATTTATTATTTTCAAAAATTTGAAGATGGTGGCATTCTATAGAGTTTATTCTTCTGAAAATGTTGACGTTTCGACTTTTTATTTTCATTAACTTCGTGATTTTTAATGTTTTTTTTTTTTTTTAGTTTATCGAAAAATAGTGTATAATTTAAGACCATAGTGAAACTATCCATCTCGTTTTCTGATAAGTTTTGTTTAACAAAACACTATTATGTAATATCAAAAAAACTATTATGTTTTTTTTTAAAAACAAAATAATTTTCTTATTATTATTTGTAAGTTTATCATTATATTCATAGTTTACATATTATTCCATTAAAAGTCTATAACTCGTTATTTACCTTCTTCTCTTTTACACTGGCATGCCTACTTTCTAAGAGTCTAAAGTTTACTCTCGTTATTATACAATTCGCCACCTGCCGTTCCATCTTGAACCATCTCTCTACAGTTGTCAACTCCCTAACTTTTTAAATCTTCTACCGCCATCTCGGGGTCGTCTTACTTGTAGTTTCCATTCCGTTGCAAACCCCAACTAATTCGTTTTCTCCTCTCTTTATTATGTGACCTAACCATTGCAGTATGCTTAGTCCTCAACGAAGTTTGTCACTAGTACTAGTTTCACCAAATCGTACAGCTGTCCGTTGAAACTCCTTCGCCAATTCCCTGTTACTTCACCTAACCTAACTAACCTAACCTTACCTAATACAAATAAATTAGCATAATGTAATTGATTAAGTCATATAATTTGAACAGAATAACTTGTAGCTGGACTTAGAAATGTATTTAATAATTTATATGCCCCCACACAATATTATTTAATTAAATGATCATAAATTACCATAGTAACCTCTTTTTATTAGTCTTTTCTGTGATGATTTATTTTTTAGTAGGTAGTTATTTTTATAATAATTGGTTTTTATAAAATATAAATTTTCATTATTTATGTATATAGGTAAATTCTAGAAACATAGTATTATGTACATTGTACCTATGTATTTAGTTTACGTTGCCATATAATCTAGAAAAAAAAAATAAAACATACTATAAAAAAAGCATTTTGTGTAAGTATTCAAATAACAAGTAATCTAAAAAACATGAAAATAAATACCAGTGTACAAAAAAAATACTGAATAGTATACTTATCGTGCTGTGCCAGAGTTTAAAGTTTTTTTTTTTTTTTATAATAATTAATTTTTTTTTTTTTCAAGAGAAATTAATTTTCGGAAAGTTTTATTCTCATTTTCTTTCAACAATTGATTATTAAAAAATATATATGTATAGAATATACATAATATAATAATAAATGATTAATACTACGTAAACTCTAAGATTAAATATTCTTATATAGGTAATCTTATAGTTCGTGCGGTTGAGTCGTTATTAAATTTATTGTGGGCTTACCCATTATAGTTATAAGGTATACGGATCAAACAATTCATATTATTCTATACATATACCTACATTTCGTTTTATCCGCGGACGAGATGTAATAAATTAATTTTTGTTAGAAAGAAATTTAAGAAAAGAACGTGTGGGGTAGGTATATAGTATTATTATTATTATTATTATTATTATTATTATTATTATACTCGTATTATAATAGTATTTAATAAAGGTGGGTATGTTCATTGTTTAATCCAATGAAGTTAAATGTTATATACATATACTGTATGTTAAAACAAACAAATTACATTAGTTTAGATTTATTGTTTTGTTAATAATGATAAGAAGTACAATATAATAATATTCCAACGTGAAAGTGTATATTTAAGTTTATATGTACACGACTTTTCAATAAATATTTACTTACCTGGGTGGAGTAGAGGCCTGTATAATGTAGTAAATGAATGACCGGCCGTATAATGCATTTTGATCGGTTCACCTGTTATCAATATCCACGGACCGCCATTTTGTATACCAATATATTATCCCATTATCATTGACCCAATAAAATTTCGACATGTTTCCCGATGAAAAGCGTAATTTTTCACGAAAAATAACAAATTAGTATAATAAAGCGTCGTATTTACAGCGTCGCCGATTTAAAAGCCTCTAGACCGCGGCCGTACGAAATGGTGGTCCATTCAATAGCGATAAGCTGTGCTAGCCACTCTATTTTACTGTTTAGGCTCACCATATACACATAATATATATATATGGTACAATTTCATATGAATTTTTATTTGTTGTTTATTTATTCATAACCGGCGCATATTTAAAGTGCATCGCGACAATTTGAAGTGGCCTTATTGGAGACAGTCAACACGCCTGTATTGTAATTGTTCAAAATTCTCCAATATGTCTTATAATAATATTGAAATGCGTATTATTAAATCTGTCTGTATTACCTATTTCCACTTGTCTCGATTTCCGTCTACTCTGTTTTTAGGTTTCTAAACATATGTTTAGACCCCTTATTATCCCCGTTGTGTCCGTTTGTCCGTCTGTCTATCTGTCAGTTACCAGTGCATATAGTTACGATATTAGTAATTTATTTTAAATACGTACCGCGATCGGTTTACGAAGGTGGTTTATTCGTAATAACAAATCAATCTGATCGCATTTGTGCCCGCATATTTTATAACGATAATTCGTTGAAGTAATGTTACGCCACTGAATATAAAATCAAAATGAGGAATACATAGAAAAAATTAGTATATTTGTTTTTTTTTCCCCCCATAGAGCGAAACTCATTTTCAAACAGAAGAAATTGTAAAAAAGAAACGAGATGACATAGACGATACGATGACGTTTTATTTATTATCTAAAATATATTGATATAGAATATTATTTTTAAAACTTTTCTGTTCATTTAAGACGTTTTTAAATAGTTTATTGTTTAAATAAATACGTTTAGAACCCGGGAATTCAGCACGCTCGTAGGTTAGTGGGCTTTCCTAACTTGCTCATACCGTAGTTCCTTAGTGGAAATTTCGGAAATATAATAATTATGTCTTCGCCCGATCTACTTATATTTGTCTAATCCCGGGAAATTGAATTTCCGTTAATATTTTTTTATTATTATTTTATGCCATTCAATCTCCATGCACATATTATTATGGCCGGCCCATGATTCAATTATTATCGTGTCTATTCTCCAAGGATATTTATGTAACATCTGATGGATTTTTCGATTTGTAATAATGGTTCATCGTGTAATTTTAATTTTATCTTTCGCGTTACACGACCATAAGTCACCGGTGGCCGTGTTATATATTATAGATTAACGCTTAATGATTAAGCCATCGACAAATCTGAACGTAATGCGGTAAAGGCTCCTATCCGGATACCGGTATATATATATATTTAAGGTATTTCTTCTGGACGCCAGAGTATTTTTTTTTTTTTTTCGTTCCTTATCAAGCTGCTAATTACAAAAAAAAACTTAGACATTTTTTTTATTTGCGCAATACAGACAATATAACGTAAGAACAATAATATATATGTTACGGTAAAAGTACGAATACCAACTGCTGATTTCAGTAAAACCTAGGATATACCAAATAATTGGGTCAAAACCCTTTTTGTAGTTTAGACTTTTATAAGCGAGATTTGGTAAATCTTAGGATGAACCATCAGTGTTAGTAAAAGTCCGAAATTTCATTTTTTTTTTTTTTTTTTTTACCAATTATTATGTATTTAAGTATTAGGTACTGCACAAATGTTAAAAAAAAAATAATAATATATTATGAAACACATTTATATTTGATTTATTTATTAAAATATGAGCTTCGTGAATAATTTCATACAATTCATTACACGCCGGAGTAAGTAATAGTGCCGATAGTGAATTGATTTTTTAACATTAACTGCAGCTTTTGATTCTTTTGACTCCATTCAATAGCATATCATATTTTTCACTATACAGTTATGTATAAAGTATTTTTATCATTATTCGCCTCGACAACACCATTTAAAAATTCGTAAGCCCGTATTTGAATCGACATATTTGAACACAATATATTATATACAACTCGCGACGATTGCAAAACGAATTCTGCTCGTTCCATATCATAATTTAAAAACACAATCATCGTAAGAAAAAATATGTTTTATTATGTATTCGTGATTTTTTTTTAGATTTGAAATAATAATTCACAAAGCCGATCGCAATTAATTATGTAATAATGCATAATAATTGTTTGTGCCGTAGAATGTTATAATCGTAATACGTTTTCGCAGCGTCTAATATATTTAATTGACGTAAAAAAAAAATTAAAAATAATATTGTAATAATATACGAGTATAAAGCAAGGGAAAGAATATCATCTGACGGTTGGTGGAAAAATGAAAACGAAAAGTAAAATTTCGAACATATATACTATCGCTATCACTCGTTCTATAAGGATTGTTTATCCGTCGATTTACCAAAATCTCGTTTGTAATAAATGTCTGAACTACAAAAATTGTATATGCCAGGTGATACCGAAATCGATCACCCGGCGGCAGTCAGTGAAACCTACGATTTACCGGATTTATCTAGGCTTCACCGATATTCGTACTTTTACCGTAAGGCAAGTAGATAATACCAATATACATAGACATGGCCTAATATATTTATATATTTTTGTATACGTACATGTACGCTATATGATAATAGCATATACAGTGTATCCCTATAACAGAGAAAACCCTTTTTTTTCTTTTTTATATATATATATATATATATCATAACCGCGTGTGTATCGGATAATATTATATTATATAATACGACGTATAAAAATATCATAAATCAATAAATTACGACGGTTTTTATAACGCGTTAACTCCGTCGTCGATATTCGCCTTTAACGAAAAAAAAAAAAAAAAAAAAAAAAAAAAAATTATATTATAAAATACACACTACGCGGTGTTATAATATAATAATTTATCGTATGTATATTTTTTTTTTTTTTTTTTTTTTTTTTCTTCACCTATAGACGCGCCGCACACAGACGCGCACACGCACACACAGCGGACACGCGCACGCACGCTAGCCGCTCCTCTAGTCGGGGGTTGGCTTTACCGCGTTAAAACCGTCGCCCTTGTCATCCCGGAACGCCGCCGCGGCGCGGTACACAGCCGGCTCGTCATTGTCGTTATGTCCGGACCATTTGTCGTTGAACTCTGTCGTCGTGCCAATTTCGTATATAATATTATATATATATATATATATATATATATATATATATATATATATATATGTGTGTGTGTGTGTGTGTGTGTGTGTGTGTGTGTGTGTGTGTGTGTGTGTGTGTGTGTGTGTGTGTATAAGAGAAGAAAAAAAAGTGCGCCCTGCGCGCGCGCGCGTCTACGTGCAAAAAAAAGGAAAAAAAATGGAAAAAAAAAAATAAATAAAAATAAGTTAACTCGCACACAATGTCTCGTCGTTTATTATATGATAAAAACTGTACGGGGTCGGCGGCGGCGGCGGTATAAACAGCAGCGACGGCATTTTTTATTACGGTATGAGAGTCCCTATATCCGCGACACGGTCAATCGGCCGTGAAATTGCTCTTCCGCCCGTCTTCTCGCGACGTTTCGTTATATTAACGCCGCCGCCGCCCCGCGCCGCCCGTCGCCAAAAGTGAAGTCACCCAGTTAATAAGAGATATACATATATATATATATATGAATACACACTATACAATACCTATATATATATATATATATGTACATATAAATCTACGCTATATAGTTATGTATTATGTATATATATATAATAGCAGAAGCAGAAGCCGGTGGTACACGGGTAGCCGTTGAAAAGAAAAAAAAAATACATATCGCGAAGCGGGATTATATTATATCGGCGCATATATAATAAATATATGTAGATATTTTATTATATTCTCGCAAAATAAATAAATAAATAAATATATGTATTATTATAAAAAAAATATATTAAAATATACGGCGTACAGTGTTGTTTCGCTCAAACGATTGTAACACGAAATATTTCAGCCGGACGGAATTGGATCGAAACGGGTCGGTTGGTTTATTTATTTATTTATTTTTTTTTTTTTTTTTTCCCCCTAGTTACATTTCCTCAAACGTGATCCCATCCTGTTTTCGACACCGGACACTGTCCTGCCATGTGTTCTTTCGGCACGCCTGACCGACAATCGATACATATATTTTCTTCTAGCCCGAAAATTGTCCGAAACGTCTAAAACCGATCCAATAACAAATAACGTTCAACACGTACGTTAATATTATTGTGTACGTGTAATTTCACGATCGTTTTTGGCTAGTAATATTGCATTTCCCGTAAAATGGTAGTCAAATTTCAAGTATTAAAAAAAAAAAAAAAAAACGGTAATTGATTATAAAAAAAAAAAAAAAAAAAAAAAAAAAAAGGGGTGGAAGGATCAACCTCATATTTATACATAATGCAGATCAGTCAGTCGAATACATTGGAGTGGTTGTAGTTGTTTTTGTATTGTCGTAGTATTTTCGAAACACTTATGGGTAAATTAGTCGTGTATAAATCGAATTCCCCTCTGTATACTACCATCCCAACTTCCCGCCTACAGTGTCCCACCTAACCGCGGTGCGAAGTATGTCGGCGTCTTTTTTTCTTTCTTTTTTTTTTCAAATACAATTGGCACTCCAACTAGCCACTCCTACGGGCGTCTCCGGTACACGATAATAAAATATAGTATAACGTATATATACGTTTACTTTTTGCACAGGACTCGGTGATAATTTTTTATGGTTTTTATTTTTTTTGTATTTTTGAAAATTTTTTTTCAGATGTCCCTTACACACTGATCACGTTGGGTACTAACTTACTGGCGAACGATATCCGCGAGGGCACGGACGTATATTTCGATTGTACGGTGGACGCGGTGCCGCCCGCATATAAAGTTCAATGGAAAAGAGATGTAATATTTGAACAACATGTTATTTTATGATTTAATACACCTGCAGTTATTATAAAAATATTATTCATATCGGTTTACTACGGCAAAAAGTAAAACAAATATTCGCAACACGGCCGACAGAAATGGAAATTATTATTTTTTTACACAGTTTTATATATTTATACGTATAAACAAAAGCTAAAAACTTTTTTTTCTCTTGTTTTCTTTTTTTTTTTTTTCGTATAATACCAGATCACCCTAAACGATTTTTTTTTTTATCTTTATTTTTTTTTTTTTACGAAAATAATATTCAAAATACCGAAATTTAATAGAATTATTATTTTTATTTTTTTCTTTTTTTTTAGAGGAAATTTGATTAAGGCAAAGTCGTTGTCAAAATATTTATTTGCTAAACAAGTGAACGGTTTTGTTTTTGTTTGTTTTTTTTTTACTTTTTTACTCTTTTTTTTTTTTTCGCGGGTTTTCATTTATAATATTCCCTCGGGATAAATTATTACGTTTCCATAAATATAAGCCAATTTATCGCGTTATTTATTTTAAATAAATATAAACGGTTATAGTTGATAATCGCATTCGATATGTTATATTATAATAATTATATATATATATATATATATATAGGGCATAGAACTCCGCCACAACACCGGCGGCGGTAGTACTGGAAGTGGATTGACGACGACGATTATTATTAGCAATCAGTCGTTGGTGTTGCAAGGAGTGAGTCGCCACGAAACGGGCCACTACTCATGCGGTGCCGAAAACACCGAAGGTGCCGGTCCCCACAGCAAACCGATTTACCTCGACGTACTTTGTAAGTTTAAGATAATACAAGCAGGGCCGAATTTAGAAAAATGGACGGGCCCCGGGGCCCGTTTCCGGGGTGCCCCCTCCCCCTTATTATAATATTTTTTTTTATCATGCCGCTTCGTGACATTTGTTTTTTACTCGAGTTGTTATTTTAATTTGTACAAAAAAAAAAAAAAAAAATGTCCATTATGTGGAGGCCCTCTGCCCCCCTCCCCGAGATCCGGCCCACAAATACATGAATTTATACTATGTAATTACGAACGTAAAACAACATTATACAATATAATGTGCGAAAATACCGAGCTGCGGCGGAGGTTAGGTCGGAAAAGAGAAATGTGCGAGAAAAAAGCTCACTTGTCGTTTTTTTTTTTTCGACCGGGGCGAGTGTTCTGGTGGAAGAGCCGTTTACTGGCAGAAAAAAACCACGCGCACACACGCATAATAATACAACAAATATATTCTCTTGCCTTCACCCTGAATCTAAAATGTACAATTAAAATTCCGTTTGTATTTCAAGACGCTCCGACGTGTATGCCGAGCGGTAGCAAGTCCGTACAACGAGTGGTCTATGGCGTGGCGAAAAAAGAAACCGTGACAATCGCGTGTCACGTACAAGCCAACCCTCAGCCGACGGATTACCGTTGGTCGTTTAACAACACGATTTCGTCTATAGCCAACAGCGCCGGTGTGGGTTCGTCGGGGTCGATGAACAAGCAACGGTATAACGGCATGGGGAATTTGGCGGGGTCTTCTCTCAACAATTCGTCGAGAACGTTGACGTACGCCCCGCGGACGGATTTCGACTACGGAACGGTCGAGTGTTGGGCCAAGAACCGGGTGGGCACGCAATCGAGTCCCTGTGTATACCATGTTATCGCGGCAGGTCAGTGTCTTTTTTTTTTTTTTAATTTGTATTATTAATCCTTAGATTAGTTTGTTGCGCTTCTCCGCGCCACTCTGTCTGTCGTAGCTTAATTCTTTCGGGTCCTCGTATTATTTATCTTTAGTCATAACCATCATGATTTGCGTCCGTCCGTTGTCTAATTCAGTCATTCAGCATCTCGATAAATTATTGTCTTTGGTAAGCTTACGTATCTTAATATGTGTCCGATCATCTCTTATCTCTTCTGAATTTGACGCACTACCATAACTAACGTTTTTTGTTTTTATCCTATCCGGTATCGATCTTCAATGGTTCCTCTCTCGATCCGTGATAGGATCTTAAGAATATACCCGTAACTAAATAGTTAAATAGTTAACGACTATTAGTATATAGACTCCGGTTTACTTAAATTCGTTACCTGCATGCCTACCAAATAATTATATGGACGAACATAATGTTTTCAGGTCGTCCCGATCGTGTAACAAACTGCACCGTAATGAACTCCAGGGCGGGTATGATTCACAACGGTACGAGACGATTGAGAAGCTCCAGAAATATAGGTTCTCACATATTCATAAGATGTACCGAAGGATACGACGGTGGCTTGACTCAACACTTGTGGGCCGAAATCAGAGAAGCCACCAAAAGACACCGACCCGATTTAGACGGTGACGACTTGAGCGGGGAATTAGTGCTCAACGTTACGGGCATAGATGAACAAGACCGCCAGGATTTTTCGAATGTAAACCAAGACGAATATAAAAAATCCGCGGGAAACCTGGCCTCTCCGCCGGTAAAAGTATTCGTAGCTAGGGGATTGAAACCCGGTGCGGTTTATCGAGTTGATGTAATGGCGAGCAATGCCAAAGGCAAGTCGGAACCGTTAACTTTAATGGTCTCGATACCTAAGGCGGCCGGAACCGATGCGAATGAATCAAATCTGAATGGAATTTCAAACACTATGACCACAATAGATGGTCAAGATCCCGACCGGGCTCGAAACTTACTATTGGAACAACAACGAGAACAAGAACGTGGTAAGTACCTGTCATAGTTTATTAAATTATGAATAAATTATGGCGATGTCCCGAAACATCCGTATTGTAGGAACGGTTCGAGTTTTAACGTTTGTTTCGTTTCTCGTTGTCAATAAATAATAATGTTATTATCCAAAACGGTAGAACAAAACGATAAATTAAATACGATTTTTAAATAAAAACGTTATTAATTAAATATACGAGTTGAAAACAAATATATATATGTCCTTTCAAAGAAACGGTAGGCACTCGATAATAATATGTGAAAAAAAAACGTCGGAAAACGGGACTATTATGCTGGTTTGTGAACATGGCTGTAGTAGAGCGTTGAATATACAATATTTTATAAACCTGCAATAAAACACTTCAACCTTGAAATTGATTTCGGCGCTACTACTGCGTATAACTCTGCGAAAAATTCTCGAATTCAACTCCTCCTCCACCCAGTGCAGTACAACCGATCGACAACTAATTTACATTATTGTATAAATAATATACAGATACGACCCGAACAATACGGGTTTTTTTTTTTTTTATAACATACATATAATGCATAATGTCTCGACATTTCTTTAACGGATCATTTATATGCAACAAACCCGAAATCGTATTTAATAAAAGAAAACAATTTTAATTAAAAAAAACACCGCCCTTCATGAAGGTGAAATTTATTCCTTCGTGGAAATTATTGTTTAAATTTACTACTTATCAACATATCTGTAAAAAGTTTTTTTTTTTGAAAAGTTTGACCATAAATATTTCTGCAAAGTTCTACAAATGCACCTCTTCTCTCTTATATATGTGATATTGGAAAAAATATTGTAAACACAATCTCATTCTCCCCCCCCCCGAACGAATTTCCGTGTGCTCTACTGCCCCACACCCTATAATTTTGCCCCGGTAGTCCCCGGTCGACTTATAGACTTACTACTCTAAAAAAAACTCGGGTCATTGTTTATTACAGATCGTAGAATGCAAGAAAACGGCGGAGTAGGCGCGCAGGGCGAATTTCGAATGACGCCCGCCATGATCATCGTACTAGGGGTGGCCGGGTCTTTAGTGGTGATCGCTTGCGGCGCGGCCACGTACCTGCGGTACCAAAGGGACGACGACGACGAAGACCCAGAGCACCGGGTCCAAAACGGCGCGGACGGCACGGTAGTCGAGTCCGACGACACGGTGGGCAAACCCGTAACCGCCGAGGACGAACAAATCCAGTCGTCCCAGATGACTGCGGGTATGTGCCGCGGAACTGCGCAACCGGACAACACGGTGCCGAACGTCGTGGGCCATAAGAAATCCATGGACAAGGAATACCTGCACAGGACCGGTAGGCAAATAATGCAGGTTGGTCCGAGTTGCTCGGACCAATCGACTAGGTTAGGGTCGGACGTCTCTGTCGGTCCGCCAATGACACTCGTCCCGTCCCCGACGTCCATCCTCCGCGGCGCCGGCACGTCAAACGTGTACGTAGGTGCCAAATCGGGGCAACACTGCAAGGGCGTGCAGCTACAGTCGACCGACAATCCGGGGCTGCTGGGGCGGGTACCGTCTTACCGCTGCAGGAATCCGGACATCATACCGGCGCCGCTGCAGCAGATGTCGCCCGGTGCCGTTTACAACAATTACAACCAAGGTATGGAAAAAACAATTATAAATATATATTAACAATAAAACCAATGTAACGGTGCCCAGAGTCGACTTTGTACTAATTTGGACTAATAGGCCGGATTTGCCGTCTGAACGAGTGTTTTGCACGTCCCGTCCGATTTTCAAATCGAGTCGACGACTGTAAACGCTAAACGCTATTTCTTAAAACGATTTATAAGTAGGTATTCTATTGTGTTCTTCTTCCTCTTATTGACTTTTTCCCCTCTTTTCCCGGCGGTTTAGGGTCGTTCGCCTCGGTCATAAATCGGTGCACCCTCGGCAGTATATTGTATTAATCTCTTTTTCGGTCTCCCCCATCTTTCTCCTACAGCGTTCATTTTCGAAACCGCTCCTACACTCTGACTCATTTATTCTCGCCGCGTTTCCGAACCTGCGCCCCGGTCAGTGAACGCCGCACCGTGTTACCATGTTAATCACGGGATAATTTATTACGTAATTTATACGCATAACCTACACACAAACCATTTCGAATCACCGGCATTTATTACTGATGTGTATTTGGTTGCGATGTCGACAGATTCCGGTGAACCGGCGGACGCTATGACGCTGATCGTCGCCTCGTCCACGTCGTCGTCCCCGATACACAATCACCGACAAATGGTTCACCAACAGCAGCAGCACAACCGCGGTTACAACAACCGCGGCGGACAATATCACCAAGGCGTCATGACACTCCGTCGGCCGGTCGTACTTAACAACCAATACTACGGCGGCGGCGGCGGCGGCGGAACTATGCAGAGAAACGCATTGCAACAGCCCGACGTAAGTGATTTAATCAACTAAGGGTACCCTTAGGTTTTCGAATTTTTCGAAAAATGATCGAAAATATTGCAATTCATAAAGATAATTTACGAAGGGAGGGGTGGAGCACGTGAAAAAAATTATTATTCAAAAAATAATATTATATTTTCATTATCATCTTATATATTGTGAACGATCCTCGTAATTTTTTTTTTTTTAACTATATATAGTTTAATAATAATATTCGATAAAACGACGATATCTTTTGAAAATAAACCGGAAATGTAAAGTATACATGGAAAAAAAAATAGAGGTTGAAATTGTATATAATTTTTTTTGTACACAGTGACAATCGAGTGCTGTGTTTAGAATTTGAGAATAACCGCGAGCAATGCATTTATTTATTCCGTCCCCTTCTCCCGTTAATGATGGCAAATAACCTTTTCGGTTTTTTTCATTTTTCACTCGCGATCTCCGTATAAAAGAACCGAAGAAAGGTTTGTCCCTAAAAAAAACTTTAACAATATAATGAAATATAAAGTACAAAACAATGTACCTGCCTGATCCCGGAAACTCACGGTGGCCCCATTTGTTTAATACCTTCATGGACGACGTTATATAATTCGTACCCGAATTCGGAAAGATTTTTTTAAACGCATCTCATTGTTCCGATTTGAGAGGAGTAAAACTATTAAACGGGCGAATTCACCTTGGGGCCAGAGGGCACGGATATCCGTCGACGTTCGCGATACGATCGCACTTGTTATCGATCAGTTGTGCTCGTATTATAATTAGTGATGGGAAATATTCAGATTTTTGGATTCCGAAATTTGAAAACCGACATTTATTGTAAATCCGGATTTCTGATTTGGAAATCCGATTTTTATCTGAATCCAAATTTAAGTTTTTAAAATTTATATTTTTTAATTAATTTCTCTAATAAAACTATTATTGTTATTATTATTATTATTATCTTATCGTTAATAGTATTAAATGTATAAAACCATTAAATACGTTTCAAAAAATATCGCAAATAGAAATTTATTTAAAAACAAAAAAAAAAAATCATACATATTATCGCACTCTAATTTATAAAATATATTACTAGCTGGCCCGGCAAACGTTGTTTTACACACACAATATTTTGTAATTCGAAACATAAATTGTCGGATTTATTAGATTTTCGGATAATCCGGATTTATATCAGATCACTAATAATAATATAATATGACGTACTGCGCGCAGTGGCGTGACTAGGATTTTTTCGAAGGGGATGGTCGCCTATTGCAGCGGTGGGCAGTGTGGGCAAAACGCGTACCATATAGAAGTTGGAAATCTCGTATAAGCAATTTATGCGATTTATGTCAAATGTTGAGGGGCGTAATTAATTTTGATGAATACAAAAAAAAAAAAAAAAACACACCATTAGATTTCGAGGGAGGTGTCCAGACGCCCGAATCACCGAACGGTTGCACTACTGGTACCGTATGTGTGCGTATGACGTTAATTATATAAATTTCACGTCAAGACATTTTTTTTTTTTTTTTAGAAAGACTCGACCCGACCTGGGCGCTAGGCCAATCGGCTATATTTGTTCGGTTACGAAAACTGTTACTATCCGATTGTTTTATTATACACTCATATTACTCGTATGCATGTCAAGTACATTTTTTTTTTTTATTATTTATTTAAAAACAAACGATTTCTTTTGCGACTACGCCGCGAGTAATATCTAATCTTACACCGCATTGATAATAATAATAATTGATGAATGCGTGTTAATCTCGTCAACGGCTTATCGAATACAATCGTCTCCGCCAATTTCGACCGATTAATTATAGTAAATTACCCAAAAATACCAAAACGGCGAGTTAGTTCCGTTAATTGTTTTTAAAACTATTTCGGGCCGGGGTAGACTACTAAAGATGAACAAACCGTATCAACTTTCCACATTTTTTGGCGACCCGGTCGTAATTATTCGCGACCCATCCGTTGAGAAACGCTGCTATAGACAAAATAGTGTTTTCGTACTAAATTTAAGATATGTTTTTAAAATGGGACGTTTTGTTATTTTCATTATACGAATTTCTATATTAGGATTACAAAAAAAAAAATGAATACGTTGTTTTAATAATTTTAAGTATGTATAAGATCGTCTGGGATCTGCGAGATATACAACTCTTATGTGGGGAACTCTTTACTAACTTTACGCAAACACAGTAAACGTTGGCGGGATCTAATGAAATTCAATTTGATTTTTGAAAATACAATTTTTGCTATAACGCCCGTTAAATCGACGGATACGGCAAATGCCGTATGTCTTGGGGTCCTGTTAAAAACGAAAAGTTCGCTAATGGGATTTTTTTTTTTTGTTTTCTGTTTTCCATCCCGAACAGTCTTCGTTTGTGATGGTTAAAGACGCTTCCGTAGGACCGGTCAGTTATCACCCGCAGGCCACGTCGGCCTACTGCACACTGCCGCGGTCTTCTTACCACCAGCACCACCACCACCATCACCACCAGCACTCGTCGCACCAACATTGCCCGCAAAAACAGCAACAGCAACAGCAACAACAAATACCGATGATGCACAGCAATAATTACCGAGAAACGGACGCGGCCGAAACGCCCCCGCCACCGCCGCCACCGCCGTGGCCGTCACACGGATGCGGCGGCAGCGGCGCGTACCCGACGGTGATCGTCGTCCCGTCGTCGCCGGGCGGGGCCGCCGCGATACCCGTGTCTACAATCGTGGCCGGGACGAACGCCGGGGACTCGGCCAAACCGCTGCAGCAGACGACTGTCGTCTGCAACAAGAGAGAGAGCGCCGTATGACGGATACGGCGTCAGACACTAGTGTAATACGTAAATATATACCTAAAATTCATATGTATATATATATATATATATATATATAACATAAGGGGAATTCGAAACGGAACGGGAATTCCCTAATCTGTTTTTTGTCAAACGCGTACGCAGGCATAGCATTTCAGACCGATATTTCGTCCGTCAGATCGGCTAGACGGAGATCTAACGGGGTGGCAATTGCTCCGGGGCGGCAGAGTTTTAGTTGACTTAGGGGGCGGTAATGTTGAAAAACTAATATAGATTAAAAATTATATGAATATTATTACTTACGTTTTGTTACGATGGTAACAATAAGTTTTACTTAATTTTTTTTTTTTTTTTATTTCTATACTTAACAACACCGAGGCAATAAAATCACCACATACGTAAGAACACGTATTATCTTTTGTTGTAAGTGTTCCGTTAAAAAAAAAAAAAATATATTTATAATTGTCTTAAGGGTGGCAACACACCTTAATGCGGCACTGCGGCCATTTTTTCGAATTTCGATTTCCTTAATTACCAATAATTGGATTAAAAAATTTAGCAATTTATAAAAACGTGTAATAAAAAAAAAAAAAATCCAAATTAAATTGATATAAGCGGGCCGCTTATTTTTTTAGCCCGGCTGATCTCGCGCGCACATTGGCGTCAAATTCAAATCCGTTTTCAGAACACTTATCGCTACGTCACATCGATCGATAATATCGGTCTAAATTGTTATGCTGACGCGTATGCGTTCAACAAAGAAAGATAATGGAACGGAGGGTTCCGTTTCAAATCCCCTTAAGAAGAGACCGTTAGAAAGACGGAGGCTTTGTCTTTCTAACGGGCGATGTAGCAGAAACCTTTTTGTCGACAAAAAGCCCTTGAAAATCGGTTTTGGAGATAAAATACCATTATTAAGATTAATTTAAAATTCCATAGACGAAAATATTTCAATCACAGTCACTATAAATATTCAACAATATCATTATCGATGGAAATACGAAAAATCGTATTTTTTTTTTTTTTTTTTTTTTTTTTTTTGAGGGGGATGTTTTTTGTTATTTTTTCAACCCATATTTGTAATTATAAATATTAATTATTATTATTATTATATACGATAAGCAAAGTATTAATTACGATTGTACTCATTCGCAGGCATAATATACCTATTGCATAATAATATTATGTGTATACTTGGAATAAAAACCGTCATCTCACAGTACACATACACACTTGACACACTTGACACACTTGACACTTTACGCAGTGGCGTCGGTGTACATAATAATATTTCGAACTTCGAGCAAAGTGTTAAAAACATTAAAACCACTCCCTCGGCCGCCACGCTCCGTGCTACTTACATTTCGACGTATTTCTTTAGGACTAGGGCGATTGCGTTCGGGTGTTATAGTAATAACATCGTTCACTACACGCCACTGCGCAAACATATATATATATATATATATATTTATTTATAATATGTATGCACGAAAAGGATTTGGTTTGATTTTTGTTTTTCTCTCCCGGTGTATAACATAAGTATACTCAGTGGCGCGTGTGGATGGGGCCGGCGGACACGTTAGAGACGGTCCCCGCTCTCTCAATTGGCTTAAAAATACAACGGCTACGGGTTTTTATTCAGTAATTCGATCTCGAAACGTATACAACGTACCTTACAGTTAATACTACCCGAAACCCGTCAAAATTAATTTTTGCACACCCTTCTCGACGGAACTGGTCTTGAACGGTCGTAACCAGAACTAACCGCGTGTTTGAACCTGTGGCCGGTCACTGCCGGTTTTAAAAATCAGATGTTGTGCGGCTCCAAACGCCAATGGATTGCGTTTACCCCGCCGAAACTAATTAACAACGTTAAATTGTCCTATTCGGATAGGGGACAGCTGTCCTACCTCATAATATGTCGGTGGTGGGTGGGTGGGTGTTTCGGTGATTGGCTTTTAGCAGTGGCCAACATTCTATGTTATTTCAGAGCTAATTTATCGAGTTATTGTTGTGAATGCGTTAGACTATAGATGCAGCATATAGGAATATTAATGTAATTACCGTAGGTTTAAATGTACGATGTATTATATTACCAACAACATATTGGAATGCCATTATAAAACGTTGTAAATTAAATCATTTAATAACCTAACGCGTGGACACTTTTAAAAATCAAATAATTTTGTAAATCGCAGTAACTACATAATACTTTATATGCGAATACAATTAATTTATTGATGATAAAATATAATCCGTATAATCCGTATGGTCAATAAGCACGGTGTACACTGTTCGGCACAAATCTCGCACTGTTTTCTTGGTGTGATATTATATAAATTAAATAAATGAGATTATAAACGGTTTGCAATGTTTTCATACGGGTCTGTGAACGGTACGGCATTGCCAAACGTGACCGTGCATCTCATTTGTGCGGAAGGGTTCCGTTTTCGAATTGTGTCCAGCTAACCCCAAAGAAAATGATTTGCGTGACCTAACGACCAAACAAAAAAAAAACCTCATCACCGCCAATTCAATCGTGGTTGGCGGTGTCTCATAATTATACAAGTGGCCCTACCTGAATATTTTGATTTCGGCGCCACTGGTTCCGAACGTCAATAAATTCCTATAGTTATCCCTAACGCGTGCGTTCCCCTAGTTTAAACTATACAAAACATTAAACAAATTACTTCTGACAGTCGATTTCCGGTGGATAGTTTACACTAGTTTTCACCAATATGTCTCGTGCATTTCAGACACGATGACACACGTCCTAACTGAAAAATAAGAAAACAATTTAAAACTAGAGTTCGAACGTTGATAGTCCTGGATAACTCTAGTTTTAACTTGACGAAATCGGTTTCGATTAGCTATAAACACTTGCGTGCGGTGCGTATTATATAATCGCCGACCAAATTATTACAAGAAAACGGCTGCATTTATGTTGAACGCAAAATAGGCGTTTTTAAATTTCCATTATCGGATTGGGTCGGGTTAGACGGAAGAGAACGAAAAATATACGAACGATATTCGTTCGTCTACGAATATTTATTCGCGATTGTCGATTAGAGGCACTGGTGGTCCGCTCCCGTCGATAATTCCCGGGCCACGCCACTGATCATATAATTACATTTTAATAATTATAATCGTATTACGAGATAAAAATGTGTTTTTTTATTCTTTTTTTTTTTTTTTTATATATATATATATATACAAGTATAAAAAAAAATAATATACAGCAGTATACTATACATATAAATAAATTATTATTATTATTATTATTATTAATGTTATTATTATTATTATTATTATTATTATTATTATTATTATTATTATTATTATTATTATATTAGTATATTATATTATTATCAAAAATGATTATTATTTTTTATTGATATTTAATTACAACAAAAATTTTCATTAATATATTTAATATTATTATAATATAATTGTATTACTCACTATGTTAATTTCTGTTTAATTCAATTCTGTACAAATACCATTAAAAGAAACGAAAGCAAAAAAAAAAAAAAAACAAAAAAAAAAAATGAGAAAAAAATACCTTTAAATTATATTATAATATATTCCATTGTATTTGTATGTGTAATAAAGTTTCATTATTTCAAATGTTTACGAAAACATGTTATTATTTCGGTAATATTATGTCCGGTCACGCGTATTAGTTACGCGTTACCAGGCACGTACTGTCTGCTCTTGTGGGGCAGGACGGTTGCAAGTTTTTTTTATTTATTTATTTTTTTTTTTTTCCCGTCAACCGGTAGTTGGTTTACAAATATCTAACTTGGTCCTCCGTTTTTCCCGATCTTCAGCTAGCCTTTTTTAATCCGGCGTAAGTATTTATCCCTGCGTCTTTTTTTTTCAATCGAGATATGTACGAGTATCCCGGTCTTCCTGGTGGTTTACGGCCGTCAAAGTGTTCAATAATGGACTCATTGGATATCAATGTGTTTTAATAGCAATATAACGACAATATTCAACTTTATCGTCAAAAAATGAATAAAAAAAAAAAAAAACGTTTTCGGAATGAACAAGAGTTACAAAAAAAAAAAGTAGATAATTAAATTGTAATGATTTACTTTCTAGTTTAAAATGTGGTGTAACTTAATTGCGTACAAATTTGAAGTAGGTCATTTTAAAGTATGGCCATCTTCTATAGGCGAAGAAGAATGGTTTTTTTTATTTTTCGTCTGAAACTTTTCAGAAATTACGATTATTTTTTTCTTTTACTCCGATTAAGAAATGAACGAGACACGAGACCTTTTCCGTAGTCTTAGGCGCAACTTGAAGGTAAAATATTGGTGGTACTGAAATTATGTAATGCTCACAGTAAGGGTTGTATAATAAAAGATTTATGTTGTTACCTAGACAAGTATCTGCTACAAATATATTTAATATACAATAGATTTTAATATATCTATGACTATGACTATGTAATATATTATAGATATCTGTGGTATCACAGAGTTACAACCGTTTTTTTTTTTTTTTAAGAAAGATAGCAAATAGGTTCTATCTTAAAGGGCTGCAATGATGTAACCACAAAAAATTAATCTATTTGATAAAAACGCCAGATTAGAAGAAAAAAAACCAACAGGAAAGACGGAAACTACTTCAAATTTTGTTCGGTTAATTAGGACTATGAGTGTTAAATTAAAGCTTGGGAGTGCTGAAGTACCCTCCAGCACTCCCCTAATTGCGCCTATGTTCGTAGAGTTTCGGATCATGATTGGACTTAACTTACCGTAGTATCGTGACCGAACGTACACATTGTGACGATTGCATTTGGTCGTAATTGGTTTTTTTTTTTTTTTACTGCGGTGCAGTGGCGCAACTACGAGGGTGCTAGGGTGAGCCGAAGCACCACCAACTTTACTTTAAGCACCCTCAAGTTCCACGTGTTTGTGATTTCAGATATATATATATATATAGTGTTTTAACAATGTAATTTTATTTTTTAAAATTTTTTTTTTTCTTACCTTGCCTACAGATTATAATTTATAATATATTATACTATTACTATTATAGTGAATAAGTAATATAATATCGTCATGTTGAGATTACTAGAAGCCGAATAATTTGAGAAATTTCCACTTGGAAACGATTACTGGAGCTAATTACGAAGAACAAGATGTGTCCGGAATCAGTTGAAGCCTATTGGAGGCGTATTATTTATTTTCCAATTATTAATCATTTAAAGTTTACGTTTTAAAATGGAAATCTTCATATGGCCAAAGCCATTGTTCATTATTTGAATATGGATTATAAAAATAGTCAACATTTTATTCAGCATTATAAGATGCCTATAAGTTATTAAATACCTAACGCAATAAAACGATTACATTTTAGACAAATTCTATAATATTTTATGATTTTAGGACCTAATAAATTCAAACACAGAGTGCTCATAAGCAGAAATGCTTATAGCAAATAACTGTTTAAAAAACAGTACAGATGACATAAAAAAAAAAGCTAAATAAACAAGTATTTCGAAACTTGTACGAGTTAAAGTTTATGGTTGCATTAACCATACCTGATAGTTCTGCGACATGTGAACGAAGTTTTTCCCCCCATGTGGATGTTGAAAAATTGTCTGCGAAGCAGCATGTTACAGCAGCGTTTTACCAATTTAAGTATCATAAATATTGAGAGAGGCCTAGCTAATAGCATTGTTCATGAAGAAATATTAAACATATTTGCAAATATCGATAGAAAATTATATTTGACACTTTAAAATGTAATTTATTAAAAAAAAAAAAAATTAAATAAAATGTAACAAATTTTTTCTCCAAAAAAATGGTATTGTGAACATAACAATAGTATAGGGGTTCCCAACCTTTTTATCATCGAGTACCATCAGACACTTTTATAATCAATACGCGTACCACCTCAATTCTAAAACTAAGTTAAGAGTCAAATTAGTTTAGCGTATATTTTTATTATTCATTCATTTCTTTACATTTTTATTATTTGATATTTATGAAAGTAAAAAAAATCTTAATTTTTAGTCGAATCTAAATATTTAAATTTTAAATTACAATTTTCAAATTAATGTGATATTTGTTGTTGTTTATTTTATACAAGGACATCAATATCAGGCTGAATGGAACGCTATTCAAAGCGACTTAAGAATTTTCATTCTTAAGTCGCTTTGAATATCGAGCCTACTTCTGTACTTATTTTTCAAATACAGCAATTCAGAAAATCAACTCTCACACAAATAAGTAGTGACAAATGGAGTTAAACATTGTAATGCTTGCTTGAAAAGAGATGCGTATTCTATTTTTGTTGACATCCAAAATGAAACCAATGTTTTGTCTTTAAATGCGTCTTTCATTGAGCTGTCACTTACCATATCAATGAACGATTCTTTGTCTTCCACGGTTTTCTGGAACTTCTTTGTCTGAAGATTCATACAAAGGTGGGTTTTTAATCCAATTTTTCTTTGAATAGTCTTCGGAAAAATATTTAAAAAAAATTAATCTTCAGTGCTTCCAAATGTTCCAAGATGTCAGCATTTAAATGTTCCTTCGGAGAGAGTTAATTTTCATCAATAAATGAGGAAAGATTAGGAAACGCAGAAATGTAATTGAATGCAAATAGTAATAAAATAAATTTCTTCGCGTACCGCGGGTTAGGAACGTCTGATCTAAATCTGGAAACGTGTAATGTTGGTGTCTTGTGGTGTGGATAGAGGTGGCATAACCCACGGACAATGTAAGCGATTGGTAATTTGTAGCAGTCCCCGGAGATCTGCACTCTAGTCGCGCCACTGGTGAGTGGTGACTTGGCGGTCGCCGCGGCTTAAGACCGTAATGGTTGCGCGACACCGTGATGAAAACCGTGCGTGTCCGGCCAAAGTCCTTCGGCCAATTTACTATTGGCCAGCTCGATCTGGCGGCAAATCAATCGCCTTGCCGGCATACAAAACACACGGGCCGGTAGAGGCCGCTACACCGACATTATAGATAATAGTATCGTTGAACCGCGGCGGTGGTTACCACATACCGTCCGTCGTTCTTTGTCCGTCGCTGCGTTTCCCGGGACCCGTAGAGTATTTTGATTGGCCGTCCCCGGATGGCGGTACGGTCCTGCAAGAACGATACACCGACGTTGAAATGTAAAAGCGCCGATGTTCTTTATAAGTGTCTGGGATAAACCGATTAAATCGTTCATTGTACGGTCGCGCAATAAATAATGGTGATAACGGGCCGCTTGCAAATGTATCTGAAAGCGAATTAGAATAATTTCATTTGTCCAAAAAATCCGCCGCGTAACGAGTTGTTCAAAACTGAATTATCGTAATCGCCATTTGTTTTTTCTACGTTGGCAACACCACTATTGAGTGAAATTATTGTACCGGGCGTCTTTATCATTTTTCCGAATGACAACTCCCCTGTGGCCGCGCCGTTTACCGCCAAACTTGTATACTACGATAACCGACGGGACAATGAATCCGACGGAAAACACCCGACCACGACGTCTAGCCCGTGAATCGTGCCGCTAAAAGTAACCCGGACGTGTGTGCCGGTGTAAATCGATCATTTGCGGCGGACGTGTTCGACAACCATGGTGAGTGTCTACTGTAATCAATTCGAATCGTAATGTTATTGTTTAATGTCCGAAACGCGTGAAACTATCCGCGACTTTTTTCTGACGGTCTCGCGGACTACCGGAATTTCGACGATATCCCATCGTTTATGGACGAACAATATTCAGGAACAGTGCACACGATTTGTTCCTTGGATTTTGTACAAATAATAATATTGGAATACCCGTTTATATTACTGACTGCGACGCGTGTGCAATATTCTTTATATCTTTTTATCGCTACGACGAATTCTTTAACGATCGCGATTTTATCAACCCCGATCGTACTTTGAAACCCCAAGCCGCGAGTCGAATAGACTTACCGGTCGGTCCCGGCGATTTGTTCGTTCGTATTTGGACAATTGTACCAGACTTATTTTTTTTTTTTTTATACTTAAAAAAAGTAAACTGTACTATGAACCTGATTATCATAAAGTGATTTCAACTTCAATATATCATTTCACTCTTATTTATTTAGGTAGTTATTCGTGTAATTATTACAAATATCTTGATTTTTCAAATAATTATGTAGGTAGATAGATATTTGCATATTATGATGTTTGTCGTGTCATATAAGTAATGCAAATTCAAAAAAAATTGGACTAGGTAATTGTCTGAGCATGAAATTACATCTGGTACCGATTTTGATGATCGGGTGTTTTCACGGGGAACAATTTTCTTTTCCAGAGACCGTCCAATAACCGTTTATCGGGTTACTAGGTAGATTTCAAAATGTAAAGAGGAATGACAAAAATGATACTGTTAGCGAATAAAAAATTACTAATTTTTTTTAATTTTAATATGTATGCATTTTGTTTTTAGTTATCGTCCAATAAAAAAAAATCTAAAGTCGATGAGGTTAGCAGAGAAACTCAAAGATTAATTAAAGATAGTCATGTACATTTACCATATCATGTAGCCAAACAAAAAACATTAAAGGACTTCCTTAATAGGCCGAAAATTCCAACAGAAAATCAAGTATCCTTAACAGGTTCCAAAAAATTATTACGAAAAGCATGGCAAGTGAAATTTATAATATCTAATGAATTAATCAAACATATAAAAAAAAATTGGCAAATATATACTTGGAGAAATACATAATTTCATCTCTATTGAAATATGTAATTGTTGCTAAAATTAAAAACATTCAAATTTTAATTAATTTAGTGATGTACTGAACTTTAGGGAATTTATTGAAAATAAAGAACAAAATGTAGAAAAATTTTATAACGAAATTAGCATTCAAGATGAAGCTACTGAAGAGCCAAAATCTCCCAGCAATGGTGACATTCAAACTGAAGAGAATAATTCTTTGGATGTTTTAGATGATATCGACTATAATGATGGTATGAATTAAAATTTGTAATTTATAATTTTTTTTTAATTATTATTTGATAATTTGTTGGGTTTTTTTTTTTTTCAAAGAAATACAATTTGATGAAGAAGAAAACTGTGGAGATAGCGAAATATCAGATTGTGAAGAAATGTATTTATTAAACGATGATGACAATTCCAATGAGACGGTAAATTTATGTTCTGAAAATTTTTCATTTCAAACTGTTAGACATTTATCACCGGTGTTTGAAAATATTTTACTTCATACTTATATGAAATAACAATTAAACAAATTTGTATAATAATATTAATTTTTTTGTCCTTAGCAAAATGATGAAAAATTAAATTCAAACAAGTGAGTTAATTTGTTTTAAACTACCTCTAGGTTAATATCAATTAATATTTTAATTTTAGATTTACTAGGATGGCCAAGGATTTTATTGATGATGAAGTAGAGTTGACTGAGTATGATTGTTCAGATTCCAATGACGGTTTTTCTGTTGATATTCATTCATCTGACGACGAAGAAGGTATATGCGAGTACACAAATATTAAATTTCATACAAATGTGTGGAAATTTGGTAAAAATTTCTAATTTTTTTTTTTTTTTTAGAAATAGTGGTTTCAAATGAAAAGAAACGTCGAAAAATATTTCTGGAGGACAGTAGTGATGATGAACACAGTTCAGTAAATGCTGATGATTTTATTTATCCTTCAGTAAATGAAACAGTCGTGCAAAACTCTGAACCAGAAGTGTTGGATCTAGATACTGGAGAGGTTCAATCTCAGCCCGAAACTGAGGTATTATATTCTTATTTTAATTTTTGTGAGTAATAAACAACTAATAATATTTGTTTTAAATTATTTAGAAAAGTGAACACAATTTAGATACAGAAATTGAAATGGCATCTAATGATTTAATTCCTTTATCTGTTAAATCTGAAAAAATAATCCCTACTTCACTACATTGTAAAGAAGACGGTTTAGATACAGTAACGCCTTTTGATATGATTTATCCATTAATAAATGAACCAGACAAAGGTGTCACTAGTCAAGAACTGATGGATCTATGCTCTGGAAAGTTTCAAACTCAGCCTGAAACTCAAGTATTTTATTGTTATTTTTATTTTTGTGACTAATAAACTAATAAAGAATTGTTTTATATTATTTAGGAAAGTGTAGTTGAGGACAACTTTGATTCCAGTGTGTAAGTCAATTGTTACATTACTAATAGTGAACTATTATTTTATATATATATTTATTTTCTGTACGCGTCATTTTTGCTGTTTTAGTCCTTTAGATAATTACGATGAAGACTCTGATAACGGTGAAAGTGACGAAAATGAAATGCCTAAACTGACTTCGATAAATGATTTTTTTGATGATGAAGCGGAATTGTCCGAATCAGATTGGAGTTCTGATGATGAAAATCATGAAGGTGATAAACTAGATAAATTAGATGAAGAAGCTGGTGACAAAGATGAGCTCGATGAAAAACTTGTTAAAGACGGTTTAGATAAGATCTATATGTAAGTTTTATTTATCTAAATTTATATGTATTATATTTCATTAACGTATTTACAATTTTAAATAGGCGGCAGTTATTAGACGATGATATAAAACAAGTAACTGAACTCAAAGAAAGACTACTTGAAGATGGTGAATTATATTCAGACACCGGTCGAAAAAGAAAATTTCAGTGGGATGACACTGGTTAGTTTATAAATGTATAATTATAATTTAGATAATATTTTCACTTTCTGTATAGATCAAAATGATGATTCATTTAAGAAGCCATTATTCTCAGACAGTGAAGATGAAAATGAAACTGACGCACTAGATGCTGATGACGATTTTTCAGGGCTTTGGAGAAAAGAACGTTACAAAAGAGAGTCTTATTTATCACAAGTACTATTATTATTTATTTTTTATTAACATTTTTTTTTTTTTTTTTTAGTAAATAAATTGTGGGTCTTTTTATTCTAAATAGGTACTATTATTTTGTCAATAAATATTGTGTGTAATCATTTTAAAATACCCTATTAATAATATATAATAGACTGGGTTACATATTTCAATAACATTTTTATTTTATTTTGTTTGAAAAAGTTTAATGTCTTTCATAACAATATTTGTTGTGGAGAGGAAAATTAAGTATAACAATATAATATCCTAAATACTACCTTTCAAAAACCAATGTGTTTGTCGAATTCAATTGTTGAATACGTGTATAATATTCAAATATTATAATTATAGTAAAATGAGACCATTTCATGGATCTAATAAATTTCTTTGGCAATAACTATTTGATTAATTTTTAACAGACATTTGATATATTTTTTTTTTTTTCAGCATATCAATTGTTTTCTCATAAATATATTATATATTATTACACAGTTTTCTTAAATAATTTTTCAGGCCAATGATTCAGAAGATGAGATTCTCCCGGATAATTGTGAAAAATCCGTTGATATTATACAAACACCGACTTTGAATGCGAAGAAATCTCGTGTGGTATGTTTTGTATTTTTTTTATAACGCGATTATGTATTTAAATTATGTTTTGTCATTGATCTATGAGAAATGCTTATTTTATTAAAATATAAATGAAAATTAAATAATGATTTTTATACATTGATTGTTAAAAGTACCTATATTTTTGTAAATAAATTGGAATAATATTGCTTTTTCTTATTACAGATAAAATATAAAATTAATGGACCGGCGCAATCCGAATTTAACTTTAAATCTGTAGCTGTTGGTGTATCAACTATAACGGACTCTCCAGGGGAAAATAACAAAAATACAGATGATTTAATTGTACCCTGTGTTGCAAACATCTCAGAAGTAAGAACTTTATTTATGCTGAATTTATTGCTGTATTAATTATTTGTTTAATTTGCAACATTTAGCAAACTACTAAATTGCTCAAAGGATCATTCATGAAACGCAATAATGTCATTAAACTTACTACAATATTAAATAAGTATCAAAATATTGATGACACAGATATTGGGGACTGTACAAATAGGAAAGCTATTAAGCCATTGACAGCCATATCAGCTAAGTCTTGTAACAATCCATTTGCAAGTACAAAGATGGAAAATATAAAACAATATAATACAAATATAATTGATAAAGATATTAATTTGATGGTGTGTATTATTATTTAGTCACATAATTTTATTATTTTTGTTATACACATTGTTTTTATTTTTTCAGAATGCTGGGAAAAAAGACAATGTTCAATTAAACAAAGAAACTAAAAAAATAAAAATTACAAACAGTATATTGAAGCATTTAAAATAGGTTGAATGGCAAAATAATTTTAAAAAATGTCTTCCTGTGATAACATAAAATTCAATTGTTAGACTTGTTAATTTGATAATATTTTTTTTTATAAAACATTGTCATTATTAGAATAATTTATTCATAAGTTTTTAATTTTTAATGTGATAACACAAATAGCTTATATCGTGTATTTATTCAAATATAAAAGTGTATACACTATAAATATTCTATTCGTCTAGCTTTAGATGTTTTTGTGTAGGATCAGCTAAATCTATTTAGGCAACTGTCTTTTCAAAAAAAGAAAACCCCCCATTTTTTTTCACTCTTAGTCAATTCTTGATTTTTGTAACAATATTTACAAATCATTAGATTTTCTTCTATGTCGATTTATTTGCGTGTAATATTAAAATATGCGGAAGCCACTGCTCTACAATAAGCCACTGTTGTAGTCATGACTTGAACTTTAAATGCTTTGAAAAATAAATCGTCAAGTAGGTACAGATTTTCGACCTTTTTAATATTACCTACCGAAAGCAAATAACTTATAAAAAGAGTACCGTTAAAATTGTCGAACATTTATACAAAGTATAATTATTATTGTATACTGTTGCGCGTCAAGTGGAGCCGATACAACGATGGTAAATAATTATGAAACCGTGTAACTTGTACTGACTATTTATTTAGAACGCTGTCGATTAACGAAGTTTATTCGCCACACATGATAGGTGGCTGCCAAACCCCAAACTCAAATCGAGTGCACTGTTAGTGCGAATGATTGCCGGTGGTGTAACGGTGGTCTTTATCGTTTGTTGTCCGGTTGAACCGAGAACCGAACTGCCTGCGGCCGCGGAGTCCATTGGTAGTAACGTGACGTCCGCCGTCACTTGTAATACCGTCCTGGTTGTGTTGGTCTACGTATTTAATGACTTCACTCAATCATGTCAGGTACGCGCCCCGGCTTAGTTAAAAATACACAAGACCAGTGGCGTAGGAAGCCTCGTTACCGCCCCTGACAAACTTGGAAAGAAAAAAACCGCCTTTTTACCGTTTAAAATATCGATGCGATGATATATTTTTCAAATTTAAAAAAAAAATGTCCTTTTAAAGCTGGCGAATTTCATCGACAATTTTTTTCATATGACATTCGTCTAGCGAATTCATGTTCTACGGATAAAAATTACCACGATCTCTCTCTTGTCCAATCGTTAATCTTAAGTATTTTTTTTTTTTTATTAGTTTACTACTTCAAAAACACCATTGACAACTAACAGTTGTTACTGGAATGGTGAAAAAATATTCCGAACGCTATTTCCATATTAGGATAAATATCTAGTAAATTTTGTTTATTAGTTTTAATCGTTCGTACGGCAAATGGTACACACATCGTTCAATATGTATTATGAAAAAATGTCGTTTTGACGGAAAAAGTTGAAGAGAAAAAAAACACACACACGCACAGTGTTATTGGTTTTTTTTTTTTTGTTAATCGGTCGACTCGGGCAAGTCCATTATGACGGTGGCCCGAGGTCGGCCGTTCCTACTTATCGATTATCACCCCCCCCCCCACACACACCACACCATTAACGGCATACGGGCATTTATATTTTTATTTTTTTATGATGTTCGCCTGTTTTAGAGACTAAATCGCAATTGTGTTTTATAATCAATAATAATCGTTATGTAAAAAACGGTATAAAACAACGGTGATAAAACTCCGGCGGTATATCGAGACGTGCGTGTCGATTGTTTTAATAAAATATTACGAGACCTTGGGCCACGTACCGCGTCGCGGTATTTTTTTTTACTCTAGCGCCGTACGTAATACGGAAATCGTCGACTCGAATAGTAAATGTTTTTTTTATCTTTTTTTTCCTGTCATTAAGACCCGTGTGTATTGAAAACTAATGCGGTAACTAGTGGATGCAAAATAATAATAATAATAATAATAATAATAACAATTTTGCGGGTCGACGGGAATTTTATCGCGTCGCGGGCACTCGGACGACACGAAACGCATTGATAACAGGTAAACAACATCGATGATAGTAGTAACAATATCATCATGACATTAGATTCGCGCCGTGCCTTAGTCGCGCTCCCTACGCCGCCGCCGCCGTCGTCGTCCGTCGCACGCCATATTTTAACAATTCAATAGCCGACGTGTCGTGCGCCCATTCGTTACGGAAACGGGTTCGGTACGGTACGGTTCGGCCGTTGCGTTCCGCGTCTGCCCGTCGCCCGCGCATTTGGGTCGCGGACGCCTCGTAATACGCATTGTAATAGCGCGCGCCGTCCGTTGTCCGCTCGGTGCATTTCGTCGAGGTGAGCGTGCGCGATAACAAATAACGACCATACTACGCCTTGGTGTTTTTTTTTTTTCTTTTTTTCCTCGTCCGTTTTGTGTAACGTTTTTCTATACGACCCGCCGGATAATTATTATTGTTTAATTGTTTATTTATTTTTGTTATCGTTTTTGTGACCGTAGGACCAACCGCGGGCACAGTACCCGTCCATCATGAGTATACCGTTGGCCACCGCCAAAATGACCAGCTTCACGGCCGTGATCCTCAGCATAGGACTGTCCAGTTGCGTTTTGGCCAACGCTTTCCGCCAGAAGAAACAGTTTTACCCGGCCGTCGTGTACATATGCAAGTCCAATCCGAGCATGGCGGTGAGAGAGAGAGAGAGAGAGAGGAAAAAAAAAAAAAAATTCCTTATCAATACACATACAGCCTACGTCATACATTTTATACATAATAATATTATGATATTGATTATAGATAATGTACATGCAAGCTTTGGTCACCGTCTATTTACTTGGGAAACTTATTGGTAAAATATTTTTCGGCACGTTACGCGCTGCGGAATCCGAGGTATTTTTTGCAACCCGCCTAATTAGTAGCTACTACCCTTTTAAAACTACCCGAATGCATTTTAATCGCGTAATATCGCCGGTGTAATTGTTCATTTCTCTATGTAAATCGTTTTAGCGTCTAATAAAAAAAGCTTGGTACGCCGTGACCGAAACGTGTTTAGCGTTTACGATATTCAAAGACGACCTGAGTCCCAAGTTTGTCGCCCTGTTCACGTTATTACTGTTTCTAAAATGTTTTCATTGGCTGGCAGAAGACCGTGTTGATTATGTACGTACCCATTTAAAACTATGTGCTATAATATTTATTCAATTCGTTGATATAATATAACCTGTGGGTTATTATAGTTATTGTTATAATTTTTTTTTTTTTTTTTTTTCATATATATAGATGGAACGTATTCCGGTCATATCATATGTATTTCATGCTCGCGTATGGTGTGAGTACCTACCATTCGAATGTTTTACAAGCGGTTTTTTACACAGTACCGTTTTAATAATTGAATTTTTCTTTTTCAATAGCATTGTTAACGATTTTAACTTTCTCCGATATATATTTCGTACACGATGCATATGTTACAACATTGGACAAAGGCCCGTCTGTGCAATTAGTATTTGGATTCGAATACGCATTACTAATCACTCTGGCATTGAATGCAGGTGTTAAGTATTTATTGCACGCAGCTGACGTATATAGTGACACATTTTGGGAAAGCAAAGCTGTGTTACTTTTATATCTTGAATTTTTTATAGGTGAAATTTATTTTTAAATTTTCAAATGATTTTTGTAAATATAAAATGTGTGCGTATTATTTCTGTGCAGGATTATGCAAAGCCGTAATGTATATCGCGTTCCTTGTAATTATGGTGAAAACATATACAATACCATTGTTTGCTTTACGTCCAATGTACCATACACTCAGGTAATACGTTATATACATTATTTTATCGAAGAAAAATAAAAAACCAATGTTGTTTTATTTTCCAGAAATTTCAAAAAAGTTTTCCAAGATCTGGTTCTTTCCCGTAAGGCTATATACAACATGAACACATTATATCCGGACGCCACAACGCAAGATTTAGAATCTATTGAAAATGTCTGTATAATATGTCGCGAAGATATGTCAGCAGCAGGTGATTTAAAAAAAAAAAAAAAACATATTTTGTTTTATGTTTTATATTTTTAACAATACTCGTTTTTAGTTATAATCGTTTCCGTTATTTTAATTTATTATATGTACATTTTTTTTTAGCCGCCAAGAAGTTGCCGTGTAATCACATTTTCCACACCTCGTGTTTGCGTAGCTGGTTTCAGCGTCATCAGACATGTCCCACGTGTAGGTTAGACATACTACGTCAGACTCCCGTGAGTCAGCCCTCCACGCCCGTTGCGACGCCACCGGTCGCGCCGCCACCGACACCCCCAATCGCGGAAGCTCCGACGCCTTCTACGTCCAATACTAATAACGATGCTAATGGCCAAGGCCAAGCTGGAAATGTTAACAATCCCTATTTCAACTCGGTTCCACCGCAATTCAGACCGATTGTATTTCTGCCACCCGCATCTGATGAAAATAATAGTAACACAAATGACACCTCAACTAACAGTGACCCCCAATCTAATAATACGAATGAATCTTGGAGTGATTTTATAAATATGCCGGGTCCGTCATTTGTCGGTAAGCAAAATCTATCCCATACCAATGTAGTTTAAAAACATTCAATTTCAATATAATTCTACTATAATGTTTTCGTTCAGATTCACAGCAGAACGGCTTGGATTTCGATTTGAATACACCACCATTTCCTCTTAATATGCCATTTGTCGGTGGTACGTACATTCAAATAAATTAAACTATTGAGTATTTTCACTTTATTATTAACGGTACCATTTTTTGGGGGAACTTTTTAATATTTAAACACTAGGTATCGCTATACCACATCCAGAAATGCCAAATAATTTGGACACATTATCAGACGAGGAATTATATCAAATGGAACAAAATACTAGAAACGCATGTTTAGCTCGTATTAAATACCTTAATGAAATAAAAACTATGTTGGACGTCTCCATGGTTATGATGAATCATTATACGACTGCATGTCTTGCGGCTGGGTAAATAATTAATACAAATTAATGTTGTACATTTCTTTATTATCAGTGTTCAATTTTTGGACATTAATTATAAATTTATATTTTTCATATTCATTTAAAATTACCTAGTTCTTAATTATTTTTTTTTTTTTTATATATATATATACAGTCTAGATAACATAAATGATAATCCAAAATCTTCAGACGACTATGAACAGTTTGAATCAAGACCTTCGAGTAATACATCATCAGAAACCGATAGCAGCGATATGACTGGGTATTGAAAATGTATTTTCTATTTACAAAAAAAAAAAAAAAAAAATGACTTCTTATGCATGCCATTAACTCTTGCTATGCATCATCAGTTACAATATATATATCTTATTGATGCCATTGGACTTGACAATTATTTGTATTTTGAAATTTTGACTCTGCTTGCAAATAGTGTTTGGAAAATATTTTTGTAGAAAATACTTTCAACTTGAGTGCAATTCATTAACATTAGTTTTTTTTTTGTCACCTTATATAACATTTATGTAAATTTATATGTTTTCATAAATATATATTTTTATATTATTTTAATTAACATATTAAATAATTTGGTATTACTAATTAATAATAGTTTTTTTTTTATCAAATTATCTATCATTATCTATTACTACCATTATTATTTTATTATGTACAAACTAGTTAAGATATAATACACATTTATTTTACAATAATAATACATTTAAAATATTAATTAAAAATTAAATTATGTTTAGCTGCAGTGATGTGTGCGGAGAAACTAAACAACAGAGAGTTGTTAGATTGAAGAGGTTGAAAAAATTTGCTAAAACTGGAAATCGTTCGACATAATTCCAGTTAATTTTCTAACTATGTCATTAAACAATCCAAATGCTGCTATCCAAATTATATTTTAACCAACAAAAGCATAAATTGTCTATTTTTTTAACTATTCAGTAATTTTGTGTTGTGATTACTGTCATTCAACAGTAATAATTAATGCTTAGTTTTTATTTAAACATTATTATTATTATATAACTTGTTATATCATAACATTTACTAGAAAATAGTTATCTAAATTATTATTATGCCCGTGAAGTTAATTTCCCAACAAAGCGCATCAAAATATTATCATATTAAAATACAAACCAGTATGTGTTTTAACATAATAATACTCCTTCATTCGGAAATAATTTATTTTTAATAATGTAAATATATTTGGAATTCATATTTGTATAAATTTTAGTTTTTATGTCATTAAATCATATTAGTATTGCAGCGGTCAGTTTAAAAAATAATAACTTAAGTTTCTTATAATGTACATATTAATAGTAGTTTAGATTAATTGTGTTTCCCTAAATACATATGAATAAATGCTTTGTATAATTTATAGATATTAATCCACTACCTATATTAACCATAACGTAGAAACTAACGGTACTGACTACTGGCATAAACAAAAAAAAAAATTGTATTCTCGCCCTTAGGAACACTATCAACGAACCAATTCAATATATTATAAAAGTCTGTTCGAAATCAATATTTGCATTACTCAACTGTAGGTAACTATCGATTGATCCCAATAAATTTAAAAAAAAAAAAAAACAGAATTATTGTTGAGTTATAGGAGGTGATTAGGTAATCATAATTTATAACTTATTGCACGGGTATAAGTGCCACGTGATCGTAATATTTCAAGGAAGGCAATACAAATGTATTACTCATCTTAATATCTTAATCTAGATAATTTATCTGTAATTTATATTAACTACAGTAGACATATTTGGTAGGCAGGTGTAAAATTGTTTGTATTAATTTTGTTTTTATCAATTGTAAGTATAAGATCTAATAAGTTTTTCCCCTCCTATGAATGTTTTGCGGTTCTGTTTGATCGGAAGTATTCGTTTCCTATTCTGAGCATTATTAGTGTTTAAATGTTTTTTTCTTTGCATTGTACGCCTCGTGAAGGGGTCTTGATATTCTAGTATATCATCGTTAGTAGTCATGGTTTCGTTTTTTATTTTATTCACCAATGTCGAAGAATAACAATCTGAATCCCGTTTTTGTGCCCATCCAATGTACACAAAGTCGGTTTTGCTGTAAACAGTTACAAAAGAAACACAGTTTTTAAAAAAAAAATGTATTTTATTATTTTTAATATAGATTAGTACGTTGCACTAAACAGAGTAAAAAAAAAAAAGGGGACCGTTTTAATAATGCGAATAAATTAGTGTTACTGAAAAGGCGTGTGCTTTACGTAAATGTCCGTAAATTCGGTTCGAGGCAGGCGTCTGTCTAGACCAGTGTTTCCCAACCTTTTTACCACCACGGACCACTTCGACAATATTTTATAGGTCGCGGACCACCTCAATTTTACGAAAACTAGGAAAACTTTTTTTTTTTTTGCTCATTAACGAGAATACACAAAATTTATCGAAAAATGTTAACTTTTATTATTTTACTTTACATTTTATTACTATACTTCACTAATATATACTAATTATACTTCAATTTACTACTCTGATACCTAGACACTTATAAAAGTGGAAAATGCTTATCGGTCTACAGCAGCAACAACGATAAGATAACCGTATAATATTATACGGTTCCTCAATAAGTCGTAATTTTTTTCGCTATTTAAAAAAAAAAAAATAATAATTGATTTGTAATAGAAATCGAAGAAAAAATCTATGGGACCCGCGAATCGGTCGCACCACCGTACAAGGGTACCCATGAAATTGTTCGTGCCGGGGTCCCACCGCTTACCCGTGAACCAATAATCATTCGGTGTTAATGGATTATACGTACGATTTGTGTGCAACCGCGTAAGCTCCGGGCCACGAATTGGACTTCATCATCATCGTAAACGCGTGACGGGCGTTCGACGGCGAACACAAAACGCCGGTCCACGCGGGCGTCCCGTCCGCCGTGATGTCGTTTCGCAAATTTCCGAACAGCTCGTCCTTCGGCGGATGGTCGGCATCACGACCATCGCCGTAATCTTCCTCGGTCTCGGCGAAATACGTCATCTCGTCGATAATGTCCGTACCGCCGTGCGCCGTGGCCGCGGACCGTCCGGAGAAATTGGATTTATTGGTCGTCAGCCCGGTCGCGTTCACTATACGGGGATTCATGTGCACCCAATTGTACCGCTCAGCCAACAAATGTTTACTTTCGACGGTCATTTCGTAGTCACTGTTTGCGACGAGTTCGTAATCGTTCGCTGAAATTATACAATAAAAATTTTCAATTTTCAATAGTAAAATTATTCCGCCGACGATAAAAATAAAACACAATATATGCATATAAATTAAGCACCCAATCCCAGTGACGGATTTAAGGATTCGAATAAAGTCGGCAAATTCATACAGAATGTATCGGTAACATGTACTGCGGTTTGCAATATATAATGTATTTGTTTTTTTTTTTTTTTTTTTGTGATCGAAATTGAAAGAAAAAAATTAACAATATAATTTGGGCGGGGCCCACAAGTATACAATTTAGGAGCGAGGCCCCGCCGGCATTTGCCGACTAAGCGACCATTAAATCCGCCATTGCACCGGACAATTAAATTGTTAGGCGTCTTACTGTTGGTGAAAGATTTAAACGATGTTGACGAGTGCCCTTTGTTATAGCTGCTATCTATCGCGTAAAAACCTTTCGGGCATACGCTGGTGCTGGCCGATATCCGCGCGATCTGAGCTCTTAAATACTCAATTTCCGAACCATTGAAATCCGGAAAACCTTTCACCTATACAGAGCGTTCACTAAAAAATAATATTTATTTACTTGAGTTATTTTATTGCCGACCGGTTCGGATAATATCCCCGTGAAATATCGTTTTATCTTCCGCGCTTCAACTATATGATGCGGCTGGACCGATTCTAGTTCGATCCATTTACTGTGCAAGTTGTCCGTAACGAAATACACCTAACAAAATTATTCCATTATAACATAACAATTAACCATTGATCAAAAACGATTATGAACATTTCGGTTTGCGCCGGTTCCAAATTGTTCGGGGGGTATGATTTTTGCCGGGATTTCTGAATTCGATTTGAACTTGTCACTTTGACTCGAATAACTGGATAAATCGTTTGAACCATCGGCATTTATCTCGGATGACTTAATCGATTCGGCCTCATCTACCGATTCGTCGCCAATTTTATTTTGGTCACAAATATATTTACACTGGTCGTCCTCATTAATTTCGTCGTCTACAGAATCGCCGTACGATTTAATATCAACACGCACAGACGATGATTCTTTTACAGTCTAAATGCGTCCATAAACAGTAAATTGCGTAATATTAAAAAAGAAAAAAAAAGTATGTTATAATATATAGCAGTGGCGGCTCGTGATGTTTAAACAAGGTTGTGTAAAAAGTATATAGGCAGAAATCAGTAAGAGCCAATAAACACCCCCCCCCCCTAAAAATATGTGTAAAAGACAAAAACAGTAAGAATGTGAGGAGAAATCTCCGTGTAGGGGAGTCCCGAAAAGTCAATTCAATTTATTATAATTATCATTTGTAAAAGGCCGAGTGTATTGCCAGGATTTGCGTAAAATTAAAATTTGGCATAGGCCTGCCCAAATTTTTTTAATTTGTATTTTTTCTTCTAACGTATAAACAGAAAAATGTTTTTTTTTTTTTTTTTCAAAAGATTGAATAATCGAGTTCGGTTTAAACAAATAATGATACGTGTTACGTGTCGTGTAACAGATAGAAAATTGTCTATAATCAGTAATACCAAATATAATATTACGCTATCAAAGTATAATACAATGTAATAAACAATGGCGGCCCAACCTAAAATATTCCCGGACCACCCAGTACGATTTCATAGTATTTCGTTGTGTATTACATCATGTTTTCAAATATTTAGAAATACGTACAAATGTAGAAATCATAATTTTATTAAGTTTTAGATTTAATTTAAAATTAAGCAGAAATCGATGATTTATCTTGATATTTTTTCTCCCCCAAAATTATGACATTATTTTTTTATTAACCTGTAATTGTAATCGTCCGATAGGCGATTCTTGTTACGTCACTGGCCCTCCCTATAGTGGCACGAACCGCCACTGATATACAGGCTGTGCGACATTACCGATAATTTACGATTTAACTCCGCGTCTGTCCATTGGCATTCTATTATAAAATACATACGTTTTAATCCGAATATTTTCCCCCAGAATCTAAAAACAGGCGATTCGCGCGTGTGTATAGCTTATATATTATGTTTCGTATTATATTATTATATTACTAATGCCTACCTTATGCTCTTGAATCTGTTTAATTGAACCATTTCGTTCATGGTTAGAGATAATAATGAGACTTCGTCCACCGGCAGTCCGCAGTCGGCCTTGTTAAACATACGATTCACTTCCCAGAGATTTTGAACTCTGACGTCGTGACCAAAATACTTATCTTCGCTTGTCGACCTGTAATTCGTATTGCCGACGTAATATTGTTTTTGTTTTTCGCGTTGTTTATTCGAAGCACACTGAAAATACGTAATCCGCGGGTTAGCTTATACGTAATTTTCAACTACCACTATAACTCCGGCTACAGAGAGAGCACTCAGATCGGTCGCGCATTCACCAAACGCCGCTCCGCTGTTGTCCCGCTCACTACGCGGTGACCGACGGCGAATTCCACGGCACGGCTCGAATAATACACAAAATAAAAAAATAATAAAACACCCAATCAAAACAATTGACTACCGTCATGCGCCTATCCAGGCGCGGATCCAAGAGGGTGAACAGGCGATCGCACCGTAGACTGGTTAATTTTGTTTACTAGTATCGTTTTATAACTCCTCTACAGTCTACGCCAGTGTTTCCCAACCTATAGGTCGCAAAATATTTATGACTGATCGCCGTTCGTAAAATAATTAGTGTTTTGACCAAGATACCTCCCCCCCCCTATAAATAAGTTCTGAATCCGCGCCTGTTCCTATTCTGTATAAAACGACAATACAAATAATATGTATAAATGTATTTATTTATTTCAAAAAAAAAAAATGTGCAATCGCACATGTTATTGAATGTATATATATTTAAAAAAAAAAAATGTTTTAAATACTAATCGGAATCTGTACTGGTGTCGCTAGTCTCTAGCTTTACAACACCATGGTCAGGCTGTTTCTCTAAAAGTTCATCAGTAATCAAATCGAATGTCCAGTATTTATTTTCCTCCTCCATGGCGTTCCCAATAAAACTCGTCCACATTTCGGCCGATAGTTGATCCACGCATATTGTTAATAATTGTAGGGCTTCATTTATATCGAAGTTGGTATTATTTATTTTAACATAATGTTTCACCAACGACCACGCGTATCCGATGGGGTTCAGCTCGCAGTGGTACGGAGGCAATCGCAATACGACAATATTGTTTTCTTTCGCGAACTCGTCAATTACATATTTGTCGTACTGCGGTAATAAAGGTTTGACTGTTTCCATTAGTTGCGCTTTGACCATTGGCCGGTCTATGACCACGCCTTTATTTTCCAGCCATTGGATAATGTGTTGTTTATTCCAAGACATTTCCGGAATTGGGTATTTCTTCATGGAACGGTAGGACGCATTATCCATTACGATGACGGCATTCGGTTTGAGCAACGGTACAGTTTTCACAAACCATTCGTAGAATGTGTCGCCGTTAATTTCGTCGCAGCAGTTCGAGATATCAGTTTTCGATTCAAAATGCATAAGGGCCCCGGGGACAAAGCCGTCCGACGATCCAATATGAAACACAATGTGTCGTTTGTCCTCCTCCAGCAATTTCTTATCGCATAATTGGTCAACTTGCGATTTGCTCAGAGTTATATCCAAATCGATCCAAGTTTCGCCCAAGTAATATATCGGCTTGTTTTGTTGTCTGTAATGCCTTATTTTATTTAAATAACTTCGCCGCCAAACTACAATTTCGTTCGTTTCGAGGAGTGCGCTATTACGAGATTTGTTGGCGTACACAAAATTCAAATCGTTCAACACTTTTTGAAACGATGAACGTTTAAAAGTTGGTAGATATATATCTTCATTGACGACCGTTAAAACGTTCGAAAATGTAGGTATTTGACGATTGAACCAAAAACTATGTATTTTTTTCCTAATGATGTTTTTTTCAAAATGGGTTACTAATTTACTTGCTTTCGATTTATATTTGTTTCTGTCATCAGATGTCACTGTACGATTATTTTTATAATCGGATAAAGTCGTCGATGCCGCGCGTTGTTCAATACCGCTTACCTTGGTTTTTATTTTGATTTGGTCTATGTGGCTCGATCGGCGACTACTATCTAGAGGATTTTCGTCGGCAGGAGGATTATCGAAGTCGTCCATGTTGTGTATACCGTTATGGATTTTGAGGAATAAAAAAATGTGAAAAAAATCGGCGTATGCAAAAACGTTAAAACCGGGAAAACACTTCGTGCGCCAGGTAAACAGCCACTGACAGAGTCAACTACGCGTAACGCGTAACTACTACGACGGCGGCGGGCGTACGATGGCGGCGGGCGTACGATGGCGGCGGGCGTACGACGGTGGCGGGCGTATGTCGGCGACGAGCGAACGTTGGCGGCGGGCGTACGACGGTGACGCCCGGGCTGGTATAATGGTGGAAAATGCGCAGTAAAGTAAACAGGTTTCGGTCGCCGTCCAGTTGTGTTCTCCCGGTCGGCTGGGGTTATAGAATCAGTCGGTTTTACAATGTTGGGTTACTATTTATCGCTACTGTTCATAAGTTTCTGATAACTGACGGATCCAAAACAGTGTAGTCAGGTGAAAAAATACCAACTTTCCCTCCCGAGCGTCATGTCCCGTTTTTCCTTCCGCCACTATTTTTCCGAATTTTATGTTTTGCACAACATTTTGAAATTTGAATTGTGCACAATTGGGATTTGTAGGTTCTGCACCCCCAGCGAATATCTTGTGCGTACGATTTATTGATAAGTTATACCTTTTTATTTTTTTTTAGACAAAATCATACTAAAAATTTGTACGTACCTACTTAATGATTTTTTGGACGAGTTAACTATAATGATACTTAGATTTGCTTAAATGTAAAAATAATTTAATACGTTTATAAAGAATGAGATTATAAGTATTCTACCCTTTACCCCTTTGACCATACGATATCCAAATTTGGAGCCAAGTCAAAATCTCCAATATAAGACCCATACAAGCTTTTCAGGCTATGTCTTAGACAAATAACTCTCATGGAGCCCCATGGTAAACAACTCACTGCACAACAATCTACAAATCCATTCAGTTAACGAAGTAGCAACCCGACGTTATAAAAAATTCCATTCTAAACTCCTCTCAGACCAGTACCCACTAATCTCCCGTACGTTTTCAATTGCCATTGCTAAAAACCCACTAAGACTAAAAAGAAAATGGCCAATGGACGCTCTTACCTAAAAAAAAAAAAAACGATTTCCCCACTAAGAATCCATCAAACTAAATATGAGGTACTATTGCTGAATGCCCCCCCCCCTCTTCAAGTCAATCGAGACATCTTCAAATATATCTATTGTTATGTCCCATTTGCTTATTATACCATAATTGTATAGATTGTAAATAAAGCTTTTATTTAAAAAAAAAAAACAAGTATTTAACTTTGTTTTAGTGGAAATCTGGAACCAAAACAAGGTTAAATTTTTTTTTTTTTTTTTCCGATATTGTCAATACAAAAGTTTTACTCATAATACCACTTGGAATGCCATAGAGGCCACTGTGATATTTTAAATTAAAATAATAATAATGCATCACTAAAAATGTAGGAAAATAATGTAACCCTGTCGTAAAGGTAAAAATGTATATTATAAAATACATTTTTCATATTAGATAGATATATCAACTTATTAATACCTTATATATGTTTAAACTTTTACGGCAATCGCTGCGGTTTATGACGTCCACAAATACCTTTTCGAAATTAATTTCTTCGTTAATATTGTACGTACGTTTTAACAACCGACTGTATTCTTCAAACATTTCTAATGGATTTTCCGGTCTTTCTGTGGATAACTTATCCAAGATACCGTTCAAATGGCTGTACCTAAACATTACGAAATTCATATTGCTTGTAAATAATTTCTAGATAAGTGCTAATAATAATCTAATAGTTGTAATTTAAATTTAGTGTAATTTAAATATTTTAATTTTGCATGACGACATATTATATGTGGTAACCAATGCACCACGACCGGGGCCCCCCATTTGAACTCTCGATACCATTTTTATCAATTACCGAAGGGTACGTCGACTTGTTTCGACGATATGGCTGACAGTAAATTTACTTAAAATAATACAATGTAAGCAGTGGCGGCTCGAAGAAGTTATATTTTAATCACGTGATTCACACAAATTTAAATGGGCGTGTGGGTGTCCTATAGTTGGAAATGCAAGTTGGAACAATTGCTAAAGGTCGATAATTAAATTGTAAATAATATAATACGCACACTTGGTAAGTCATATTTTAAGCTAAAACGTGGTAAAGAGTTGAATAGAATGTATAAATTAAATCATGTTTGTGATTATCTATATATGTCTATAGTGCAAAACCACATCGGGTGGGCTTTTATTACGAGCAATGTTTATTTATAATTCATGATATACCATTTAATATACATCTGGGTAAAATTAGTGAAGATAAGACTACGCAAAGAACAACTCGAAAGTCTTTCTTCAAGTCTTCTTTCAAATTGTGAAAAGGGTATAAAAATAGATATTGAAGAAGCTATACATAGATTTGGTTGTTCTTCGGACATTTTAAAATCACAACTCGTGTTTAAAAAAAAAATAATAATAAATAAATAGTAATTTCACAATATTAGTTCGTTCATTTACTTTTATTTTAAATTAATTATAATTTATTATCATTAATTTAAATTTAAAAAACGCTCAAAATCTAAAATCAAGGAGTAATGATATATTTAGTTTAGTTTTTGAAAATGTCCAGATAAGTAGTTGTTTTTTTTGGTGAGAATAATTGTTATGTTGACAAAAACTAATTTTATAATATAAATTAAATTTTAACAATTTCCTTTAAAATATTCGAATTAATATCACTGAACAAATAATTATCTGTTTAGTAAAATTTAAAATACATTTCAAATTAACGTCATTAAATTGGAATTTTTATTATAGATTACTGTTGAAAAAAAATCACATTTAATAATATATTGATTTGCTTCCATGAATTACTGTATATACCTTCACCCCATTAATTACCTATTATTTACCACTATGAATTCACTACTTGAAGTGTAGCGAGAAAAATTGTTGTGACGGGCGGTGTAAAAATATGCGAGTCAAGGAAATAAAAGTTCAAGCCACCGCTGAATGTAAGCACTGATAATTACACATTTATATTTTGATCTTCTCTTTTTAATAGTTCAACGGCATACTCAATGTCAATATCGAATCGATTACTTGTACCGCTGTGTAATTGAAAACTTGAAATTGTTGTCATTTCGGTCGGCAATTTAGATGACGTATTAGGACTAATACTATTATTCGTATAATTAATACTAGTCATTTCCGCCGTACTTGCATTTGATTTGACATCGTTGGACGATTCGCCGTCCTGTTTGTTCGAAAATGAATTGGATAACGCAATTCCAGACATATTTACTTAATAAATGAATGAGCATAAATAAAATACTAGATATACAAGTAATATTATTCTGATGAATGTAGTCGGGCTATATAAATAATAAAAATAATCGTTACCTTGGTTTTATTTGTTAATTCATATTGAATTGTGTACCTAATATATTATAATATAATACCTAATATAATCGCGCACTAATAAAAATCCCCTATAAATTTTGATTTTTCTTTTATAAATAATTAAAAGCAACAAAAATAAACTCCATGAATGGTTACTTTGGCCGAAGACAAACGATCATTATAAGTATTTTAATATTGCAGAAAAGTTCAGTCGCCCCTGTAACAAGCTGTACTAGTTGTTTTTCTCTAAATTTGTATTTAGTTAAACGCAAATTGAGATCTACAATGAAACAAGACAAATTAAACGCAGTGATGTTAAAACAGTAAAACGAAAATTGGCAGTTAATTTTGATGCTGATGATGTCGTTAATGATTTTAAAGTATCAGTTAACTACAAGAGACGAATGCTATAATAAATTTAATGTTTCTCTTATTATGTACACTTTACCTGTATTTTTTGGTTACTAAGTTAAGTTATACTAGTTGTTATCATTACTATAACATTATATAAAATATAGTGGTCAGAGTTGCTTAAACATTCACATATAATGTTGTATATACAATATTAAGTAGGAGTTGTGTGTAAAATTGGATTCTGCATGCCATGAACACAATGTCTGGTACCATCTATGCGAGGTATTGCTCAAAACAAATTAAGCTTGAATGAAAAATTACCATTTAGTCCGGGAGAAACCATACACTTTCCTCGACATAAAATGCCTAAGACCCACAAATTAAATAATAAAATGCAGGCAATTTTTTTTTTTTTTTTTCCAGACAATATATAATTATAATTAGTAGTCATTTTCCTTGCGAAAAACAAATAATAAATGATAAAAGTTGTTGATTTATTAAACTGAATATAATACTGATAGGTACCTAGCTATTTTAATCTGTATACAGATAATTCCAAGGAATTAAATTATTATTAGATATATTTAATACTGTTTACAATTAATCGGAAGACTAAAATTAACTATGACAAATATCATTATTCCGTACAGTAACCATGTAATTATACAAATATTGATTACCGCTAAAGATTTATTATATACTGGACACGTCTAAATGAAATAGCTGGAGAGGGTTAGAGATTCGATTTGCACGCTAAAGCTGAACAAATACGATGTTCTAATTTATCGGTGCACCATGTCCACGAAATGTGGCCAGGAATTCTTGTACGTTGTTGCACAGCGTTCATGCCGCAGGGTGCCGAACACAATGACCATTCGGACCACGGCGAATAATTGCATTCTATAAAACAGATTCATCATTGGATATAACATCGATAGAATAATATACGTTGAATATGTAATGATATAATAATTGTAATATTATTTTATGTAAAATAAAATTGTCTACACAACTCCACTATTAATACGATCATATAATATAGATTGTCGTAAATTATAGTACCATAGGCGGAAATTGGTGAGAGTGGTGATGGGGTGGATGAGTGGCTGCTTAGCCGTCATCAAAATGTATAAACAGAAAAATTAGCCCTCCCCCTTAAATATACTCAAATATAATATATATCCTATATCGTGTATGTATGATACAGAATATCTAAAATAAATCATAGGTACCAAGGTTTTGGACTGTAAAATATTTTTTTACAAGCATGGAGAGCGGCTTTTTATATACAGTAAAATATTTAAAAAATATTAACCCCCTCTAAAATTATGGCAAATGTACTCGTATAATACAGATTTCATTATAATTTTTTTATTTGAAATTAATACTGTCCAAATAGTTTATATAATTTTTAACTACAATTCTACGTATATTATTATGTACAGACCGAATATTTTGTCAAGACTTTTGGACATCCTAATAAAATATTTAATCGAATACGTTGTCCATCCAGGACTACTAGGTGGACTCAGGCTACAGGGGCTAATTAAATTTCTTTAATTTTTTTATTTTTGCACGAAAATCTAAATTGCAAAAATATCAGCACATCCCTTAAAATCTCGAAACAGATATCATTCAGTTTAAAGACATTCTGCTGTTAAATTCAAATACTAACCTTATAATTGACTGTTTTTAAACACTTGTATACATTTTATGAAAAGTATGGACCAAATTGATGAATACTTACAAGGAATAAACGTAAAATATTGACTAAATTGTAATTTGTATTAAAGACAAATTGGTAACTATACCTATATTTCAATTTCAAAAATTTGTTTCGTATTATATAGGTAATATTAAAGCCGTAAATGTTTATAAAAATATTATGAAAAATAAGTATAAATATTAAATTGTGGAGTTGTGTAATAAAAATATTTATTTTACTTATTTATGCTTACGTTCATATTTCCAATTTTACGAATCCCACTATATAAATAAATAATAATAGTAATATTTGTTAAATTAGACAATTATAATAAATAACGGCGACAAAATGTAGAATTTCTACACATAATAAAAAACAACAGCCTGCCATGTTTTGTCTAAATATGACTAACTAAATAAAACTTTACAACGTCAACAATTTTGAAGAAAAAAGAACATTCATTATGAAACATTCTCGATTTGCTCAAAATCTATAAATAATACTATATAACTATGATCTTACTATTACACTGTCTTCCTTTACAGTTTCGACGATCGACTAATTTTTTTCTACATTTTTTTTGTTCCTGTGGATCACTTGGAGACTAAAATATAGTAAATTTAAAAATAAATAAATTGTTAGTATAGGTATAAAAAAAAACAAAAGAAACTAACTAGTATTGCTCGTGTACGCTCTTTGAAACCCATTCCACATAAAGTACTACAGTTTGAAAATTTACTCCAATTAGACAAAATACACTTTTCTGTCGAATCATCTGAAATCTAAAAAATTTAATTCATTTAAAACAATACTTACAAAGTACATAAATCATATGTATAAATATTATTATTTGTAAATTTGTTTTAACTATATCAGTATTAATCAAAAATTAATAACTAAATATATCTATACAATATAATTATAAAAAATAATTCTTCACGTTATACATTTCACTATCAAAATAAATAATTTGTGTATACTTGCATCTTCTGGGTTAATAGTAACAGATGCTATTGATGAATTTTCAGAACTTAATACAGTGGTGGTTTCTAAAAAACACAATAAAATACTTGGTATAAGATTAAGGTGTTTATATGAAAACAATTATGTTTTATAACTGTTTATTTAACACTTAAACGTACGATTAACGACAGTAGTATTACAAACCGTACGCTTTTGGTTTACGTTATAAACCAAAGCACGTTGTACCGTTACATTATACTTATTTAACATAAAACTGTTTCCAAACAATAATATATCCTCTAGTACGCAGCGTGTAAAATTGTGTTAAATTAATATTTTAAAAATTTGGACATTATTAACAATAATACATGTACGAGGATATAGGATATAGATATCGTCTTACCCGTTCGCATACTGTAATCGCACGGAGGATTGTCTGTACAATTTATTGTTTGTGTGAAACAACGTTTATCACAGTCTGCTTCTGGCCCACCTGAACTAATTAAATTTATTCTAGTTCTCTCTCTCTGACCAGGTCCACATTTTGTGTTGCAAGGTGACCAGAATGACCACATACTTAAGGTACAATTACTGCATATTGCATCCAAGTCCTAAGATTTCGAAATCACAAACGTTTAATACTCGTAAAAAGGATTAATTTTTTTGTTGGTCATATTGTAGGTACGTATTTAGTGCTAACCACATAATCACGTTCATCTGCACAAGGTTTTGTTTCATTGCATGGCATTGTTTGTTGTAAATATCCTTCATGTATAACACAGTGTTTTAGTGATACTTCTTCATTTAAAAATGTTCGAAATTTTGCCATTACGCCAGGTCCACACAATGAGGAACACTCTGACCATTGTCCATAAGCAGTCATATCACATTTTGGATCGATCATCTCTGTCTCTTTAATTTCTATTCTAAAAATAAACCGTATTGAAAATATTATGTTTAGATAGATAAGCTTACCGAATGAAAATTACAACATTTTGGATGGTATAATTTTATGATTAGTGCCTACCTTAATAATAGATAACACAAAAAATATTATAATAATTATTCACTACATGAAAGTAAATAAATATGTATATACTTCGTATAATATATAGTTTTTAAAACATTAAAAATTAAAGCCGAATATGGATAATGTCAAACACTTACAAGCAGGACGGAAGTACAAAACATCCCTTACGCTGTGTCAAATTTTTGTTACAACTAGATTTATGAATGTCTTCAGGATTCAAAAATTGCCTATTCCGATTACTAAAACCTTTTCCACAAGTTGCTGAGCACTCATCCCAATCCGACCATGGACTAGTATTACAAACTAATAATATTTGGAACATTTATGTCAGTATGTTGACATGTATATATACGTAAAATCAAATTAAAACAACAAACCTCCAGATTCCGATTTTACTTCATCCTCCGAACAACTTTTTTCATAAAGACGCTTTCTCGTAAGATGGAGTTTTGCAATAGGCTTCATCGGTGCACCTGTTGGATCGTAATACGGAGAACGTGGATCATTGCCGGTTAATGACAAAACTCTTTGTATAGTCATTCTCGGTACTTGGGGCATGTCAGTTGACTAAAATCATATTTCAAATACGTTAATATACAATAATTATAATTTGTTTTTTTTAAAAAAAAAAGATGCGGGTGCCTTTATTGGAAATGTAATTTAATGCCCATCATAATCTATTAAAATAAATAAAAACCAATATGTCAATACAACATTAAAATTTGTAATATTACTAGCATAAAATGGGTACATTATATGTGACTCCGCTTTCAATTCCAGCATCCCACGGGTAAAGGTTTATGGTTTTGTTTGTGACCCAATTGCAATTTGGCAAGCATAATTCCAACCCTGAAATTCCCACGAACCAATCCGGCGATGGATCTATAAATTAGAGAAATGACTCAAAATTGTAACAACAATAAACAATTTAATGATTGTAAAATATTTACACATGAATGACACCACTGAAATTAAATGATGTTCTTGGTCAACTCGAAATACAGCAAACGTTTTCCCGGTAACATTTGGATAACTTATACCTCTGGCTTTAATAATTGTACGGATTTTATCACTCTGCAAGATAATATTTATATCAAAAGCAATAGCCAAACTTGGCCGAACAATCAATATCATTTCATTACTTTTGATTTAAGTTCAGATTCTAAAGTAGAAGTAGCTCCATTTAGTGCTATATAAGTCATCCCGTCGGTAGCCACTTGACCCTGTTCCCAAAATCTGAAGAAAAATAAAAATAAGTATTTTTGATGGTGCAACGGGAGCGGTGTGTGATAAAATGTTTATAACAAATTTACCGATAGTCAATTGTATGCGAGGCTCCGATAACATCACTAAATCGAGTTTGCCAATTGTCATCGGGATAATCTTTAGGGTGAGTATGTCTAGACCACAATCCTTCGAAAGTCAACTAAAACCATTACAATACTCGTAAATATGACAAATCAAACAACATTTATTATGTAATTTATATATGTCATAGGCATATTCGAAAAATTAGTATTTTTCAAACAATAATATTTCAATTATTTCTTTTTTTCTCCAAACAGCCCAGACATTTTCTAGGCCATTTGCATCGGTTATAAATTGAAAAAGAAAAAAAAAAGGCCCCTTGCATAGAAACCAGCTGCACGTTGACTTACAAAATGATGGCGAATTCTATACCCAATTGCTGGATGTTTAACTTTTATTTATAAATAAATACGAGTACTATATATAATATTCACGAACAAGTATAATTATCATGTATCATAAAATAAATAGTGTGTCTTATAGTAAGCATTTTATTGTTTTAAAATAATATTTTCAAAGGGATTAACTACCCTAACGGCAGACGAATAAAAATAATTTGAAAGAGGCTGCTGCATTTTTACAAAAAATGTCTTGGTTTTTCGCAAAATTGTAAGATTTACAAATTTTACGATCTTTATATAATTTTAATAATATTTCTCAACAGAGTTAAAAATAATCATATCTAAATATGTTTCTTTTTTTAGTACTAACTACTTTAGTCGTATAAAATAATCAAGTGCATAAACTTTATACACACATTTAGAATATTTAGATTTAAATTAACAAACCTCAAACTTTGCTTCGTCACAAGCACAGCATTCGTATACAACATTAGCGTTATCGTCGTTACTTTCATTATTTTCTTCGCAAACTCTTTTATTTAAATTGTCGTCGTCCGCATACCAAGTATCTCGATATTCTACGATGGTAGCTCTAATTTATCCAAAATAAAATGTGAATATATCACAAATACGTGAATTTTATATAATTTTTTAAACAAAAATTGAAATGCAATAGCATTTATCTAATTGTTCATGTTTCATAGAAGTAAAATTATTCAAACTGAATAATACTAACCTGAATATTACACAACCACTACCGCGTACTGGAGCTGTCCAAAATACTTGTATTTCCGATTTCGGTATTAAAGAAGTCTGAGTAACAGTGTTTGGACAAACTTCGCTAATTTTCGTTCTCACGTCTCCGGTAAGTTGAAATTTCCCAGCGACAAAGCCACTGTCTTCGTCATAAATCCGATAGTCTTCGGCTTCGACCATCAGTATAAAACTGCTGAAGCTCGGTGTTACGGTGGAAGAAGTTTTGACGCTTTGCAATAAAACTAAATCAAACCAAATTGGATTTCGTAATAACGACTAGGTACGTTGTACATTATAATATTCGTTATGCGAAAATTTAATTAAATAAAATTAACTATATAGGTATAAAGTACTGGTTTAATATGATATTAAACATTTGTCATATTCAATTAATCTGATTATAAATAATATTTAAATTTATAGTATTACTTGTATACGTGGTTCCCGATACATAAAAGTCTGAATTTCCTTTAAAAATAATTTTAAATGGATGTGGATTTGTACTCTTTGCCACTGATATTCCTGTAGGCTTGCGATCGCATGTTTTTATTCCCGATGAAATTGCAAAAGAAAGACCAAATACTGAGAAAAGTATTGCGATAATCATTGTTCCTGTAAAACAACAGGAATAATAAATTATTATTATGTATTATATTAAAACATATTAAAAATTAATAATTAAAATAGTTTTTTCAAAGAAAAAATGATTTTTTTTTTTAGAAAAATTGTTAGCAAATCTAAACACAGTACCGTCAGGCGAAAAATTCGCATTTTGTTTAACCCATAAATTGACAAACCATAAAATAGACTTATGAAAATCATAGGTGGAAATTTGCTATAATTTTATGACGGGAACTAATATTTTAAAATATTTTACCGTACCTACATTAAAGCCTAAGTATGATTTATTTTAGACATCCTGTACCATACATATACGAGTAGGTGTTTATAATATCTGAGTATATTTAAGGGGAGCAAATTTCTCTGTTTTACAGGGACTTATCCCCTCAAGCCTCCTCCCTCTATTTCCGTCTATGATGAAAATTATTATACTATAGGGATCATATTATGTAAGGAATTTTATAATTTCACCAAATGTTTAATATTCGTCGGATGTAAAATATTTTTTTTTTTTTTTTTTGTTAATCAACGTATCTAACTAACACCAGCATAAAACTAATATAATATACCCAGTTATTGGGTAATAAATTTGTAAACATTGATGCATCATGAAAGACCCAACGCCAAGTAAAGGGTTCAGATATCGCATGAAAATATCAGAGCTTTCTACTGCCCGGAAAAGTTTTGTAGACAAAAAAAAATCGCATTTTAGTATAATTAATATAAGTGACATGGAAGTTTGCTACATTCAGAATCTAAAAATATAAAAAATAAAGTAAAATAATGTATATTATTTAATTATAACTAGAGTAGATGCATTAAATAATATATAAATATATTTGTATGTTGTATTAACTAATAACTTAAATTAATAGTATTTTATCATAATTTGATAAAATAAAAAATGTAAAAATATGCAGATATACAACATTAATATATATGATGATATTTAAATAAAAATACACAAGTATATATTACAACAATAATATCACATAGTCTCTAAAAATAAAAGAACCGTTTTGGCATGTCCGATGTACTATTATATTTTGTTGCGTTCATTGTGACATATTATTATAATTTACTGTGGTGTTAATTGCCATTTGGATTAACACGAGATAAATGCAACAGACACTCGTTCTTATTGCCTTTTAAATTTATTAAAAGGAAATATTATTATTATATTATTTTATTTTTTAAGTACACAAAATTACTAATCTTTTTGACAATTTTTACCGGTAGCCACTTTACTTGCTTCTTAAAATGATTTCTATAATAAGCATTTTCTCCCTCTTTAAAAAGTTTATTTATATTCAAAGGTATTTTATAATATTTATTATTTCGCAAGTCGAATACTAATTAATTTTACAGTTTCTACTAATTTCCCTAAAATGTATAGTAGTCACATTTAAAAAAAATACATTTCTGACCATTTTACAAAACATTTCCTCACTTATTACCGAAACACAAGCACCTGAAAGAATTTCCATCACCACGTCCACTGGCAACGGTGAACCAACTGCCTTGACCATAACCGCATCGTCTACTTAATGTATTTGATCAGTTTCGTTTGATAATAACTCTTGAATGGAACTTGGACTTGACAAACCCAAAATGCTCTTGCTCCAACCATATCGTCAATTTTCCCTGAACTATGACCGTTAACACGTTGTTTATTCAAACAACATTTAGCTATGTGGCCTATTCTTGCCACACATATAACATTTCCACTTCTATATCGAACACTCCTTATCATTGACATATTCTTACTGCGAGTTTTACTTCTTAATCTTTTGTCATTGAACCACTTAAATTTTGTTAAATAGCAAACCGATTAAAGAACTTGTCTTCGCATTTAGTTTCAACCAAAACCCAATTTAAAACTGTTGTACACGCAATGTCTAAAATTTTCTTTTTTTTTTCTTTTAGTAGAATCGATCACAGTTTACTATCTCTGACACCAATCTATCCCTTAAGGCTTCTATAAGAATAGTACCAAAATTACACCTTTCGAGCCCCCGATTTCAGCTCGACAATATATTTAGAAATCGACTGACCTGTTTTTTAATCTTTTTGAAATTTACATCTTTCCGGAATTTCATTCGCTTCAGATGTAAAATTAGTTTTTAATATTTCTACTAGTTGAGCATGCATTTTGGCTGATCGACACTGACTAACAACTTCTTCAACGTCGAGTGTGTAGTACGATCAAAGGTGAACAGAAAATTCTCATATTTTACTTAATTTAAAACAAATTACTGTTCCAGTCTTTCTACATATTCACCGAAACCGTCACGGGGCACGAACGCTTCAATATGCCCGATCATTTTGAAATAAATTTTTGTCATAATTTTTCGGTGTTGATACCGTTTGGTATGAACACGACAAAAATACAACAGACGCGGTTCATGTACGGAGTTAATTAAACGACAAAACATATTTTAAGATTAGACTTTGATATACAATCTGAAAACAATTCAGCCACAGTTAACACGTACATAGCATTTACAACACTTTAAATGTTTAAGATATTATTCACAACTTTACGGTAAATTAGTAATTCGTAAGTACTAATTACCGTTATAGTACACTAGTACGAATTAATTTTCATAAATACAAGTAAGAAGGTACTTAATATAATAATAATTGGTTATACAAATTATTACAATATTTTAAATTACAATGATACTTTTGGTTATACGTTTTTATCTAGGTACACGACAAAATCATCTAAATTACTCGAAAATTGAATAAAATAAATAAAATGTCCATACATTACATAGGTAGTGCCGTTATTAAATTAATCATTTCGGACTACTTTACTGAAAGTATTTATTTTTAACGCGATTTTTCAATATACGCATATTCCATTAGCAAATATTTACAAAATGCGTAAAATTGATTAATTTAGTGGAAGCCATTTGGCATATTAATCACAAAAACATATAAAAACTTGTTCGGTTTTACGATAACGACGTTGATAATTTTGATCGAGTAAAACTTTTGTATTTTACATTAGTGCACATAAATTACGACGAATCTCGTGTAAAATTGTCAAGCATTTCTGCTTGGCCAAAACACAATTTTTTCCGCATAAACAAAATAAAAACAAAAAAAAAAAACTATAAAATTTCGAATTTATAAATAGCTTAAAAATCGTCAGAATGTTTTGTACATTTGTCCTCATTTAGAAAGAGCTAATATTAATATTCTGTGAAAATTGCAAGTCTCTACGATTATTTTTAACCTAGTTACAACAAAATGAATAAAAATCGAAAATAACGAAACCGTTTATTGCCGTAAATTGTCTTCCTTTAGCCAATCATTAATAAGAAAACTACAACGAAAATCAAAAAAATGACCTCCTCAATGCACTTGAAAATTAGAATAAGAATTCTAGGAGAAAAGTTGTTCATGGACGGAAAAAAAAAACACATATCGCTCAGTATCTAAAATCGTCAAACATATTAGATTGTTACGTTGTTTTTTTTTTTTTTTCATATAAATAAATATTGTCTTAATAAATCGCATGGTACTCTAATATGATATTGTTATGAATAACCAAAATAAACATATTTGGCAATTATTAAAAACTTAACTTACCGTTGCAAACGTAGCTCGAATTCGTAGTTTTATTCATGACGATTTCTCTGTTACATTTCTCCGAGGGCCAGGACATAAAAAAAAAAAAAATATGAACGTCAACAATTGGATTTAAACGCGGATAAATGAAAAACGCCGCGGAACGTGACGGCGCGCGTGAAACCGCGTAAAACACTATTGCTGCGGGCCGGACGATTAAACCGCCGCGAAAACGGAATTCCGGATGCTGCTGAAACGTAGCCAAAAAAACGAAAATTCATAATAGAAAAATCATGTTAAAATGAACGCGGCGACGAGTGACGGGCCCGTAAACATTCGTACTCGTGCATACTCGGTCCACGTTTTATAATAACGCTGCCTGCCGGACTGGCGAACGTGTGTTCTAAAAACAAAAAATCAAAAAAAAAATCAATACTACAACTAGAATAACGTGCCGTTGCGCTGGTTGACGGGCACGTACAAAATACCCGCTTCCACCCCGACGAAGTCACGAGGGGAATTCACTATCCCCTCTGGCATTACACCGAGTCGCTTTTTAGCATTATATTTGTTATTATTAAATAAATACAATAGTAAAGAAACTGCCAAAATCCTATAGAAACGTTTCCGCTCCCAAATCACACGAAACCACTAATATCCGCTCTAGATTCCGACACAATTTCTGGAAATCCGCCTAGCCGGCTAAAGAGACGAGGTGGTGTAGAGATTTAAATGTCGTCTAACCTAAATTCTAGATCATATCTAGAGTGATAAATTTGTAAAGAGCGGCTGCTTTTTTCCACGTATGTCCAAGTCACTAAACTACATCAGCACGCAGTATTATTGTAGTAAATAATTACAGATTGTTTGCTTTGTAAATAAAAGTTAAAAATATATATATATTTGCGGCCTTTATTACGGGCGATTTGGACACAATATACAGAGAGAAAGAGAAGGATTTTCGAGCGGAAATACAAATATGATTGTATTGTACAGTAGTGCAGCCAGGACTTTTTCAATGGGGGAGGAGTCTATCATTTAAACATAGACAATTCAACCGAAGAGAAAAATCTGGTACATACGTACTATAAATTCCTGTATACAATTTTGCATATATACAGCCCAAGGGGGAGGTCCGTACCCGGTGACCGGGTCCTGAAGGGGGGGGGGACTTCACTGGTTGAGCCGCTGATACTGTACCTACCACCTATATTGTTATGAGCTTATTAAAACTAATCCATAACGAATAAATAAATCGTGAACACACACGAATTAGTAAAAACTATATTTTAATATTCGGTAAATTACAATGTTTAAGAAATAATATATGTGCAAATAAACGAAGGTTGGGCCGAATGCTCTGCTAATACCGGACTAACTATATCCCACGAGGGGGACCGGGCCGTGTCAAGCCGACGCAGTGCAAATGCGCTGTTGCAGCACAAACCCTCGTCGACCCGACAACGTCCCGTCGTACAATACCTGTAGACCGTCTGCTAACCTAATACATTATATTATAACATAATATTATCAGGGGTTCATAACAACATCTATTGCTTTTATTACGATGCGCGCTATTTTTTTTTTTCTTTCATATCCGTCAACGAGTTTTCTACCGGAAATCTCCCTCCAATCGTCAACTCCAGATGGGGGAACGATGGTTTCTGGTAGCGAATATTTTTTTTTGTTTTGTTTTGTCTAGCTCGTGCTAATAACGGGAAAATACCCGGGAATATTATCGATTTCGTAGGTATTACGCCTATTTTTTTTTTTTTTTTTTTTTGCCGTAATTCGATTAACAGATAAAAGCTATTATAATAATATTGTTAATTTTAGTACAAATACGTACGTAGAAATTGTATTCGCTGCGAAACCCAATACCATCGTCACAGCGGCGTGGCCAGGTGGCCGCTGCGCAACGCCACTGCGCAGTGTCGGGGCCCGGACGTATTTGTGTCGAACGGCCCCCCCCATCCGTTCCCGAAATGTATAAAATATTGTAACAATTGTAGTCGATTGATTATTTTTTACGAACAATTGTTTTTAAATTTTTATTACCGGCGGCCTTTTGTGCGAGTACGCGTGTATGGCCAATGGCACGCCAAAAGAGCAAAACTGCGTTAGTCGTTTTTGTTTTGGTCAGTTACAAACAATTTGTTTTACACATGCGCGTGTCAGTTGGTCAACGCAAGACAGGGCAAACAGAATTAGTCACCAAAATGTCATCTGACTAAGAGATTGCGATTTGTATGTGGCAGGTACACTTTACAAACGATAGGAGAAAAAGAGAAAACAAAAATTGTGGGCACATCCGTTAAATAAGAAACGTACAAACGCATAATATTGTTTCGAGTTTATAATTATTAATTTGTTAAATTACCGCGCTCAGACTACAGCGACAGAAAAAGTTTCTTTTATTTGCATATTTGTATATAATATATATATATTATAGAATAAATTACAAAATAATTTGATATATTTACATTCATTTCCCAACTAATTATCTTCCCATAATTTAATATTGGAGGACACTGTTACCATGGCCTTCGTGATTGAAGTCAAATATCGTTAATCTTATTTCCACCAAACTTACCAATAGATCACTAACACTAACACATTGTGTATTCAAATCGATAGAATTCAATAAATATAAAAAAAATATATATATATATAAATATACAATACATGTTTTATTGTGGCTACTGAAAAACGGAGACACTTCAGGTGGCATCGGTCATGACCGATTGTGTGTTTAAAGCAATTTTTTTTTGTTATCAATGTGCGTATGCAACGTAATTTCTTATGTTCTATTTTTTTTAGTAAAACCGCGTTAGGTTGACTAACGCTGTTTAACACAGTTTTGCAGTTTTGGTGTGCGATCGGCCTAAACACATTTAATGGCCAACGACAGTTGACAATATTGTAGACTGCAGTGGAACAATACAAATTGTAATCATTATATAGGTACTTCTTATACTAAGAATATTGATACTGTATACTATATTATGGCCGTGTGAGCGATTATTGTTATTGTTGTAAATAATTATCGACCGCCAGACGGAATGACCAATGTTTAACTGTTCTAAATATACCAATATTTACCGCAACTTTCTAATTATGACGGTTTTATTTAATCTATGTAACCGTGTGTCCGTTTTGTTCGGACCAAATACAAAAGGCAAAACCTTCTTTAATGACTAAAATTAGTCAGAATTTCAAACAATATTAACTGTGCCAGTTTGTTGCGTGATAGGCGTATTCGGCGTAAACTAAACCAATAGTCATTGTATGTAAAAATAAGAAAATACAAGTACAAAACTAATTAAAAGAAGAACCACGAACAACTTCATTTTGTGAGGTAACTAAAATAATTCGATTACTAACCCCCCTTTTGGAATCTACTAGATATAGTTCATCACAATCTAATGTTTCAGAAATGTCACCATACACTATGTCTTTTTTTTCAAATCGCATTAATTACTGCATTTAACCAAAACAACTTCAGACAAGTCGCAATAGGTTCCGTAGATGTAAGAAAAACATTTTATCAAATTATGTTATTAATAAGAGAAATTATAGAAAATGTGTACATTTTAGATGTAATGTATATACACATAAAAGTAGAAATTACAATATAATTATGTGTATAGATAACAATAATTTAGTTCAGGACTTAAAACTGTTATAAATAAATTGGGATTTGGTGAATAAAACCCATAATTGAAAATATTATAATAAATAATCACAACAGAATTTATAATATTATAATCACCAAAAATATTTATTTCCTTTTTAAAATATACAAATCTATAAAACCGTTGATTTTAAATTATAAATTAATATATTATATATATATTGTTTGTATGCTATAAAATAAATGATAAAAAAAAAACCATATCAAATAAAATAAAAATCTATTAAGGAATTGACAATGTGCATTAATTATATACCTAGTTATCAAAACGGAGTTTATTATAATATTGTGACAACAATAAATTACATACAAATATTATGATAAATGAAGTTCATAGAAACAATTTTGATAAATTAATAATAAAAATTAAATTTATAATATATATAGAAATAAACCATCACCAAAAAAATAAAATAAAATAAAAATAATAAATAACTTATAGTTTAAACTATAGGTATTGAAAAATGATAAACAAAATTAAATTTGTTTTGAAAAAAAAAAAAAAAAAAAAAAAAAAAAAAAAAAAAATGAATGTAATGTAATGTTGTAATGTTAAATCTAAAATGTTTAGATATTTTTAAATATAAAATTATCAACTACTATTCAATGCAATTTAATAGCTAAGTCCAATGTTTCGTGAATTTAAAATTTAAGAAATGTAACCTTCAACTGAATATTAATTAAGACAATAAATTGTATGAACTTGGTTTTTTGTTATTTATTGGGTTTGTCGAGATTCTGGAATAATCATTATTAGATTTACAGAATGATAGTTATTAATGTTTTTAAATAAGCGACTATTGTAAATATATGAATGTTGATAATCTCTAGTGCCTCCTGAAATCAAAGATATTGTTTAATTAAAATAGTTATACATTTTAATGTATCCAACTACAGAATACTAACCAATATTCGCCACCATATGAAGTCTTTGATTTCCCAGCAGTAGATCTTTTATTAAAATCAATTGATTGGTTTTTGTCATAATATGTAGTTCTAGAGTTTGTGTAATTATCAATATTATTATCGTGTGAACGATGTCTATAGTTATTTTGATAATATGTTGTAGTATTAGGAGTAGCAACAGGATATGTGTCCTGCTTATTAAAAACCACCGAGTTTTTCAACAACTCGTTGAGATTCTCTGCATATCCTAAGTAATAAAATTAACATTTATTATTTTTATATTCACAATAGCACTATTCAATTTTAAGTAAGGTATTTATTTTCACTAAATGTCAATAATAATAAATAAATAGTAGTTACTAAAAATATTTACACAAACAAATTATAGATCACATTGCTAATTATACATATTAAATTAATAATTATTAATATTTAATTCATAAACATTTTATTTAATCTGTAGTCTAATATTATATACCATTAGTAACTATACCCAAATTTGAATTTGTTTGAGAAGTATTAGTAGATGTTATCTGTTCAGAATTATCTGCCTCAGCCATGTGAACCCAATTATTTTTGACAATCCAATCATTATTTGTGCTATCCATTACTGTTTGAGACCAGTTTTCTTTTGGTAAATTATTAACACCAGATTCTGTGTTATTTTGCCAATTCCCTTCATCTTGCTCTGTCCAAGAATTAGAAGCATTCACTACAGTTTTCAAATTATTAAGTTTTGTTTCCTGAATCAAAATATACACTTATTTATTAATTTGATAATTTAAAGAAAAGAAACTTTAAACACAAAAGATCAGATCTTTATAAAATTACATTAGCTGTAGATTCATTTTTATAATGAGAAGATGAAAATGTTTGCGTTGGAATAATAGAATTTGGATTATCGCTGTAAATATCATCATCAAGCTGAGACTCCTACAAAAAAATAAAATTGAATTAATTATTTATATGAATTTTTTTTTATTTTCTAAAAAGTACACTGTATACTTTCATAAGTATATGAACATACTTGTAAAAATTCAAATGAAGAATTGAATAGTGAATCTATAGTATTTATCTCTTCATGAAGTCCTTTATCAACTGTATTTCCACTAACATTATTATTAGTAAAATAAACTGTTTCGATTTTATTTGAATTGTACTCAACATTATTAACACTAGAAACTAATTAAAATTCATTATTACTAAAATAAAATTACTGCTAAATATAAATTATAAACTTACTTGACAAACTATCAAAGTCTGTCAATGGCTCTAATGGGCTATCTATTTGTCTAATGCTTTGGGGTACTTCATCTAAACTATTTACTTCGTCGCTAGTAGTAACCTAAAAATAAGTTATTAACTTATTAATAAAAAGAGAGTTAATTTTTACTTTAATAATAAATATTTCACTAACTTCTTCATTTCTAGCTTTAATCACATAGTTTAAATAACCACATTTTTCTATTTTTAACAGACATTCTTTTAAATGTGCATAACTTGTACCAATTACAACATTAGGCCTATTTTCTACAAGTTTCATATAATGCTTAGACACCGCTTTCAGTTGATCCTGTAATTTAAAATAAATTCTACATCACAAATTACTTGTAGAAAATAATATATTTCTTGTATTAAGAAGACTGTGTTTCCCATACATACAGTACAATTTAATAACTAACTACCAAATTTAAAGATAAAAATATATTTTAATCAATGGCCTAGCTTTTTTATAAAATATTTTCTAACTAAACATAAATCACCACTATTTATAAAACAATACCTACTAAAATTATTTAAAAAAATTACCTATTTTGGTATGTTAATAAATCTCAAAGAAAGTTAACTTAACGAAGTAAAGTAACTTGACAAGAAAAATAATTATAAAAGTATCTAATTATTAATAATTATATTATATTGCTCCTGGAAGAATGCATTATTATTATTAATTAATTGAATTACCTCAAAAAGTGGTTTTCCTTCTTCAACAATACGTTTTGGCGAGACCATTTTAGAAAAATGAGACAACTTTGATAAGTCATCATTGGTTAATTGTATAGCTCCATTAAAACCATTTAATAAATCATTTCTCACAGTTTCATCTTTAATATTTTCTAATATGTCCTGAAAAAAATATGTATTTATCATACACTATAGTTCAGGTTAGGGCGGCCTAACGGTCGATCGCAGATAATTTCCAAGTCAATCATGTTGGAATATATTTTTAAGGCTACGCGTACGAAAATTAATCGAGGTTGTAGTAAACAAACTGTCGATAAGTTTTATTTGTATAATTTTTATCTTTTAATCTTTTATTCTGGTTTTGTATGTCAAATGTTTATCGTGAACGCACGTTCATTTCACTGTGTTCATTCGGTTAATTAAGTTCTTTAAAATGTATAAGTATGAGTGCACATAAGAAACAAAAAACTTATCATTTTCATTAAGAATGGGTAAAAGATTTTTTTTTTTTTTACAATGCAGAAAGACAAATACATATGTTTGATATGTCGAATAACAATATCCACAACAAAAAAAGGTAATCTAGAAAGGCATTTTAGAACTACGCATTCAAATTTGATATAGAGATATCCCTCCTAAAACTGAAGTACGTAAAAAACAATTATAAAAATTGAAACTTGAAATTGATAAATAACAATTGATTTTTACTAAACCAGTTTTAAAATCCAAAGCAGCAACAATTGCTTCATTTCGAATTAGTCATGTTTTAGCTAAGAATAAAAAATTATTTCAAACTGGTGAAATAGTAAAACAAGCTTTTTTAAATGGCCCAGATGCTTTATTTGAAAACTATAAAATTAATCAGACATTTTATCGGCTATAAACGATTTACAGTTATTTCGTAAAACTGTGACTAGAAGGGTTTAATCTATAGGAAAAAATTTAATTGAAATATTAAAACAAGACATAAATGAATGTTTATTTTTCACTTAAATTCGATGAATCAACAGACATAACAGATACCGCTCAACTATGTGTATTTATACAACTAGTTTTTTCAAATTTTAATTCAAAAGAAGAATTATTAACTATAATCCCTATAAAAAGTATGACACGAGGAGAGGATATTTATCAAGCTTTCATTTATTTTTTCAATAAATCAAATTTACCTTTGTATAAATTAGTTTGTATTACGACTGATGGAACTCCAGCTATGAGAAGTAAAAATAATGGTTTTATTGCTTTGTGTAAGAATGATAATAATTTTTCAAATTTGATAATGTTCCATTGTGTCATTCATCAATAAGCATTATTATGTGGAAAAATATTGAATATGAGTAGTATAATGGACATTGATTTTAAAATAGTCAATTCTATACGTTCACTAAGCTTGCAAAGGCAACTTTTTAAATTGCAATTAGAAGAAAACAATTCTCAGCATTGTGATTTATTACTACATACAAATGTGAGATAGTTGAGCAGTGGTAAATTTCTAGAAAGGTTTCAGTGTTTACTTCCTGAAATAATAGTTTTTAAAATCCAGAGGCGATAATTATGATCGTTTAACAAACAATACATGGCTTCAAAACTTGGCTTTTTTAACAGATATAACAGCTCATTTAAACACTTTAAATGTTGAACTTCAAGGAAGAAGTGGGACAATAATTAAGTGATTAAGTTCTATAAATGGTTTTAAATCACAATTGATATTACTCAAGTAACAATTAAAATAAACTAATTTGCTTTGTGTAAGAATGATAATAATTTTTTACTTAAAAGATTTTTTTGAAAATCAAAAATGTACAGTGGCAGTGGAAATCTAATGCTCTGAGGTTGAAAAAGTGTACAATGAATTTGAGAGACGATTTAAAGATATTCAAAAATTAGAGCCGATTATTACATTTATGTTTTTTCCTTTCTCCGAAACAAACAATATTGAAAATATTTCTACACAAATAAGCAATTTGTCTACATGGATTCTATACAATTTGAATCTGAAATTATAAAAATTAAATCAGATATATTCCTCAAAGCTCGAGGTTATGAAACAAATTTTTGGAATTTACTAAAAATAATCGTGTTTGAGGAATTTAGCTTTGCAGTTACATACTTATATTGGATCTACATATTTGTGCGAAACAGCATTTATGAGAAAACTCACATGAAAATCATAAAAACAGAATACCGAGCTACACTCTCTGATGACCATTTGGTCAACGAAATGCAATGTCACACTTCAACAATACCCAGATCAACAAAATAATAAGTTAATTAGACTTAAGTAACTAGATTTTAGAAATTATTATTTATTATTATATTATTTTTAGTAATTAGTAATTAGTTTATAATACTTGTATGTTTATACACACTTTATGCAAGTATGTTTCTTAATAATTATAGTATATACTATATAGTTATTCAAAAATAAAAAAAATTGTCTACGGAAGTCGATCCTCAAGGTGAAGTATATTTTTAGTAGGTTGAAACCAAACAAAGTTTAGCCATCCCAGCTAAAGTTAATAGTCTGAATTTGTATGTATTTGAATATTTTGTTCTATAGTTAATTAAATGCATAATGTTAGTTAAAATTAAAAATGTGTTTGTTAGTTCATATTTTACAGTATCAACAGAATATTTTGGTTTCTTTATAATATAATTTTTGGTTAATTTTAATTGTTGAAAAAAAAAAATTGAACAATTTTACTTTATAGCGTAAGGTTCATTTTCTAATGCATACTTATATGTAAATAATTTTAGGTGTTCACATAAGTGGTTTTTAGTTTTAGTGCATCTAGGACCTTAGTAATAAACTAATAAGCGAAATAACTGTCATTAATTTAATAAGTATTCACATGCAAAATAGTTTTTCTATTTGAAATACTTAACTAAAATAAAACAAACTAAATAATTATCTATTATTTTAAATACTTTTTTTTTTTATATAAAAATAAATTACCTGGAAAATTAAAACTTCTTTAATTTTAGTATTGAGTTTTTCTTCAACGGGATTGTGAGGTTTTTTTTGTTTTGTTATTATAAGAGAACCTAATTGTTTTTTCAGATTTCTTGCAAAATCTAATGTACCAGTTACTTCACTCAATTTAGATACCGCTAATAATTGGTCTTCAGTTAATTTTACTCCTCCGTGAAGATGTTGAATATATCCTTCTAATTTAAGCTAAATAGAACACAAGAAATTGGTAAACCTTTTTGATTAACCTTATTTGACATACTTATCAATTTTTAAACAAATAATTAGGATTCATAACTTTTTAATAGCGTAATAGTTCACAAATGTAACATGTTGACAGTCAATAGGTTAATATTACTGATATAGCAATCAGCAGTAATATTGAAAATTGATGTCAAGGGTCACTTTTGCATATCACTAATATCAGTAATAAAAACTGTCCTGAAATGGCCATTACTTCAATAGCTGTAATATTTTCAATAGTCTCTTATTTTATCCAATTAATTAAAAAAATGTAGAAAGACGGCCACTGTTATAGGTGGAATGTTGGAAAGATAGGACATAGACGGGAATTTAATATATATCTCTATGCAAAGATAAATCATTGCTAACAAAAATGATTCTGAGCCAAGTTCAAAGAGTGATATTTTATAATGCTTTGTTACATTTGCAATTGTTAACATTTTTTAAATCAAAATTTGCACTTTCAACAATTATAAAAAAATTATTAAAATATGCTCAATTTTTTTCTTTTTCATTGTTGAGTATAACTTATGATGCATTTCATGTTCAGCCAGAATAGTTTCATTCAATTCAAAAAAAAACTTAATGTGCCTATAGTTTAAAAAAAAATGGCCAGAATGTTTTGAAAATTTGAACATACCTAGAAAGATCTAATATTAATATATTCTGTAAACATTTCAGGCTCCTATGATTATGTTTAACTGGGATATAACAAAAAGAAATAATGAAACCTTAACTGTAAATTGTGCATATTAAAAAAAAAAAAATAACCTCTTAAATGCACTAACTAGATCCAAAATGATTTTAGGAAAAAAGCTACACATGAAAATCGGAGCAGTAAGTCTGTTTGAAAAGTTGTCCAGGGACAGGAAAAAAACATATAGGAAAACTGATATATTGTTCACGTTGCTCAGAATCTAAAACTACTGACTAACACTATGTATAGCTGCAGCACGAATTAAAATATCGCGAGCTGCAGTAATAAAAACGTGACTTTTTGAAGTGGGTCTTTGTGTAATTGTGGTTTTGTTCACAGCCCTAGTACTACAGTTTAAAAAAATGTGTATCTTGTTCCAAATTTAAAGGGACAAACAATAAAAAAAAAAATTACAAATTAAACAAAACTGTAATAGATATCTGGTTAATTGCCATTTCACATGACAGGAGATATGTGAACGGAACAAAAATACAATTTTTTTTTTTTTTCAAATCCATTTATTGTCCGCGGTATTTATCTACGCAGACAATGAATGGCCGAAATACACCACAATAGTCATTATTAAACGTATCGAAAAAAACATATGCACACCTTGCGTTTCTCTAGATTTCGTATTTTGTGTTCCATAATCAACATCGTCTGTTTCATTGGATCGTCGTCGGTTTTCCGTTTATCGGCTGCATTCGATGTCATGGCGTCGCTCTACCACAAACTAACGCGTACAACAGTATGTGGTTCACTGAACGGAAAAATACAAATTCGCGTTGACTTTTAATTGCGGTTGTACAAACGTGCTTTTAACGGACCAGGTTTTTGTTAATTCGGATCAACGGCAAACGAACGCGGGATGATAAAATAAGAAAGACAAAAAAAAAAAAAACGATATTATAAACAAGAGGTAGACAGAATTTTTAGGGAGAGTGAATGAGCGAGTGTGCGAGAGAATGAGTGAGTGTGTGTGAGAGAGAGAGAGCGAGAGCGGGTGAGAGGAGCGGGAGCGTGTGAGAGAGAAACGAATGAGAGAGAAGGGAATGGCGGAGAAGGGAATGGCAGAGAAGGGAATGGCGGGAGAACAATGGACGAATACAGAGATGATAAAAAAACTCGTGTTACCACAACAACGGTTCCGTGATGGGAAACAAAATTTGTGGTCCACGGGCCGTGGTTATCATACATTAACAAAATAACAGCGGTATAAACGTAAAATTAAGTTTGAACACTGAGATAGATAACAACATATATTGTGAGGTTGAACAAAGGAAAAAAAATAAAAATATGGCGGATGGAAAATAATATCCGTAACAAAGTGACCCAGTTAAGTGTACCCGTGTAATACAAATTTTACCTTCCAATTAACTCTAATCTTTATACAAATTCAATCAATAATGACATTTGATACGACGATTCTATCACGTTTTTCGACTATATTTTCTTTTTGGTATAACTTACAAAAGAAAAATGAGCAATAAATAATTTTCAATGCCTTTGAACCAAAATTGTTTTTTTTTTCTCAAAGTACTTATAGATAAGTATACTCTAGATAACCTGCCTAATTTACAGTTTCACCGTTGATTATTATAATAATCGAAGCATAGGTGATTTTACTCGCTACGCACAATCTAGTATGTTATGATTAATTTATTATTATTTTTCCTTTAATTGTACGAAAAGATTGTTCAGTAATCAGTAATTCAAAGTTTCAAATAAAGAATGACATATAGTGCAGTTAAAACGTAGACATTAATTATTATCATAATCAATGATAAGGCTAAGTTCAATCAGTAATAGTTTTACTAAATTAATTTAATTAATAGTGTTCGCGATTTTGTAATACATGCAAGCAATGATAATAAATTTTTACACATGTTTAGAAATTAATTTGTAGAAAATATGGTTTAAAAAATGCTGACAAAATTCTTTTATTTTATACAGACTTTTTTTTTTTTTTTTTTTATCACGATTGTCATTTTTCAGAATATTTTATTAAATTTGATTCACTACTATTTTCAAATTCTTAACCCTGACTCTTATAAGGACTTTAAATGAGTATTAACTTTTGTATTTCGTATACATTTTTAGATGATACCCTCTACTACAGTCAAAATGTTATAACTATGGTAATCCACTAGAGTCGGTTCTTAAAATATTCCGTAGTGTCAGTTAACGTTAACTGACACTTAACAGATCATTGTAAGAATAAGCCTAAAAGTTATGCATATCAATGTTTCTAGAAAACTATAGTGTATATACTGTTTAAGGCAAAAATAAAAACTTCATTTGGAAAAATTAAAACTAGGTATGCCTTTTTCAAAATTTGCATAAGAACAACTTACACTGAACCTTGTATACAATTTTCAAAGCTTCATAGCAGTATGAAGCTATATATTAATTTAGACATATTTCAACGTATTTGAGATAACTCCAAAAACTCAATACAATTAATAAGATAACTAACCAAAATTGTTATGGTTAATTTTAAAGTTTTAAAAAAATGTTCATATGACATTTATTTAAAATAATTTGTTATTATTTCATTTGTTAAATATAAAATAATGAAATAAACAACTAATATCTAGCAAATATAGGCAAACATAATTTAATACAAAAAAAGTAAATTTTTTTTTTTAAACATGTATACAAAATTAAATGAATACAAATTATACATTTTTTTTTTTTTTTTTTTTTTTTTTTTTTTTTTTTTTGTCATACAACCACAATAGAGTAGGTAATCAAATTGAAAAAGTAATCTTATTATATACACAATTGAATTACATAGAACATTTTAAATTATCATAATTTAATGTATACATAATTTATTTTTTTTTATTTTTTTTTTTATATATATATATTAATTAATAATTAAAATTATAATCCTATACTTAAATGCTTAGCCTTTAAAAAAAAATTGATTTTGTAATCATAATTATTTAATTAATACATTAAATACAGAGTTATATAACCATTTATGGTTTCTACACTTTACAATAAAAAAAAAACTTACATTAGACCACATTGAAAATCAAAACATATTATATAAGGATTTATATACGCTATATAATAATTATTTTTAAGCAGTCTATTAATAAAATAATAATTTAATACATTTTTGTTATTTTATTTTTGATTAATTATATATTGTAAAGTATTCTTCAATTTAATTAATTTTATTTGAAATTTAATTTACTTTATGTACATTAGTTGTATTGTAACATAAAATGCCACTACTTTTAGCATTTATTAAATGATTGAACAATTTGGCACTAAATTATATCACTAGGCAATACTTATAGAATCTGTAGTGATTATTTCATCATTTTGTGAATTTTAATGATACGACCCAGACGTTGTTTCGCAGTGGACATACCTTTTCTTGGTTTACCAACTATAGTTACAAAATAATAAAAAAAATTGTTTTGCATGAAATTAAATTGACATCAGAGTTAAAACTCAATATTCACGTGTATTACTTTTAACAGCGATAGAATCACAGTCTTTTTTTGTAATTGTTCCATTGACAGCTTTTACGTTAATACATTCTAAAACTTTTTTGGATTGGGGTAAACAGTCTTTTTTCTAATTAAAATAAATTACACAGAAATATTAATATTTAATAAACCAATGTGCAATAATATTTAAAGAAACATACTAATTTTGGTTCTTTATTGGTATTGTTATTTTTGCCCTTATTTTTCTTTGATGCGGGCTTTTCATTTTTTGGATATACACACTTAAGTTTTTTACGTTCTTCAGATGTTAAAGTGGGTGGAAGCCATGTGGCGTCATTTCTGTCTTCTTCATCTGAGTGAATTATTTTCGGATATACTATAAAACATGAAATGTTAACAATAACTTACATTACCTACTTTACTACCCATGGCCAGACATAATATTATGTTTTTCATAAACATTTGAAATAATGAAACTATTACACAATACAAATAATATAATTGAATATTATATTATTTAAAGGTTTTTTAAAATTATTTTGACAACATTTGTACAGAATTGAATTAAAGAAAAATTAACATATTGAGTATATATTTATACTATAATAATATTTATAGTACACATAGTGGTTTTGATTTTGTAAACACAAATTGATCAACATTTATCAACTTACTAAAATCATCATCTTGACGTATTGATTCCATATCTTCATCTTCATCTTCATCATTATCATCATCATCATCATCAACAATAATATCGTCATCATCATCATCAACATTAACAACATCATCATCATCATCACTCAACTCAATAACTTCTGATTCAGTTTCATCAACTTTTTGAACAAATTCACAAGTATAAGACCTACATCACATTAAAATACATTTTGATTTGATTATGAACAATAAAATAATCACATGATTCAAATTACCACATTATTACTTACACAATTTCTTCTTGATCTGAAGTATCGTTAGTACTCATAATATCTATTTCTGGTTCCTGTTTTTTTATTCTGATAATCATCTTATCTAAATATAAATAAATAAATTTTAAATTACTGATTTTTTAAACATAAATTAATTGTGTAGGAGGTACCTTGAGTCTTTTTCGGTTCCTTTGAATATACCTTTAATGGGTTACCAAGAATTTTTTCAATATCCATATTCATCCTTTTAACTTTAATAAACAATACAACTAAAAATAACAAGAGTAACTATTATAAAATACCATAAAATAATAAATAAATTATTAAACATTATTTAAATTAGCTTGGTATTCTCTGGTAATACAGTTTTAACACAATTTCTAGTAAATAGCATATAAAAAAAAAACCTAATTAATTTCTATTACAAAAACTGGTATCTATTTAACCCTGAAATAGGGTTCTTAACTTGACTCATATATACTTATATATATAAGAACTTTAATACTCCAGAAATGTTACAAATGATCCTTACAAGTCAGGGTCCAGTATGTTAATCTGGTTTAATTTTGGATTTAATTTAAATCACCAATTAAATCGATATCTGATTAGCAAATTCAATCCAAATTAAGGATAACCAACTAGAGCAGTGGTCTCAAACAAGTGGCCCGCAATAAACAATTATTTCATACAAAAATTTTTAAAAAATTGTTTGTATGTTTTTATTTGAATATTAAATAATATAATAATAATAATAATTAGTTTAATAAATTTTTAATAATCAATACCCATAATATTGTTTGACATTCGTAATGTTTTATTTTACAATTTATATCCATTGTTTGCAAGAATTACTGATAACAAGTAAGTTTTAGTATTAACATAATAATATAATATTTATATTAATTAATTAATACATTTTGTCATTTATTTTGGGTTTTTTGGATTTAGTGTTAAAAAAAAAAAAGGTAAGAAGAACGAACAAACACATAGTTACTGTTAATTATGCGCAATAAAACATAATTTTAATTCACGTTGATAAATTTGTTAGCATGACACTGGTTTTATGACACAGTAATACTGTGTATCCTACATATAAAGATAGAAGGATAATCAAAAGTTTGTATGAACAAGAAATAGGAGTAGTATGATGAGGAAATAGCCAGGAAGAAGCAAAAATTAAGATAGTAAAGACACTGTCTCTATCCCTTTTTAACCTAAATGTACAAGAAGCAATAAATAAAGTAAGAGAAGAAATTGAAATAGGGATAAGAATGAATGTAGAAAGAATAGATATGCTAAGATTTGCAGATGACACTGCAGTAATAACAGACAATGAATTTTATAATGAGTTTTACAGAATATCTTAGAAATAATGAGTTTAACAATGAAATATGAATACAATATGAAAATAAACAAAGCAAAAACTAAAATACTTGTTTGTACCCGTAACGAAGGATACCAAACTCAAAAAACACTAAACGGTGATCCATTAAAGCAATTGAATGAATAAAAATATCTGGAAAGTAAGATAACTGTAAGATAATAAGATGGTAAAATGGTCGGAGCATCAGCAGAGGGTGACCGCCACTGGACTACGTTAGTCAAATAGTAATAGATATGTACTGTAGATCATATTATGAACTAAAAAAGAAAGCGGAGAAGCAACAGGAGTGAAAAATTAATGCCAACCAGCCTTTGGGCTGTTGACAAAAGAAGTTTATTGGTTTATCCCACATTCCTACAAATACTCATGTACCAATAGATATTTAAAATATTATTGTTTGAATAAATTTGGAAAAAAAAAAGATATTAAAGGTCAACAAATTTTATGAACATATCGGCCATATTAAATAAAATATAGCTAGGTACAAAAAAATGAAAAAGATTATTTCAAAATATACATTGTTATTCAGTTTATTTTTTTATAATCTTTAAAAAAATAATACTCGACTGTGTAATTAATTTTGAGTAGGTGAAAAGAAAGTAATGTGCGGATATCACATTACTTTTATATTTACGTAACGGAAAAAGTAATCTACATGTGGTTTAACGTACCCACTTTACAGCGGTAACATTATGTTTATGTAACTTTGTTACTTTTTAATGTAATTTAACCAACAAATAATTATAAGCAATCTGTTTCAAATTATTTTGATAAACTGCAACGTATAATATGGTCTTGTATCATATTCTCCATAACGCGTCGTACGGGCGTTGGAAATGAAAACAAAAAACAACACTAATATATGTGTTTTAGTTATGCGTAATGTCGAAAACGAGGTATAACACTAGTTAGATATCTGATTAATGTCACTAAATTGAAATTTGCATTATTGATGACTGTTGAAAAAAAATCACATTCGGATAATAATATATTAATTTGCTTCCATGACTTACTGTATACACCTTCACTCCAATAAATACCGAATATTGTTTACCACTATGAAATTCACTACTTGGTGTGTAACGAGAAAAACGTAACAAATATTATAGGCGAGTCGAGGAACGGTGAATGTCGCGCCGCCACTGGTTCCAACAACGACAAACGGTAATCGTTTCGGTAAAATGTGTCGGTGTTGTTTAGTGAGGTTATTTAGCCGCCCAATAAGCTGCACGCCGTCGCGATTCGCGTCGAAAAGCGACACAATTGAACGCCGACGACACCAATTAAACACAATTAAAATAAAACGTACCTGTGACGACGGCGACGGACGTTCGTAACAATGTAACGCTGACGCGATGTGCTTGAGGTCGATTGGTCGCTAACCGGCCGTTTAGCTAATGGCGTTACGCGGCTGCACGGCTCCGTGGTCGGTGAACGAAAACACGGGCGGTGTCCGATGTAGCGACCGCGAGACAAATACGAACCCGGCGTAATTTCCGCGGAAACTTAACGATACGATACGACCGGGAAATCGAAAGATAAACAATAAAATATATCATACACAAAATATTATTATCATTTATCACATACGTAGCCCAGTCTATAGTGTATAATTTGTGTATTGCAAACTGGCCCCTGATAGGAGGCCGCCATTTTTAATCCCGTTGGCGATTTACTCCATGAGATACGTGGAGAACAAACAACAAATAATCTATGATATGAGTAGCCGATAGTGGATATTGATATATTGATAAATTAATTTAATTTGTAAACCGTGATGTTTTCAACAATAAACGATTACCGTGTTGTAAAAGTATAAAATCGTTTCAATTCGATAGTTTTCACTTTTTAAAACGATTTACGATTAATTTTTATGATTTGTATGACCATGAATTTTTTTGTTATTGGTTCATCATAGTAGTTCAAAAATAATGAACGCCGTACATTTGACTGGTGTTAATTAGAAATCTATTGTATCTGAAATAATATTTAGTATTATAAAAATTACAAATACGTTATGTGTATTTTACTAGTAATATTGTTTTTGGTTGAAGAATCAGAGGTAATTAATAATAAGCTATTACAGTTACTGTTAATACTGCATGGGCAAGGAGAAGGAAATTTATTTATTTTGTCTACACAATTTCTGCCAATTCCTTTTAATAATATTGCCATTCTTCAATTAGATTTCCTTTTTAATACAATTATTACAAGATTGATCTTTCATAAACTTATAATACTTTGGGTTTATTTGAAGTTTTAAAATACTTTATTGCATAATAATATGTTTATTACACCAGTTAACTTGCTGTTTATTATTATAATTGAAAATATTAATATTGTGGTTTAGTGAAATTTGATGGAATTGTATCATTGAGTTATTACCGAGTTAGTATTGTTCAGAAATGTGTGCATTTTACTGTATCAGCGGTCAATTAGCATAATAACAAATAATTATGTAAAAAAAAAAAAAACAAAAATTATCTGTAGTCAAACAAACTATGAAAACTACAATATAACACCAACTTTATTACACCTGAATCTAGTGACAATCCACTAGTTTGTTTGTTTTATTTAAATGTCACCGTCACACACAATAATTTCCCTATCATAATCAATGGACAGTTTAGAATATGTTGATATTCATCCACATCAACTTCAATTACCATAGCCATACCAAAATGGTTGCATTAAATTACATGTTATTCAAAAGTAGGTTAGGCAAGGTTAAAAATCTGTTTTTCCTGGTTCAATATTAAATAAACCTATAGCGCGTATCCACCTATGCTCACATATTTAACATCACAAAATTGAATTAAAAATGTATTTAATAGGTACATTGATTTATTTTCATAATTGCTAAAATAATGCAATCTGAAAATGATATAAACTAAAATTACAGAAGTTACCGTATTATATATATTTTGTAACAATATTTAAGGCTATATTGTGATTATTTTTTTTATTAATTAATAATTTTGTATAAATGTAATAGTTGTAGGATTTTTATTAGGCTAATAAAAATATTTTGTATTATAGGTACTTTATCATACTATGTACTTTGGCATTTTGCTGTCCTACAAACGGGGCACACAGCATTTTTAGTTTGTAGAACGCCTAATTAAAAAAAAACCGATATGGGTTTCAATAGTTTTTGTAAAACGATCAATCTAATTTACGTGGGTATATGAGAGATCTCGGGGGTAATTAGTAAAGGTTTTAACTGTGTATAATCGTCCCAAATGATATTATTCATTAAAAGTGCTGTTCCATATAAAAATTCAATTCCGAAGAGATATTTTGTTGAAAATTACAGTTTCGTTCAGATAATTGTCCGATTAATGTATACACAATATAACAAAACCCCCCGGGGGTGATTTTGTCCGTCCGCGAATCATTCATGTAGCGCACGAAAATGGCGCTGTCTAACAATAGAGGGAGAATAAAAAAAAAAAATTATAACGAAGTACGCCGTAACCGCGGTAGATGATCACGGTTACACGATCGATATTCCGTGGTTGGTAACCTACTTATCTATTATGTGTTATTATCATTTACCCGTAGATAACATAACGATGTCGTATTATCTATGTGTTTACCGCGGCACGACCAATCGCTGTCGCGTCGATTATCGATTGTGTTCCGACGGAAATATTATTTTCTCACGTCCCACGATTGAGATTTGATTATATTGCATTTTGCATTTTGCAACATAATAATATAAAATTAAAGATTGGCAAAGCGCGTCAACTAATCTTTATCGGTTCACAGTGGTTTTCCATTCCCGGGTGGTTACTAATCGTTGAAATATGTTTTTACTCCGTAATCCGTACTGGGGCGATTCGATGACTCATACAGTCGTAATGGAGTCGCGACGATACAATATAATATTATATACATTATTACGCAGCGAGATAGATGATTTTCGAGCCGACAAAAAAAATAAAGACATTATTATTATACTATTATGTAGTAGGCACTGTTATTGGTCCGCGGGCACGCCTCAATTTATCGTATTAGCTGGAAAGTCTGATGAGTCATATACAAATAGGTTTTAAGTTTCTTTTTTTCCCCCATAACTTACCATAAACAGTAAAACAAAATCAATAAAATGTATAGAAAATAACTAGAGGTACTGCGGTTTTTATTTCTTTCATTAAATTAACATATTGGATATTGGCTATATTGTAATAGTTTAATTTATTTAAAAAAAAAAGTAATTTATGAATTTTTTGCTTTAATTTTTCGACGAAAATTACGTATTTTTACGCAAATAACGTTAATACACAAGACGGTTAAGGATTTATGCGAGTTTTAGTGTTTTAATATCGAGCCGTGTATTTCATTTTTGCGAATCGAATGATGTCGAATACTCGAGTAAGTACAAAATATACTACAGATGGTTAATAATACTTTAGTACAAGGACTCCCAACCTTTTTTTTACATGATGGCGCACTTATCGTTTTATATATTTTCACGGCACACTTAAATAATATTTTAATACAATATACTGTATTTGTTAAAGACAAATTTATACAAGGTTACGTTTATCTGTACAATTTCAATAAACATAAATGATTGAACATTTAGATAATAAAAAGGAATATATTATATATTAATGTAAGTACATTGAATTTGGTAACTTTACATATGTAATGTGATATTTGAGACTGGTGTTTAAAAAAAAAAAAAAATAATAATAATTCCTCTATTCGGCGTAAAATAACAGTTGAAACAGCAATACACAAATCAAGTACAATATTTTTCTAACGATTTCTACTACTTGTTTTTATATTGTTCAGAGCAGAAAATGCTCGTTCGCATAGATATGACGCGGATAATGGTAATAATATGAGAGATAGCTGGATATTTCGAAATTAAACTTAATCAAAATAAATCTGAATGTTCTTTTTCTGACTATTGAATAATATCGAGTTCATTCACACTGTCTGTGAAATCAAATGGCAACACGGCACATACAAGGTGTTCAATTACACGTTTTTGTAGTAGTTTAATATTGGATTTTCTCATTATTAATTTTGAAAATGTTGAACGATTTGAAAAATCACAAATTTAATTGTTGAAGATATCCAAAATACAATTTTTTTTTTTTTTTTCTAAACCCTCTGTGTGTAATAACAAGACAAAAGTTACACGGCACCACACCCGAAGAATTTCGCTGCACAGCGATTGGGAATCCCTGCTTTAGTGTTGCATTAATAATCAATGTTTTGCAATTCAAAGCAACGACATGGTATTCTTATCGGAAATATCTAGGTTTGAAGATATTTCCACCAAGTCGTTACATTTATATTATTACCATTTTTTTTTTCTTTTTTTTTTTTTTTTTCTGTTAAATAAAACAGTCGAGAAATAAATCATTGCAATGAAAAAAAAAAAAAAAAAAAAACGAACGATACGAGCGTTAACTGGTTGCGTCACGATTATTAATGTCGTTTATTTTTGTCGGCGGTAAACTCATGGGCATATATAAAACTATATAATAGGCTTAAAAAATAAAATAAAAAACTCGTAAAAGTCTTACTTATTTTTTTTTCTTCTTACATTATAAGATATAACCTGATATCATATAGGCCGCGGCGTTGCGGGGGAATTTCAAATGGAGGCGAGTTTCGTTAAACATAATAGTTACTTGTTATAATTTTTTTTGTTTTCCTTTTAACCAGTGCCGCTTTATGGATATATTGCCGCCCTTAAGAGAATTACCAATACATTTTTTTTTTTTTTTTAACGAAACGCTTATTATAACAATGCGACTTGTCCGTATTCTTACCGGTGATTTAATTCCCCCGGTGTAAAGTATAGAATCAACAAAAAAAAATTGTACGGTAAAAATGTAAGTAATGCGTCGTCGACGCATATTTAATACAATTTTTTTTAATTGTCCGTTTGTCTATTATCGTCTGTATACCAGTTAAAACATTGACTGCTCCCCCGGAGTCGCTTAAAATTTCGCCGCCACTGGGACAATTGCACACCGCCCACCTTTTTCAGACGAGGCTCTGTTTTTAACACATTACACCGACGACAATGCGAAACCACGCGAAATGCACAACGACCGCAATATTATTACTTTTTGCGTATATTTTTATTATTATTATTTTTATTCCCGGTCCACCGGAGTGAGAGAGGGGTGACCCCTTAACTCCGTCCCTCCGCCACTAACACCGCTTCTTATAGTCAAACTACCTACGCAATGATTCGTAACCGTATAGTTTTAGTTATTCAATTCCTGCTATTAATGTTGCAATAATAATAATAATAATAATACTTCATGTCGCGTATAAATCGCCGATCGTAAAATCGCTACGACGGCGTTCGGCGTTTTAAAGACCGAGAAATATGATGATTTGCCAACAGTATTTTTTTTTTCCATATAGGTACCTATGCGCGTATAATATATATATATATTAGATACACAACCGTATCGGCACGAATAAACTGCAAACCTTGCACAAGTTAAATAAGCACCTACATGCGTTTACCCGCAGCCTATCCTTACTACTTATGGTGTAACCCGCCTGCATTTTTTTTCATTTTATTAGATAAATTATGATTTACGACGATCGCGTTCGTTATTATTCGTACCAGTATAATACGGGCGGATAATGGCAATATGGTTATCGTATCGCGTGTACATTTATATATTCTGCAGTCTCTGTGGCAATGGGCGCACCTCTCGGTTTTAATTAAATGATAATTAATAACGATAACGATAGTCCGTGGTGTAGTTATTAAATACCTTGTAACAGTGACTCAACCCGGGGGAGGGGTCGCGTTTTGATCGTCCGGACACCCCCACCCACCCATCGAACCGTGTTTATGGACATAAACAGGAAGAGAATGGCTCTTCTTTCGACGACCGTTGGAAAAAATGTCCAATATTTGTTTATAAAATGTATAACGTCGTCATAATGTCCAATAGAACGCATTATGCGCAAAATACGATTACTGGAAGTATATGTGATTCGTATGGAAATATACGCGGTATACGATTTTCGGTCAATCGACGGCCGGACAACACCAGTGACGAATTCACGAAATAATTTAAACGGTAGTTGGTTCGTATAAGAAAATAATATAAATATTAAACAGTAATCGTTAGCTTTTTAATGAAACGATTGCCTTCGACTGGTGGACACCCCCCCCCCCCTGAAAAAAATCCTGGATGCTCCGCTGCCTCGTGAGTGAGTTGTAGTTGTCTACCGTGCTCGTACGTATTATTTTAAGTAAATTATTTACTTACAAGTTAATAATGCAAAACGATAACGACGATATATTGCGTATCTATTAGTGATGGAAAAATCCGGATTTGCCGGATGTCGAGAATCCGGTATTTTAGATTCCGAAATTCTGGACTTTATAATCCGGATTTTTATCTGAACCAAATTGTTCGGTTTTTATAATCGTGATTTTATATTCTTTAATTAATTTCTCATAAACTATTATCATTGTCATATTGTTAATAGCATTAAATGCGTTTTCACAATTCGAAAAATATCATAAAGAGAAATTTATTTTTTAAAAACAAGTACAACAAAATTAATCATACATATTATAGTCTAATTTGTATAATATATTAGCTGGTATTACTAGCTGACCCGGTAAACGTTGTTTTACTCATTAAAATAGAAAATTTCGGGTTTGGGAATTCGAAACATAAATTTTCGGATTTCAAAATCAGCAAATCCGGATTTATGTCACATCACTAGTACGTGTGCGATAAGGTTTGGACTCGCAATAATGCAATAAGAAAAACTTTGTATCCCCTCCCCTTAATTACGTCCTTAATTAATTGTTAGCGACACAACGATAATTGATACTAGAAGAATGAGTTTGGTATAAATACAGAAAAAATAATACGAACCGTCTTATTTACCGTGGACTAACGTTGTTTAAAACAAAATAGTAATTATTAAAAACTTTTTTTTTTTTCGAGAGAGAGGTTTTTCATCATTTTAAAACAGAAACACTCAATATTGTTATTTTTAGAAAAAATCGGATTGAAAACCCCTCAGATACGGCTTTGTAGTCAGACATCTCGATGAGAAATTAAACTAAAAATCAATACCAATTTAATAAAAATAAATATTGAACCATGATAGTAAATTGTTCAAGTAAATTGAGTTTAATCAAGACGATGTGGATCTAGCTCATACAACTCATATCGGTATTGATAATATTTTAGCCCCCTAATACCAAGACTATAACCACAAACGTAAGACCTCAGTTAAAGATAGATGGAGTGGTAAAAAAAAAAAATCTGCAAAATTCTAGTTTTTATACATAAACCTTAAAAAATGAAAAATTAATTAAAAATTGAGAATGTTAAATTCTTATCACATTTTTATATGAAAATAATACTTATATGGGTAACCTGAGCTTTTCGGTGTTTTCCCCGCAGAACTTCCAAACAACATTTGCCTGACTTTTTATTTTAATGTACATTCGTATAAAACACGTTTTTGTACAAAATATCGATAAGTAGCTAAACTGGAATTGTTCCGAAAAATCTATACAAAATTAATAAACGCTATTTAGTGCTGTTTCGGTATAACTATGCCGAGAAATCGACAATTATAAATTCAAGAAGAAAAACGTAATATTTTGTCGACAGGACTTTTACACGATACGTTGAAATTTAGATTAAAAAAATGTGTAAATAATTAAAACAATTAAATTTATATTTATTTTTTTGTTAAATGTATTAACCTTAGTTCGCCTTCAACCGGAGGGTTATATACGGTTCATAACCTCGATAATTATAAATTTTACGTCCTACAATCAGAAATACTTTTGGGAGCAATTGGCCATCGATTCTACAGTTCATATTTATACAGTCCAGATTTCTACATTCCGGGTTTATACGTGCTCTCGCAAACAACCACTTAATTTTATTATTATATTATATATTTATAATTATAAATTATATAATATTACGCACATCGTACAGTATTATGGCGAATATACGGGTGCAGAGGTCACCGTCTTTGCGGAATTTTATACACCGGCGCGCAGCATCCAGTGTGAACAGTGCAGTAGATGCGACGAACGATTTTTCCAACAGAATCGTGCGCGGGCCGTCCAGTAGGAGGAAAATAATAATGGGAAAAAAAAAATCCGACCAGGAGTCCGCACGGCGATTAATATGCGTAAACCTCTGCGGTGGGCTTCGTCTCTCGTCCTCCTCTCCCGTTAACCGGGTTGTCGACTCGACTATTCATCCGAGGCCAAACGGCAGTGAAAAGTAGTCGTAGCGGCCATTGGCTCGACGGCGACGGCGGAGGTGGTGGTGGTGGTATCGATATAGACACCGACCGCGGGAGAGCGAGCCAGAACTAATACGGAACGGTTATTACCGGACGCGCGATATAACTATACTTATCGAAGACCCGGTAACGGGTATTATATAATGCGACGGTCGTAGAAATGGTTACTGCATGCACGACGGCGACGACGACGATGCGCAGAAGAGTTCCGTCATCCGACGCGGCCCTACTACGCCGCCAGAATGAAATAATAATAATAATAATAATCATAATCATCCGACCTCGCACAGAGTTCGTTGATCTCGCGCGTGCGCGCGGCAGCTAGAATGTCAGCCGGCCCGTCACCCTAACGACTACGACGACGACGACGACGACGACGACGACGACGACGCCGCCGCCGCCGCAGCCCCACCGATCTACGGGCCCCGCTCGTACGCGCACCGAACCGGGGAGCGGCGGCGCGATCGTAAATAAATATTATATACACCCGTGTTCTCGGCGGCGGCGGCGGCTCGACCTCGTAGAACCGCACCAGGCACTCCGCTCCGACGACCGTGATCGGTCCGCTCCCCTCCCCAGACCCGTTCCGCGACTATTGCACCTTTGTCGTGTGCGTATATATTATATACTTATATATATATATATATGTATAGTAGTATATATATATATATATTATGTACTTGCATCGCGTGTGCATTGCCGTTGCCGCCGCGCCGCCACCACCGCCATCGCCGCCGCATAGGACGAACGCGTAAACACGAGAAATGCGTACATCTCCGGAGAGTTAGTCGGCGGCGGCCGACACGGGGTTCGGTGCGTGTGTGTGTTTTTGTTGTATACGTACGGAGGGGTTAGCGCTTGTGTGTGTGCGTGTGCGTCGTGCGCGCGTGCGCGAGTTTGTACGCTTGTGTGCGTTTGTGCGGCGGCGGCGGCGGCTACATAATATAATAATACGCCGTGCGGCGCTGTGCGTGCGAGTGGATGCAACATGCAGCCCGTCGTCGATCGCGCGTAGTCTCCTCTACGTCGTATGCCGTCGTATGTCGTTTGCACACCACCCCGGACGCGGAAAAATGGCTGGAGTGCGTTTCCGATTGAGCGACAACCGTGAGTTTTACATGTATACCGAGCTTATTTATCGGCGTCTTGCCTTGGATCCGGTCGGATCTTATATTAGCGGCGATTTAAATTTCCGAGAACCGTTCGCCAATCTATGCGTTTCCCCGTGGACAATAGTATTTAGTTTGCGCTCGTGTAAATCCCGTAGTATTACCGTTAAATAATTATTATACCCTTCGTCAGCACAGTAATATTAACATACAGAAACAATATCTAATATTATCTCATTGTTTATTATTATTATTATTATTATTATTATTATTATTATTATTATTATTACTATTGTACACATGTCCCATACATCGCGCACAATGCATCACTACCACCCTCCAAAACTGTATATTTTTCAACAGTCCCTCCCCAAAAACGGTACTCTCCACGTCTGTCCCACCAAATCAGCCGACCGTTGCCGCGACCATGCGCGATAGTACGAAAAAATAACCCGTCGTCGTATTTTTACTATCTTACTACGTAATTTACTATATAATTTACTACGTATTTTAACACCATAAATGGATATATCAATATTATATCCCGTACTATAAATACGTACGTGTTTACTGTTATTAATCGGGTTTGAATGAGAAAAAAAAAAAAAATACAAAAACACGCAGATATTACGTATTTCAAACAGGTTTTCAGAATATTTCTGTAATTAATAATTTGTACATTTCAGTCGTTCCGGAAAGTCGAAACCAGCCCTGACATTTATTGTATAGATAAAATTGAAAATATATTGTGCGTGTGCGTGTACAAATAATGAAATAATAATAATAATAATCATTATTATTGTATGCACGACGGGACATGTCATCCCGCCTACTACAGAATTCCAACAAAAGAAGAAACAAAATTACCATTACTGCGGATAAAAGTTAATTTTGAACATTTTAACTCGTATAGTATTTTTTCTTATTAAAATTCTCGTTCGGAAAGAGTTAGCGACGCTCAAGTATTATTACAATCGTGAATATAATTAGTAAATTACCTATATTATAATTAGTTCGTTATTTATTGTATATTTTCAGTAATTAATTATTATTTGCCAAACTTGTTGTTCAAAATGTGTGGAATGTACACGAAATATTTTATTCTTAAGTAGCTATCTACCAGGCTATCTACTGTAGATTTTGATTTAGATATTTTATTAGGTACAAGTCAGAATGTTTGATTTAAATTTGTTTTATAATTTATAATAGGTAACACTTATGTTTTAATCAGGATATGGCTTTTATAATCTTTTCATTTTTGTTTTTTTTTTTTTTCCAGTGGATCCACTTCAGACCCTCGACATTTGCCATGAAATTGTCAACATGACATTTTGTTCTTCGGACAGAGCTTATACTTTGAAAAAATGTTCAAAAAATAGATCTGTCTATAAGTACGACGAAGAAAGTTCGGATAGGTTTGTAATTTATTAATAATTTTTAAATATACGTGTTTAATTAAATAATAATATCACCTACCATTATATTGTGAAGAAGAAAAAACGCGGTATCTATGTATATAATATAAACGACCGAACCACGTTTCTCCCTTCTGATCCGTACAATTTCTCCGCAGTGCTAAAATAAAATAAACGCCTGTGGCCGTGCTAAGGTCCCTCCCCTGTCCCCTCCCCTATTTAATATATGCGTAATATATTTAATAATACATGTGTATATTATATTTACGTAATTGTATTTGTATTATATATTGTTTAATTAACTATGATAAACACTGATAACTCAACGAAAATAATTGTTTCAATCTGATCTTGTATCGCACACCTACTGTGTAGACTGTAGAACCCAAGCAGTTTTTAACTTTCAGAATTTGCGTAAATAATTCAACTGCCGACATTTTCTAATTAGTTTTTATCAATTGCGGTTGGATTAAAATTATGCCGCTCTATTAAATTCTCACCGTGCCTTTTATTGTATTCATTACAAATTGTTATTGATAGAAATTAGTTTATAGTACAAAACTAACAATGTTAGATTTAAATGTGAGTAAACATTATCACATTTGTATGACTAGGGATGGGAAGTTTGCAAAATATGACCAAACTTGTACGGTTAAGTTGTTAAATTTGATATTATGTTGAAATAAATATTTGCCACACTGAATGTTTGTCGATTGTTAGCCAATATGTGTTTGTCCCCATCTAGACAAGGTGGTTAGGTTAGGTTAGGTGATTAGGTGATTTTGGTCTTTGTCTTGTTCTCGTATTATTTTATCTTATTTATAAAATGGAAATATTAAATCATTTCTTATTAGATCTGGTAAACCCTTTATCAATGAACTTTCTCCGGTTAACATTTTTAAATATTACACCGAATCCATTATTTGTTTTCTCTAAAATGTGTAAAACGTGCACGAAATAATCGAATACAGACCTACGCCCCTGGTATAGGTTGTTTATGAAATACCTCATATGTAATTCAAATTTGTCGAAATCGCATTGGAGGTAAATGTTATGACTTGTATTAATAATTTGTTTCTTAAATAAATATGAATTAAGTAGTCTTAATAAAACTAATAAAATATTTAAAGTGGTTGTATTTATTTGTTCAAAATATCACCTATATGACATTAAAAAACCTATATAAGTTTGGTAAAAAAATCTATCCTAACTAATAAAACTCTCTATATGTCCAAAAACATTGAAAAATACTTTTTTTTTTAGCTACAGCCTTTTAGACCAAACATCCAAACGTAACTGTCTCCATCTATCTCGATCTTGTGTATCCGATATTTCCGTGTGGAAGTTTGTAACATCTCTCTGCCACAGTCCTCCCAGCGCAGTCGGGGTCTTCCTACAAGTGTTTTCCCTCTAGACTTCTCTTGTAGCACTGTCTTCACCAGAGCCCTTTGTTTCCTCCACACTTAACCTGCCCATTCCAGTCATTTTTTTTCAATCTCGTTTACCATATCCGGTCTAGTATAAAGGTCCCTTAGTTCAGCATTATGTCTTGTGAAAAATACTAAAATACCTATTTACTCAATTATTGTGCTTTTTATTGTTTTTTTCCCCCTTAAAAATAATAGTCTATAGTTTTACAATTTTATTAATTTGTACAGGTTTCGGCTAACAATTTGTTTTTGTTCTTTTTTTTTTTTGTGTCTTAAAAAATCCTATTTTAGCACATAGGTTTATTTATGTTCCTCCGTTATAAGCTATTTACAAAAACTTTCGAATTTTGAAAGTTTACCATAAATAATTATTTATAATTATTTAATAATTATTTGTCACGTGTGTTCCTGGTGGGTCTTTATCCAGACTAATAATGTAAGAATTTATATTTTTCATATATTCATACAATTTTGGTTTGATCTGTAAGCAAATAATTTATTAAATTATACTCAATACATTTGGATTTAGTCACGCACCCGTTCGTATGTGTGTGTATATGTGAACAATGAACACGTTTGTTGTATAATAATATAATCAGGGCTGGGGAGAACTTTTGCGGGCCCCCTTTAATTATACTTATTTGGCTAGGATATGCATGCCATCTTAGTACAATACTAATATTTAAGTTTGATGATAACAAAAACATAGTATTTGGTTTAATTAAAATCTTAATTGTCATAATATTGTTTTATTTTAGTATAGCGAAATTTGTATTTATTGCTTATAAAATTAATGTTTGTATGAAAGGTCGGGACGACGGGCCATCCGGGCCCTGTTGTTCTGGCCTGCTGCCTTACCCTCTCGCCGGTCCTGAATATAATATATTATAGTGCTTAAAATCTATAAAAAAAAAAAGAAAAAAAACACTTAAATAATATTTTAAAAATCAAAATTAGTACGAAAAGTACCCCTTTAACGACTCTATATAATTTAATTTGTCAAAATGTATTTACTTTTTATTTATTTTTATTAAAATTATTCAATTGAAATTGTATGAAATATAAAAATATATTACTTTGTGTTAATCATTTTTGTAGTAATAGACAATTGTATTTTATATGTTAGAACTGTTAGATGGGGAACTAATTTAGCCCCCCTACCATTTTTGCTTCTTTTAAATTATCGAATAAATTCTTTTTTTTTTGATTTCAAGTGCTATATAAATCACAAGTCCTGATTATTATTATTATAATTATGTACTACAATTATTAATATACAGATGGTGTTATCTAGAATTGCAAAATTGAAATAAATATAGACATTGTCCTTACTTGTAACTGTTCTGTTCAAATAAAATTGGAATGGGAAATGGGTCAGGTGTTGGAGTGTCTAAAAAAAACAAAAAAAAATTATTAACACGCATTTATTTATTTTTATTTTTTGAAATGTAATGAATCTTTTAATCACCCAAATAATACTGATCTATTATATATTATTTTGACTTTTTCCCACCCTAAAAATGGTATTTTGTAAGCTGTCTCTAAATGCCATTCATACTATTTGTTTGTAATTGATAAACAAATTTTAAAAAAAGACTGTAATCATAATAATGCTTAATATTATTAGACATTTGTTGAGCCTATACTCTTGTTGCTTTGAGGTGGTATTTAACAATAATCCAATAATTGGATTGATATTCAAAAGTTATAAAAAAAAACTTTTAGATATAATTTAAAATTTAATTTCAATTTTTTTAGTGGTGTTGCGACTTCTGTGACTGAACTGGGATCGCCATTGACCCCAGACAGTAGGGTCAGTGAAAATTCCTTTACATCTCCTGACGAATGTGAACAATTTTTAATGGCACCACCGCCTTTACCTAGTTGTGTTGATGAAATCGATATAGCTAGCTGGCCATGGAGTGAACAGTGGACTGCTAACTGCTCAAATATTGAATTATTTTCTGATGCTTGTGACACTAGCCGTTTTGGCAAAGCAAATACTAGTGATGAAATAGACAACAATAGCGCTAAGTTAAACATTTTTAAGAAAACCTCAAAATTAAATGCTATATTTAATTCATTGCCATTGGCTCAATCTCAATGTAAACTCATAGAGTCTCCGGGTATAAAAACGAATTGTGAATTTATTCCTAAAAATATTATCACGTCTGATAAAGAATCTCCAACAACATTTACAGTATGTAATAATTCCGATAATGATATATCCAAAAATATTATTACTTCTCTACAATCCGATATTTTAAATAATAAAAGTCTATTGAATGTTGAAAATTCATTATTATCTGTAGATTTAGAATCATGTTCTCCAATAATGTGTTCTGATAGATTTAATGCGGCTCATTTACAGATATGTAAAGATGTAGATAACAGTATAACTAATAATTTAAAATTAAGTAACAATATTACAAATAATGAAAGTAACTACAATAATCCACATAAAAAATTATGTGTAGATCAGAAATTGCCTAATAAGAGTAGATATTTTATGAGATCATCCTCTGGTAACTCAAAATCTCAATCAAAAATTGCACATTTACTGGATAAAAATATAAACTTGAAAAACTTGAAAGTCTCCCTTCGAAATCCAATTGCAAAACGTCAATCCGAACCAAATGGCATCCTAAAAAATAATGAATCTACTAAATTAAATTCAGTTGGTTCCAACTCTAATAAAATTAGGTTTCCGAAATTGGATAGCCATTGGATTTCATTGAGAGAAAATATTATTTGTCGTTGGAATGGTTGTGACAATAATTTTAATGACATAACAAAATTTTTAGAGCACCTTCAGGTAAATATATGTTTTATACCTAATACATTTTAATATATTTTTAAATTTATATTTTTAGGTAAAACATGTGGATTCTCAAACTTTGAGTGAAACTTTTGTATGTTTATGGTCTGATTGTAAAGTATTTAATAAACCATCATGTTCAAGCTCATGGCTCCAACGCCATATTTTAACTCATGCTGGTAATAAACCATTGGAGTGCATTGTACAAAAGTGTAGACAACGTTTTAGTTCTCAAGTAATTACATTTTATAATATATTGACAATATTCAAATTGTACATTTTAGTATTATAATATATAACTTGTAATTTAGATAATGCTAGAAAGACATGTTAATCATCATTTTAAGTCTAGAGAAGACGATATAAATGGAAAATTTATTCGCAGAAAAGGAAAAAAATTACGTCTCCGTAGACAACCATTTACTGGTAAAATTTGTCAAATATTTAAAAAATATTATACATACTTATAAGTTTTATTGTTACAATTATTTTTCATTTTAGCAAGAAAATTTGATTATTTTGATCAAGCTACTATGTTGGAACTTCAAACACAATTATTTTTATGCACACAGAACAGCCAACAAGATTTTATTGACTATAGCAGGAGAACTATTAAATTTCAATCTAGTGTAAAATTATTTTTAATTTGCCAGAGGACTTATTAAAACGGATTTATTATTATTCAAAATTTATCAATTTAATCACTTTTAGTGATGAAATTATTTAATTTAGATTACCTCATACTAACAATTAGTACATCAGTTTTAAGTTCATATCTATAATAATCTACAATTATTTCATATTTATATAATATATGGGTTGTTTTTTTTTTTTTTTATTTAGATCGTAGCCAAAAGAGTTTTAAATGATAACAACAAACCAGAAGTATTAATGCGTTGGTTTCCTCCAAATATGTAAGAAGTTTTTCTTAAAACAATTGACTTTTAATTGAATTATTTATACTTGAACGTTTAATAAAATTATTGACATTTTTACAGATTAGATGATGAATGGGTTTCATATGACAATAAAACTAATTTAAATATGAAGGAACGTGTTGTACCAATTATGTCACTCAGGACAGAAGACCGGGATTCGATAACTAAACTGTTTGGTAATATTTTCCCACCTACATCTCGCCGATCACGCAAATAATTTCTACAATATTGCTGATAAAGTATTTTCAGTTAGTTTATTTTATCTTCAACTATTCTTGTGATATATTCATGTAGTAAGTATAATTGGTAATTATTATACACCAGTGTGGTTTGGATAAACAAATTTAATAGAAAAATAATGTTAATCTCAAAATGTTAAAGCGATTATTATCATAAAATATTTTTTTAAATGTCAGTTCATCTCGTTAAATCAATAAATTTCATTATAATTAGTTAGATATCAAATTTAACACACAAAAAAAAAGTGATATGCAGATCATTAATTAATATTAATTTTTTTTATTTAAAAAATTGTATATATTAGTCATTTTTTTTTTGTATATACTAGTCTAAAAGTGCTCTGTGGTATAATATGAGTTGCATATTATAATAATTTTTGTATTTATTTACAATTGCGTGGTAAAAATGGATTCACAAATCCGACATGCTTATTTTTACCTTCTGTTAATCGAAATCATTACACATTTATTTTTATTAAGATATTCATGCTGGCAATGAGAATACATTAATATTATTTCTGAAACTACAATAACATATTGATTATTAAATGTTGTGCCATTTGAATTTTATTGACTGAAGGAGCTATTTCGTAGAAATTTACCCGATTATACGAAATGAACAATTTGTCACATATTTTTGTATTCAAAGAATATTTTCTTTTTCTCAGAGAACATTGCCTTACTAATTTGTAATAATTATTTATTAAAATAATATTTCATGACAGATCTCAATTAATTTTATTTGAAGGAGTATATTAATTATTTATTAACTAAACAATCATTTCAAAAATGTAGACTGTTTTTGATAATTTACACATATTCACATAGTTTATTTTAAACCTAATTAACAGTACCGATTAAAATTCAGATTTTTATCCGACTAGAATATCAATTATTCGTAAATGTTTTTCTTTGTATTCTACATTTTGTAACTAGTGTATATATCATAGGATAGGTAAATATAATCTGTTATCGATTAATTTTAGAATGATATTCCATTCATGATTGATGCATAGTTAAATTGTTTAGTATGAATTTGAAGGAGCCAGATAATTTAATGGGTGGTATTATTAACCATATTCTCGGGATATTAATAATAATTATGTTTTTATACTATAACTATTTTGGTACCTACCTAATTTAATTTAGAAGTATTAAAAAATATAAATTATTATATCAGTGTGGGCGTAAAGCCTTATTTTTAACTGTGATCATTTGAATTCTGTGACCCATAATAATATTTTGCGTAACGAAATTATAAATTGTGACTAATTTTTTTTAAATATACATTATTGTTAAAACTATCTGAGCAAAGCAAAGAGTGTATTTTTGTATGCATTTTTTAAGCGTAAATATTTAAATGAAAAAAAAAAAAAATTTTTAAACTTATACAACTGTTGTATCACTCTTTTTTTATAGTATACAATATTAGTATGTAATTTTAATTTTATATTAATTTGATACTAAGAAAAAAATTATTGAAATAGGTTAATTTATTAGAAAAAAATGTATGTTAAAATTTTTTTGATTTTGAATCCTTTTAAATTTAAATGTAAACCACTATAAGTGGATTTAGGTAATTATGAGTAATTTATATTTTTTATAAGTATTTACTGGTTTTTATTATTATTAACTTTAGTTTAATGAATTTCTTTATACTTTTCTGTATTTTTTTTTTTTTGTTTTAGGTTTTTATTTTTTAATATTCTTTTTGTATTATATTAACTGTAATTCTAGTCTTAGTTAAAATTTTAATTTAATTTCCTCTTCATTATTTGTTCTTAAAAACTACATCTATCACTTATATCATAAAAATAATTATCTATTTTATTATTTCTGACGTATAAAAAAATAAAAATGACAAATTATTATAATTTTCCAAAATTTCCTACATTTTAGTAAATAGTGTTATTTTTCTATTTTTACTTACAAGACTGAAAACACTGCCAAATTCTTTAAATATCTTTAAAGTAGCTTAATTCAATATGCTTAGTTATAATATTATATGATAGTACATTTTTATGATTAAACGATAGACTCAACAATTTCTAAGGTGTTCATTTTTATTACATCAAAATTATTTTTTAACATTTAACCTATACAAAGTAATTAGATAATCATTATGAATTATTACATTTACTATTATTATTATTATTATAACTTTTTTTTTTGTAACATTTAGTTAACTCCGATTAAATTAAATTCTAAGTAAATTATTTTCTACATGTGTTCATTAAAAATTGACTAGTACAAATGTAACAAAATTTATTTTGTATTCAAATATTTTTTTAACTACGTGTCTCATGTTATTTATAAGAAATTTATTAATTTGAATATTGTTCACAAGACATGCAAGTAATGGTTTGAATGCATGATACATAGTTATTTTACTGTAATTGATTATAGGTAATTTTATAAATATGTGTACTGCGTACATGTATTTGTATACATTTTTTATTAGTTGTGTTCAATAATAACAGTAATTATTTTTTATTTGTATCTAAATTTTGTCAAGAATTTATTAACAAGTTAATAATAAGTACAAAATAAATTATAGATTACATATCGCACAAATCGAGTTTTCGGATTTTTGACTAGATAATAAATAATTTGGTTTTAGACTGGACTTAAAAAATATACTACTTTGGATATGTATACATTTTTAGCATTATTATTTTGTTTGTAAAATGTAATACTAAATAAATAATTATTTTGATTTAAGGAATGCGAGGATGTTGATAATTTTACAATTGTGTATCCTTTACAGGGTTTCCTTTATAGGAACATATCAATGTACGTTTGTGTTCGTCTATCCTGATATAGTTTATATGTTTTTGTTTTTTTTATGTCTTGGTAAATTATCATCTGAAAATTTCGTCCTGTGCTTGGTTCGTGTTATATACGATAATGATATAAAGTTCTATATTATATTTATTTTTGATACAAATTGTGACAATTAAATAACGAGCATTTGTTCTTTATTAGTTAGTTTTATATTTACAAGCAATTCATGCACTTAACAGTACAACCTTCCGGGTCATATGTACTCATTCCAGCTCCCTACTCATTTCTGGAAGACTTCTGGAGTGAGGCCCTTCAAAACCGCCGCCATGGCGTTGTGTGTTTTCCGAACCTACGAAACGGTATAATTTTCTTGGTTCCTTCCACATTGGAAATATCCAAAAGTCCAGTGATTAATTGTAGGAGAGCGTTGTGATGTTTCTTGTAGTCAAAAACTGTTTATCAGCAATTGTGTAACCAGGCGCATTGTCGCGGTGAATAATTCAATCGTTTTTTTTTTTTTTTTGCTAATTCACGTTTCATACGCACAACTCGTGCACACAATCGATATATATTTATTTTTTTGTTGCCAAATTCAGCTAACATCATCTTAACAGTGAGGTGACATGTCTGAATGCACCAAAACACTCAACGTAGCCCACTGTTTAGCCCAGTGCGCTCACATTTCAATTTCGGCTGGTTTTTCGCTGGATTTCACTAGAAAGTCGTATAACAATCCATCGATGTCTATTAACGTCACACGTTTCTCTCCGAAGTATCGTCGCGACGCTTTTATGGACGTTTGGAGACGGGCACAGCGCGAAATATAAATCGCCATCAAACTTTATACGATTTGCGTAAACACTTTTGGACATTGAGCAAAGGCGTCAGTATCACTCGAAACGCTTGACCGAAATTATCGTTATTTAATTTGCCACACCTCGTGTTTGTTATTCAAACGTTTTAAAGTTGCATTAGTACACAGTAATTGTGAAGGCCTGGCCACAATAGAGTAGAGCGCGCTCGGGGCCCGGCCGCACTGTTCGCTTTGGTCGCCACAATGTAATTGTAAATCGTGGACCTTACACCACGAACCAAGATACATGACCCTAGTTCGGGCTTATATTAAGCCCTAAACGGCCTCGTACACGAAACCGTCTGTCGACGAACCTGCTGCAAACACAGTCTGACGTCAACACGTCGGCGTGTTTGCGTGTCGGTGCTGTAGGGCCGACCATTGGTGACGACCACAAACGCGCATGTCGCGTGGTGTGGCCATGTCGTCGGACCGGATTTGCTAGTTATCGTTTATCGTCAATAGCACACAATTTTAATATTAAACGCCAATAATGCTCATAAGAACTTATGTTCAGCATTGTTCCATTGATTTCAAACAAAATGTTTTGTTATTTCATTACGCATTTGAATAGCCGAATAACAAAATACATTATTTCGCTCTTGATCCGGATACAGAATTTATCCACGATTTTATCATTCAATCGTCTACAAAATACGTCCAGCTCTGTGCAGTACAAAAAATATTTTTTAAATTTTCTTCGTCGCGCAGCAAAACAAAAGCAAAACTGGATCATATTTTTGAACAAATTTGCGAAACGCTTTAATTTTTAAACGGACTTTAATTTTGCATGTAAACATAGTATATGCCTAACCTAACCATACATTTGATGGAGTTTTCAAAATCGCCTGCTAAACCTATTAAAAATCTTTTTTTTCAAAATGCGTTTGTTCTAAATTTTAGGCAAATAAAAACTATTTTGTTATTTGACAAATAAATAATAGTTACTACATTTTTTTATTAAAAATTATAAAATAATGATATAATATGTTATAAAAAAAAAAAAAAAACAAAATTATATTATAAAAAATTAACTCTTTTCAATTTTCATGTCTACAAAATTATTTCAATGTATAGAATACCCAGGATATTATAATTTTCGTATAGGTAGTGTTCTTTTTTCCGATTATATTTTATTAAACGTTTTGTGTGAAATCTAACACGCTTTTAATAGATAATTGAATACTGATATACTGGTATACTTTAGAAATATCAATTTTCCTCAGTTCAGTGTTCTGAAAACCAAAAAAAAAAAAAAAAAATGCTGATAAAATAGAGAAACGAACAGCGAACATGTGTCAGCAGTAGTTTTATTGAATAATTAAATAAAGGAAAATACCTAACAATCAAATGTTGTTGAAAAAATTAATATACTTAAGAACAAATTGCATTATATACCATACCTAGCAATTATTATCTTTTTAAAACCATACTATACAACTATCAATTAAAAAATGCACTTTTCTTGAATAATATTTGGCCCGTGTTCTTCGTACTCGAATTTGCTGGTCCACACTTGGTTAAAAGTAGAAATCGAAGCCAAAATTGAACCTCCAATCCATGTAGAAAACTTGCGTTCGGGGCGTGCATAAATTTTAGTTTTCGTAGTAGATAAAGTCAATTTTTTCAACATAATTTTCAGACGTTCGGGTAGAAATTTTAATTGAGAATTTCCGCCAGCCAGCACAATGTTTTCGAACATTCTCACTTGTTCGTCAATACTGCAAGCTCTGCATGAATTATAAATAATGTTATGCAATCCGCCTTGTTCGTTTTCGATGTTGATCAAAGAATTATCAAATAAAATTTCAGTCGATTTAAACCTAAAACATATATTTTATCCTATCAATGATAAGGCTAAATAATATTAAACATAATAATAATTTAACGTACAGCTACAAATTGTATATTTAAATAATTATATTTGCTATGCCAAAAGCGTTTTTAAATTAATTTTTTCAAATATGATTATTGCAAAAAGTACCTATATTGACGTTATTATAAGGTATAGACATTATATTATGGTATTATATTATTATATTAATTTTTTTCCTCAATTCTCAACACACTACGTATAATTTTATTATTCTGATGTTTCAAAATAAATGCACCGACACGACTTTATGCTTGTATACAATTTAGTATTTACTGTCTGAAAAAAATTGATATCGTTAAAAGAAGTAAATAGCGCGTACCGCATACTGTATACCTCTAGAACGACAGACGCGTAATAAAATTGCCTAATATCGATGCCCTTAAATTATATTACCCTTTCTCTCTCTCTCTCTCTCTCTCTATTAAAAAGTACTTACGCTTCGGTTTTAATCGTGACCAACATCCCGTCCGGTAGTTTATACTGTTGCTGCATGTCTTTATTGAAATTGGTCAGCTCGTTTTTAAAGTCCAAAGCACAGTAACACAGTTTTTCTTTAATATCTCTTATATCATCCCAATGCTTTGACATATTAAAACTGTACCCGCGATTGTTTAACAGTTGCATTATTTGCTGGGTTACTTGAAAACCACCGACCGGCATGCTGCGCATAGCGTGTCTCAGTGGATATCCTTCGTAAACGGGAACCACTTGTGTTTGATTGAATCCAGAATCTACTGTCAAACCGCACGTCTTTCCATTAGCGTACATCGGGAGAACCAATTTCGGAATCAACGCTGTGTTGGGTACGTTGAAAAATTCGAACATAACCTGTACACATATAGATATCAAATCAAATCAATGAAAAATGATATAGGGTATATGAAGTATTTTACCTATTTATTTAACGTAATGGGTGTTTGGGATTTGCAAAGCTCCGAATCAAAACTAATAACCACTCCATAGAGTAAAGGATTCGGTAAATAACAAAACTATACACAGGCGCAGTGGTGTAGCTACCACAGGGGCAACAGACCAAGCAGCTAATACATAAAAATGTATTAGATATAAATATAAACTACAATTATATACCTATGTACCCGTATGATTTAATATAATTATGTAACTATTTTTTACAAAAAAAAAAAAAAACACGATTTCTCAGTGAATAATACGACCAGCATTGTTTCATTGACAAAGGTCAAAGAGTATAATTTATATTTTATATTTTAGGGTTTGATAAGACATTTTGCCTCAGGGTACTTTAATGTGTAACTACGCCACTGCATAGGTGCCACAAGGGGGTGCTGAAGCACACCCAAGTTCTAACTCAGTACCCCCGGCCCTAATAAACCGAAAACAATTTGAAGCCGTTTTATTCCTTCCCTATTCATTTTCTATCTGATGTTTTTATCAAAATTATCTATCGTTTCGTGGTTACACTATTGCAACCTTACGCGCGGTTTAAGATTGTATATCCATTTGCCAACATTCCAAAAAAAAAAAAAAAAACAGTTGCAACTCGTAGAGGCCACAGATAATATCTATAATATATTATATAGTCAGATAGATAAATACATATCTACTATGGTAGCATAGTAAATTATAGATATTGGTGGCAGATACTACAGCATACCAATTGTATAATAAAACGTTGTCTGTGAGCGTTGTACATAATTTCAGCACCCTCAAATATTTAGGCTCTAAGTATTTCGAAAAATGTAGGTGAATAAGTATATTATTATCTATGTGATCCACAATATAGGCGGTAGCTAGAATAATTCAAGTGGACGCGGCGCAGACCCCATTTATATATTACAAAAAAAAAAAAAAAATTAATAATAACAAAATTATATTTAACCTCCATAAGCTTTTTACGGTTTTCTACTGGATTATTAATTGCCTCGGTGTGCAAAATGTTATAGTCGTCCGGCGGTACCAGCAAGTTCTCGTAGTACATATGATACCAAATGTTTTCCATATCGTCCCAGTTCTGGATGATATCGTACTTAATCGGACGCTCAATATCCAAAATGCCTGTATTCTCCATGGCGAAATCACCAGCGTACATGGATCTCAGTCCGTATCCTGAGATGTTCATCTAAACAAAGCCAACGATCGTTGTCGATAATTCTAAATAATTTTTTTTTAAATTATATTAAATAATAGTCAATGATGTGTCTGACTTCTTTCCGGGGTTTTCCGACTACGGTAGGGATAATTGCACGAGGAAAATCATCGCCGGCAAAACCCGCCTTCAGCGTATAAGAACCATTATCGCATATTATTGACGGGTTGACGGACGGAATAACTGGAAATAAAATTATTTAAAAAAACATTAAAAAATAATGATAGTACTTGTGTCCACCCACCTTAGTGTACAACATTTCAAAATCACTGAACATCACTCGTAATTTCGTTTTATAAATAGGTAATCAAAATCTCACTAAACGTATGCAAACATTGTACCTACTAGTGATCTGACATAAACCCGGATTATCTAAAAATCCAATGAATGCGGATTTCGGAAATCTAAAAATGTTTCGAATTCCAAAATCCGAAATTTTATATATTTATGAGTAAAACAGCGTTTGCTGGATCAGATAGTAATATATTATATAAATTAAAATGTAATTTGTATGATTTTGTTTGTTGTAATTGTCTTTTTTAAATAAATATCTTGATATTTTTTGAAATGTAAAAACGTATTTAATGTTTTATAAATTTAATGTTATTGACAACAAGCCAATAATAACAGTTTTATGAGAAATAATTTAAAAAATATAAAATCACAATTTTCAAAAAAACCGAAATTTGGATTTAGATAAAAATCCAGATTTCAATTTTTAAAATCCAAAAATCCGGATTCTCGAAGTTCGAGAATCCGGATTTTTCCTATCACTAATACCTACCTGCCCAATTGAAAATCAAAAAGTTTTAGATTCAAGTTTTCGATACGATATAATTTATTATTTTTTCCAATTTTTTAATAGGTATCTACTATTTTTATTTATCTGTGCCCGTTAGTCCTGGTTTATATATATATATATATATTTTTTATTCTACGGATTTAAATAATGTATGTTAATAGTAATGTATGGGTACTGCTCTACGAGTGCTATTATGTATCGTTAAAAAGTAGAACAATATGTAGATTGAAAACCACTTACGTGAAGTAATCATTATGCGTTTTGTCGTTACACGCAGATATTTATATTGATTAGTTATACACAATTTCCGGATTATAAGCGAAACGTAAAATAAAAATCAATAATAATATTAATACGGAAATAAACAAGTAATAGGTATCTAATTAAATAATTTCAAGGTTAAATAAATACAATTTCAAAGAACATATATATGTTACGATTTGTACCAGTTCTTTTATTAATAATTTATTATAATTTGTATTGTATATAAAAAAAGATTGCACTCGTCAACGACCCGACAAAACCGCAAGACCAACTAGAGACGGAGACTTGTAATATTGGTGGTGATTATGGTGTACGGGTGAGATAAGAAAGGATTTTTTTTGGAAAATCAACTCCTCTAAATGGGGATTACACAGAAAATTTGTTATCTATAAAATATGAAAATTGCATTTTTTAACTCTTTCTTTTTTTTTTTTATTTTTTTTTTTATTTTGCTTTATTTCTAATTTTCGTCATCGGTTACACGGAAAAAAAAAATGTATTATTGAATTTGGTTGTCACATATAAAATATTCGGTGGTGTGCTGCCTAGGAATTTTCAACGGGAGGGGTCGTAATAACCGGATGCCTGAATAATAATCGCGAATAAATCGTAGAATCTTCGTCTATCCCGACCCAGCAGTGTGAATTTTAAAACCTGATTAAAAATGCACAATTTATAACGAAATCAAACTTTCCTTATTTTATTATTTTCCTTATTACTGGACCGATATACGTATATATATATACACACACACACACTTATTTCAAGAATAAATAAGTACTCATAAATGTCGTATTTTTAAGCCGAAGGAAACTTCCCTATGGTCACTATAGATGTCTACGTGGGTGTATTTCTAAAGTCCCGGTACTAATTATTGTTTTACCGTTGCGTATAAATTAAATTTCTCCTCTATATATTTATACTATACCTCTCGAATTTCCCACTTACAACAGTGGCCTACCCGTGATGGGAATAAGTCCGGTTTTTCCAATGCGTATATAAAATAGCGTTACTAAGAGCAAAAAATGCCGTACACTAGCGAGGTGTTTTATATTCTTCTTAATGTGAAATTAATAACTCGTTTAAGGGGATAGAAAATGTTCGCCGAAAAGGACAAAACGCCTGGCGAAAATTGAAGTATTTCCTGTGGTTCGATTTAAAAAAATTAAAAGACATACGAGATATAAGAGTTTATAAACAAGTTTACTTTGCACCGGTCAAAGCATATATTTCATGTAAATATTTTTTATTTAATTATTTACTACTGTAAATTGACAAATCTATACACATAGTAAACATTTTATTCTCGTACATAATTTGATAAAATCGTAAAAGTGCTCCGACCTATGAACCGACCTTGTTTATGAATTAAAATCTATTATTTTGTCTTTTTTAAACCGAACTACTGTAAGTGCCAAAATTGTTGTCAGGCGTATAGCTACTTTACGTTCGTATATTATAAATAAATATCAGTGTAAAAGTCTTATAACTAAGGTGGGCCGTTAAATGGTAACAGATATTATTCAAATTTTACAAAATTGGAAAAAATACGGGAAACCGAGTGCAATCCTCTTGATTTACTTTATGTGTATATACATATTGTGGCGTCCGTCAGGGCGTTTGTCTAGTTCCTTCGAAAAAGGAATTCGTCGTGTTCCTGGTTTTTTGAAAAATGTACGAGTTCCTTAATCGTTCCAAATTAAAAAAATAAATAAATTTTAAAAAAGCAGGTCATGTATACATCACACGGGTGGGAAGTATGGGATACATATATATATACACACACATAGGATGTGAGCGGAGTATAAGTCGTGTTTTCCCCTTGTAAACAAGGTGACCCAGAAATCAAAATAAATAAAAAAAATAAAAAAAATAGTTTTAAATATTAATACTCAATAAATTTAAATAGTATTATTTTGTCCGACCAAATAATATTATCATTTGCAATTATTTAATTAATGCTATCAGTGGCGAAACCAGGATTTTTTTTTTGAGGGAGGGTTTCCTCCTAACACAACCATTCCCTTCGTAATTTATTTCTGAATACGCCACCGGTGACATCTGCACTGTCCGACAATCGACAGGCTGAATAAAGCATATTATGTCGAGGCATAATTAGTTTTTTTATATGATATTTAAAAAAAACGTATTCAATTTACGATTCGATGGGTTGTCTGGAAAGACATTAAAAACCTTGGTATATTTTTTCCGGTGGGTAGGGGGCGGTGTTTCCATTATAAGAAATATTTTGTTTATAGTTGGTTACAAATAGTTTATTTTTTTCTTCGCGTATAAAGGAACGGACATTAAAGGTATTTTTCGTGCATAAAAGGATTTCGTTCTTTTTTTTTTTTATTAAAATGATTCCGTTTCGCGTGCCGTTCTTTAAAAAAAGGGACCAGGAATGAATCACTTTCAAACACTGATATATATATATATATATATATGTACATAGGTATATACGGATAGACCCGTATGGCCTTAAAAATCCCACGGTAGTCTATGGGAACATTCACAAAGCCAATGGCTATTTTATTTATTTTTGAAATTTTCTCGATCCGCATTCACGCGATCGGCCTTGGGCCTTGGGACATCGGCCTATAACGTACGTACGAGTACATTATTACAATATACAGAATTACAGACACATACGACGATATTATCATTTATATATATATATATATATAATATACCTACATGAATAATAGTATAATAGATGTACATTGCACGCGTTACTAAATAGCCGGTAAAAAATATAAATATAAAAATGTACGAGTTGTACGTATAGGTGCGAGTGGTTTTTTTTTTTTTTTTTACGGTAATAGTAATAATAATGATAATAATAAATTAATAACATATTTATACACTTGCCAAGAGAAACGAAACGACAATATATTTAATATTGTAATACGCCACGATCCGTTGAATTAAAACCAGTTTACGTGTCGTTTACATTTTATACGTGTATAGTATATACGACTAAAAAAAAAAAAAAAAAAGGGGGTCATGATACGACACCCATGGCCGTATCCCACCGTAATTACGCCATTGATATACCTCTATCTATTAAAATACGTAGGTACATATATATATTTTAAAAAACCTACTACTACTACCGTATAAACAGATTGCAATATCGAAATAATAAACTCGGTTACACGGTTAATATATACCAACGAAAACTATATATAATAATTTTTATAAAATTATATTACGAGAGGAACGCGGATTTGTAGCGTTTGCATTTTTTCTCTTAGTACTTCGGCGCATAGCTTATGAAACAAACAAACAAAAAAAAAAAAAAACAAAATTCGATTCACACACACACATTTCGAATATAAACATTTTTTTCGCATTCGTTTGCGTTTTCTCACGAATACAATAATTTCTTATGAAAAATAAAATTATAATAACATTTTATAAGGAGACATAATAGCACTCGTAGAGCAGTACCCGTACATTACTATTAACATACGTTATTTAAATCTGTAAATAAAATATATAATATATATAAAAAAAAAACCCCCGGACTTACGGGCACAAATATATAAAACATAGTAGAGATACCTATAACAAAATTGGAAAAAATAATAAATTATATAGTATGAAAAATCGAATCTAAAGTATTAAAAGCCGTTTGAATTTCAATTGGGCGGGTTAGTGTATTAATGATCCAGAGTTAAAATCCGGATTTTTGGATTTCGAAAACTGAAATCTGGATTTTTATCTGAATCCAAATTTCGGTTTTCAAAAATTGTGATTTTTTATATTCTTTAAATTCTCATACAACTATTTTTATTATCTTATTGTTGATATCATTAAATGTGTAAAACATAAAATACGTTTTTACATTTCATAAAATATCAAGATATTTATTTAAAAAAGACAAATACAACAAACAAAATCATACAAATTACATTCTAATTTATATAATATATTACTAGCATACGAATTAATGCATTTTTGATACTTTGGTATCAGTTTATTAGCCTTTATTTTTATTCGTTTTGTTGTTGTTGTTAATTATATCCATATAATCGACATTTGAAGCATTTTATAATCAAATATTTTATTGCCATTTTTTTCAACGAATTACATCTTACGCTGTATATTTTTATTAATAGGTACCTACATATTTATCAAATTAAAGTAAAATTATCTTCATAATTGACGTTATTATACAGGCACAGTTATTTAGTGGAATTTCGTGTACATGGTGAAATATTATTAATTTAATAAAAACAGTTTTTCATTTATTGTTTCACATAGATATTAAATTTGTTTTTAGGTGTTCTGAGAGAATTCCTTTTGTTTTTTTGACCAAATGAAAATAAAACGTATATGATACAACGATTATTATTTGGATATATTGAAATTTTCGTATTAGCAGGAATACAAAATAATATATATATATATTATTTTATAGTATTTGAATACTTTGTTAAATATTCGTGTATGCTGTATTCTGAATATATTTGTTGAAACGTATAATATGTATTCTGAATAATATTATCTCTTCAGTCATTTTTTCGAATACGCGTTTTGAATAGAAAATAAAATAAGTAGTATTTCCGGGCATATTGTGGTTTATTTCCTTTTCGTATTTTTACCGATCATACTAAATATAATATAATATATAATAATATAATCATACTATTCAAAATCATTTACGGAATTTAATTTTGTACATATGACCGGAAGTGCATAGTTTTGCACACATGACTATTTCAATTATTGCATATTTCAATTTTTCACATCAGCGATTGAATTTCAGACAGGACTACTTCCCAAGAAATAATAAAATTCCGTTAATTAATGATTCATTTTAATACACATTACAAAGGCATTTTTATGTTACACACTATTGTGATTATGTATATATATTTTTTTAATGCATATATTTTAGTGCATATTATAAATCCGAGCTCTGGTGATGAGTCATTCCGTTGGAATGTGACGACGTGACGTAAGCCTGGGCAAATATGAATAAATACTAAATAGTGTTAACAACACAGAGAGACTATGTTTAGTTGTTGTGGAAATATGTCAACACAAAAATTTTATATTAAAAAAACACGAATTAATAAGTAAACCGGGGGGGGGGGGGGTGGTAAAAGTTCATAGTGCACACTCATGTGCGGTTATTGCTTTTGACCAGAATTATTGAAATCCAGAAATAATCGAACTTCATGGGTAATTTAGTATAGTTTAGAGGTCCATAAGATTTTTGTAGTTATTTTAATAAAGAGGAAAAACCAGAAATTAATTATTGTTATTCGATGAAAGATAATCGTAGAGACCCGAGAAATATTCACTGATATCGTATTAGCAATGTTGCTATCTATAATTGTGGTTAGGTTTCTAAAATATTCCAGCCAATTTTAAGTCATTTAATAATAATTTTTTGAAATTTTCGTGTTGCTTTTATGCGGAAAATTTATTTTAAATACTTGTTAAACGCTGACAATTTAACACGAGGTTTTCATAAGTTTCGTTTATGATAACACATTACAAATATTTTTTTAAGCGTTTAAATTTCGATTTTCGATGTAAAAATGTTGCGTACTACAACTGTAAAATACACTATACTACTCGTATATTTTTTATTCATGCGAATTAAACTGTTTTTGGCTTCATGGAAAAAATTTAAAAATTTGTTATATGGTACATCGTAATAAGTCGTACTTGCGGTAGAATAAAAAAAATAAGAAAATCTGAGCGTAATGTTCGTCATCGATCCATTTACGATAATAAGTGGGTTTATTTAATCTCATCATTTCTACCAGAAATCTTGTTTCGATTTTCGAGTGTAGGTTTTCATTTCAGAACGCACATTTACTTGGCGCATTGAGGAGGTCGTTTTTACATTTCTGTTATAGTTTTGATAATAATCGATAAAAACAGGAAAATGTACGGCAATATTAGTGTCATAATTTTCGACATTTTTTTTTGGTTAAAAATATGCAATTATCACAGAATATTACCGATTAGCCGTTCAATTATAATATATTAAAACATTTTTACCGAACTCCGTTCACAAACGTTTTTCGTTAGAAAATCGATTTATCGTCTTCCCACCTACGATGAGAAATACGTCTGTCTTTTTATGTTTTCATTTCGTATAGTATTTCGTAGTCGATAAAAGAGTGTTCAATTGATATTTTATATCGAAAAAAATATGTTTTTTTTTTTTTAAATCCCGTCCGGAATCGAAGGCTACCCTCCCACACCGTAGGTACCCGGAAACGGGTTGAGAAATTCGCGTGGTGGCGGCGGCGGCGGCGTGGCCGGCGGAGGCGGTAACCTCTGTGCACGACCCCGACACGACCGGGTACCGTATAAAAAGATAAGGGCGGCTCATAATGTTATTTACAAACGACCCGGTGGGCCCGGGCGATAACTCCTCGTCGCCGCCGCCACCGACGTATATTTTGACGTGTGCGCGCGCGTGTGTGTGCGCGCAACGGGTGAGTTGTTTGCGCGTGTCCCCGGGCCCGCCGGCCGTGCGTACGCGTGTGCGTGTGAGTTATGTGTTTACGTGCGCGTGCGTCGTCGTCGTCGTCGTCGTACGCGCAAACCGTAGCTCGGCGACGACCGCGGCGTGTGTTATTTACGGTTTGTTGTTTACACGGTTACGTGGAAATATTGAAATCGTTTTCGTCTGGAGACGAAAAAAAATCAAAAAAAAAAAAAAAAAACAATAATAATTATTATTATTATTATCGTTATAATATATATTGCGGTTTCACGACGAAATTCCCGTGTTGTACCCGTAATATAGTCGTGTGTGTGTGTGTGATTATTTATTTTTTCCTCCTCCTCCTCCTCCTCCACCCCCACCGACTCCTTCTACTCTTCCGCGCCGTACTAGTTACTCCTCACGGTCATCGGTCCGCTGTAGACCGCGTGCGGTGGGGTGGGGGGAAATGTAAAATAAAATCGCGAAAAGTATCACGCGGGTTGACAACATCGCGTATCGTTTGTTGATAAAAAAAAAAAAAAAAAAATAAAACTCTCTTCTCTCTCGTATTCGCCACGGTGTAGACCGCTAGAGTGTCGTTCACTCCTATCTACGCGCCACACACACGCACACACACACATACACGCTCGTACACTCTGTGTATATTTACAATACGTGGTGTGAGTGTGTCAGTGTCATGATGACTGATGACGTATGTGAACGGGAACGAGAGGGTTTCCCTATGATAATACGATATTGTTTTTAACACACACACGCACGCACGTACAGCTATACGTACGACGTTCGACGGTGTATTCGTGTGAATTTTTTTTTTCTTTTTCCCCCTCGTCTCCCCCTAGTCCCGGTTATCATCGGCGCCCGCGTCACAGACAGAGCACGCTATGCGTATGACCCGACGTCCGTACGCCGTCGCCGTCGCCGCCGCCGCCGCCGTCGTCGTCGTCGTCGTCGTCGCCGCCGCCGTCGCCGCTGTGCAAGTTGGACATTAAGCACCGGATCACATCGCGGCTACTGTTCCCGACGTTCGCGTGCGCCCGTCGTCTATTGGATCGTGGTGTGCATCATCGATCGTGTCCGTCAACCAGATGATGATCCGTTCCCGTTAATAACGTCGAACGTTCTTCTCGATACAAGGTACGTCCTACTTATTCGGTACGTTTGCCACCTACTCGGTGTACTCGGTCCGTGTCGCGCCCTCACAAGCGTCCCGTCTGCGGTTCAACTACCCCCGCCCCCCTCCACCATCGAATACACGTTTTTAAATCCTGTTCGGCAGACACGGGTTTTTATTTTTTTTTTTTTTTCTCTCGATTTTTATAGTTAAGGCGTAGCCCGGGCGCCTGCACCACGAATCGATGGGCGTAGGCTCGCTTAGCATATACTGTTATCTACACAAACGTCTACCGTAGCTCGTGTTAACGAGTTACAGTCGGGCGTGTGTGCCTTATCGTTGTTTATACATTTTCGGTGTCCCGTTCGGATTTCTCCCACGCCTGTATTCGATTCGTGTATATTTGCACACATGTCCCAATTTTACTATGCCCATAACCCACATATTATAACATTGGGTACGGCCCGTACTAGGCCTAAAATTATGAACAGGCCGGACATTTACTAAGCTACTAGCATTTTGTCGTGCTACACTGTTACGTTTTACACGTAAATAAAAACCCATTATTATTAATTATTTAACAATTGGTACAATATAGTTGTGCTAGGCCATTGGGTTTTACAATACAATGTAAAATTGAACCATGTGAAAATTAAAACAAATTGATTACGAATTTAATTATTATTATAATGTAAATATTTGTAACCGTATGTCATTTAAAAAATTTAAAATATTTATTTAGGCTTGTCATATTACATATTTATACTATGATCTCGGCATGGGCCTGGGGCCCTGAATTTTAAGGGCCCTTTACTCACAAAAATTACATTATTTACAAAATAATTACCATAATTTTACTTTTTTTATGTTTCAAAATTTTTTCAAAATAAATCTTGAACAAAAAACATTACAATTTGTTTTGTATAAAAATAATGCAATTTGATCCATGCAGATTGGATTATACATTTTAGGATAATTAAAGTATATTGTTTACTGGTAGAGAATAATGCAAAATAGAAACTTACTTCCCAATTATAGATACATTAATAGCTCGGTTAAATAATTGTAGTAAATCATACGAATCAATAAATAAAATGTTTGGATGTCAAAAGATTTTCAAGTCCATTGTAATACATTTGCGGAATTTATGCAAATTAATTAATTTATGTATAAATCATAATTTAAGTATTTAAAGGCCCCAAGGCCAAACATAACCTTAAGATGTCTCTGAACGTTAGGATACAAATATTAATTATTACCTAGCTCTAATAGGTATATATTTATCTAGTTTCTTAAGTACCGATAAATTTGTAAGTATACGTTAAATGTTTGTTAACTGTTGACCCCTCGGTCTATCCTCTAAAAATGTCTGTTGTTTTTTTATTTCAAATGAGTACCCAACATTATGTTTCATTATTTTTTAGTCATACCTATAACTTATGTAAATATGCAATCCCTATTATTTGTTTGGTGGATACGTAAAAAAAAAAGAAAGTAATTTCAATATTCTTTATACGTGTCTATACCTGAATAACTATTGTTTATTATTTTGTTCTCAGGAGTCAAAAGTTTCAAAATATCAATGAGTAATCAGCTGGTTGACTCATGTCTGTAAGTACATTATAATTTATAACAATGACAATTATAAGATATTTTATTATTTACAATTATTTTAGGTACAATGCATAATAATTAATTAATATATGTATATATTTAAAATATTTTCTAGTAGATTATAATTAATATAATAGACTTCACTAATTTGTATACAATCATCTTTATTTTAGGGTAACAATTGCTATACATTATTCACAATTGCTATCTTTAATTCATAACATATAATGGCATAATATTTATTTTATTATAATAATCATTGTATTATGATCGAACATAATCTTCTGGAGAATATTAGTTCAGTTATCTTCCTGAATTTATGAATATTAAAGTACATAATGTATTATAAATATATCAATTTAATTATAATAGGACACAATTTATTATACTGTTTAAACTGCGGTGTTATATATTGTCACTCATAATTCTGATAAAAATATGAGTATGTTAATATTAAAATAATGAGCTATTGATTATACTTAATGGTTTCATTAACGACTGATGTCTGTTGGTTTACATATATTATTATTATTTCTTTTTAAAAAAATGATAATAATGTTCAATGCAAAAATAAACCTATGTTTAACTGATGGGTCACAACATAACATAAGTTTTTAAACTTTACAAATTTAAAACAATCATTAGTGGTCAATAGCGCATTAATATTCCCGTGCTAAATAATAGGTAGATAATAACCTTACATATTTCTAATTGGTAGAATATTTTCAACATAATCTTATGTAAATTAAAAATAATTATTCGTATTTTTTAACTTGAAACTAATTTTCTGTTGTGCCCATAGATTTGGATTGTTACGTTTCTACTTTTTAATACTGTTAACATTTGGTGGATGGCTTTATCTTTTTAAAATACTTACTTTAGCTTACCTCTTATAGTTTTTACATATAACATTTAAGCTATTGGTTACTTACTTCTACAAAAAAAAAAAACCAATAATTTTTAGGGCATCCTATATTTCCCTTTAATACCCAAGTAATAAGTAACGTTTGTATCATGATTATTAAAAACACAAAAGTTATTTAATATTTTTACATTTTATAAAAATTGTAGGTAACTTAAAACTATTTTATTATGAGTTAATAAGTACTATTTTCTCATTTATTATCTTTCAGTAGTTTTTTCATATGTGTTTAATGTACTAAAATCATGTTTAACAATTTTAGTTTCCTTGATAAAAGTAATAATTCTAAATGCATCTTTGTAACTTTATACTTTTTCAAAAACAAAACATTTTTAAATATTAGTTTAATAAGAGCCGCTCTCACAATAACGCGTAAAGTGTTTGTTAGCACTAACAGCTAACCCACAGAATTTCCTATTGTACGAATGACCTTAATTATTTTACATAATTCATATAGATAGATAATACATATTTTATAAAATACCAATGTAGAAACAAGTGAAAAGAAATATTTTGTTTGGAATAGGCACTTACAATAAAAAAAATACAAATTATTATTAATATGGCTATTTGTAAGTATATTAAAATATATTTTTTAAATATTTACTTGGGCAACAGTTTGGTGAACCGGAGGGTGGAGAAACTCCAAGAGCAAAGCTTTACCTGCACCGAAATAACACAGAGGTATTGCATTCTTACTAAAACTATAGTTGTCATTATATTTTTCAAAGTGACTATTGATTACTCAACTATAAATGCTTTGTTTTGGTACGGCATGTTTTTTAATTTTTTATTATTTGCTTTAGGTGGTGTTTTATTTTTTATTAGTTAGCTTGTCTATTTTTTTTAATAATCAACCATTCGTAGAATACAGTAATAGATTTTAAATATTAAAATTTTTTAACTATTCTTACTTACAAGATTTTCAAAGTACAAAAAGATATGTATTGTTAAAAATTAGAGTGTTCCAGTTTAGGTTAGTTTTCATCAAAATATGGTATGTATTTAATTAGAGCGATACATATCTACTGGGGTACCGTGATTAGACTTTGGTGCGGGATCCCAAATTCTTGAAAATCTTGTAAGTTAGCATTTATACAAATTCAATATTAAATCTATTAGATACATATAAAAGTGTTGTTGTTTATAAATGTTGTATTATTAATATTTACATTTACCTTAAAATAACGAATTACTGTATATTTTTGATAAATCAATTTTTATATATTCCTACACAAATACATTTTTAATTACTTTTGTAAGAAAAATACTTCCTGGTTTACAGTAGTGGTATTTTTCAGGATAGCCATAATATATTTCTAAAAAATATCAAACTAGTTCTTTTTTTAGGCATAGTTAAATCTAACTACTAAGTAGTTAGACTAGTTGGATAAGTTAGTTTTTTTGTAAACTCAACTTGTACCTACCTATATTTATCATATCAAACCAAATGGTTATTCGGTCATACATTTTTCTATAATACATTTTATCAAATGGTTAAATAAATCAATTCTTATTGAGCAATTGCAAATTTTGCAATTTATTTTTATATACATTTATTATTGTTAATATTTGTATACATTATACAGGGGGATTTACTCCTCCCACCCATAATCTTGAATAGTATTAACTTGTTAGAATTTTAAATATTATGTAAATCTAACATTTGCATGCATAATTCATGTAATATTTATCATTGTTTTGTTTTTGTACTATTATGTAGATCTTTAAAATACATGGCTATAAGGAGAAAATTTCCCTAAATTAATTACTTGGTTATTTGTATGACAGCCCCTGGAGAATATTATTACCAGTTTTTTTTTTTTTTTTTGAAAAATTACAATCTGTACAGTTTGTACAATAAGTAATAATAATAATAATTTAAAGACAATTAACATTTACACATGAAGAGGAATCACACTATATATTTATACTATTTATAATGATATTGCCTAATAGATTATCCCTAATTATAATAATTGCCAATTGTTACTATTCGGTTTAATGAAGAATATGTATGGAAATTTCTGATGTTTTAAAAATAGAAAAACATAGTGTCTTTCTGTAAGTATGAACTAAATTCTCGCCAATAACGGTTTGATGATAATTTCAAGATTCCAACACTCAAATTTAATTCAATTTTATTAATTTATGACATTTTTACCTCCCCTTGGTTGTGCCTGCCAATTAAACATCAAAAAATCATACCGGTTTCTTTGGCGAAAAAAAAAAACAGTAACACAAAATAAGAGAGCAATGTCATACTTTAGAACTGCATGTTTTTTACATTTGCTAAAAAAAAAATTCCTTCAAAAAAATTGATACTTAACATCCCAGAATAAAAAGTAACTTGTGAAAAAAACAAATAACCTTGTACTGTCCTGAAAACGATCAATAAAATTTTCATTCTACTTATCCGATATGTTGACATGTTTTATGAAAAGTATATTGCGTTTTTGAGCATAATAACTAATTAAAAGAATTTTAATCTCAATAGCCTTTACATGTACAAATTAAAAAAAAAAAAATTCTGGAATGGATTCAGTTAGTTTAATATAGAAAAAAACTATTACATATCCCATTTGTATTTATTTATTTTGCTTATTATTCATTTAGTGTGATTTTAAAAGATGTTTGATATGTATATAATTATTACAGTTTAAAATCATAATTTCATTACACATAGTTTGTATAGTTAATTAAAGTAAATAATCATTTATTTTTAATAATATTTTAGAGCTCAATCAGACCTCTCTCAAAATATTTCTTTTTCTAATGATAATACATATGCAAATAATAGCGTTCAAGAAAACTCAATTGACCAACCAGTATTAGTCTCTCAGACAAAAAAACATCAAACCACTCAACAAGTTAGTACCCAATTAATTTTAATTTATATGTTTTTGATAAAAGCCAATTTTTAATTTCACTATTTTTATTTTTTAAGGTCACAACAGTGACAAAAGTCGTGAGAGAAGTTCATCATATGATTCCAAATGGCCATTCTCTAGATTACATTCCATACACATTAGGAGCGTCTACTTCAGCATTGCCAACCCAACCGAATAATTTAGCTCATATGTCAGAATCTGGTTTGTAATTTTTGTATTTTTTTATTTTAAATATAAAAATATATATTTATTGTATTAATACGACATTCGTTCGCAAAGTAATGGCGTTTATGATTTGATGAACTGTTTGGTTCTATTTGAATTAATGTAGTGATCCACATTCAATTCATTATTGCTCTGGTGACACTTAAATGTGCACTCGTTGCAATTTTAATGATGTTAATATTCTATGACCCTTAAATCATATTTTTATAACAGGTTACTGCAAGCTGTTGAGGATTTTTTTTCTTCAGAAATCCTCAATAGTGTGTGCCCTTGTCTTTCAATAACTTGCACCACTTTGTCACATTTGGACAACTCATCACTTTCTTTATGTACATTTTAATCTTACTTTGTAGAAGACGTATTTAAGTATTTTATTATTATTGATTAATGTATTATAATTTTTTTGTAACCGTTAGGTAGTTTTAAATTATAAAATACTTTAAGTTTTGTAAATTATTAGTAGACATTAATATTTTATATGTACTGATATTTTTCTTATCAGGACATTATAATAATGACTACCAGAATTACAATCCGGGCTGCCAAGATTATGATCATTATGTCGGTGTACACCCTGGACTTTCGTATTACAGTTCCAATAACTTAGCTGGCCAGCAAAGTGCTAATAAAATCGACGGAAATGCATATCAAGTATATGATACTGGTATACCACCTAACCAACTGGTGCACGATTATAATGAAACTGTACCAACACCGCCAAGTCCTAGCACGTGCAGTGAATCACCTCCACCTCACCAAATATTAGCTCAAGGTAATGTTAGTAATTTAGATGTTCTGAACTTGTCTGTATCCAATTAAAAAAAAAAAAAAAAAAAAATTATTGTTTGTTCAATTGTTTTTAGTGTCTATTCAATTCCTTCACTAAATTGTTTTTGTTAATTTTTTCCGATGAACTTTTCTTACTTAAAACAATTTTGACCATTAAAATAATTATAGTAAAATAACAATACTAGTTATTTAATTTAATTTTAATTATCAAAATTTTTTTTTATGAATGCCTCAATATTTTATTACATGCATCTTCAGTGATATTTTTAAACTATATACATGTTATATTTAAATATTTAATAAAAATCATAATTTTGTTTAGAATATATGAGAAAAGGTTTATCATATCCTACTTCTGGCTATGAAGAACTCGATTCAAATGCTTTACACACAAATCATTATCACCGAATTACTCCATCACCTGGTGATTGTTACGGTTAGCATTATTTTTTCTCTAATAAATTTAAAAAAAAAAAATAACTAATAAAAATATATTTATTTAGATCAAATGAGTGGATCTTGGAATATAGATGATTGTGGTGATCAAATGGTAGCTCAAGGTTTGTTGTTTTTATTAAATACTTACTATGATAACACATTTGTATAATATTTTAATTTCCTGTCTAGGTCTTAGATGGAGAGATCCCAATTTACCCGAAGTTATAACATTTTTGGCTAACCCCAATAATTTAATCAAGGCAAATGCGGCTGCATATTTACAACATTTATGTTACATGGATGACCCGAACAAGCAAAAAACTAGAACTTTAGGAGGAATCCCTGCATTGGTAAAGCTCTTAAATCACGATTGTCCTGATGTCTACAGAAATGCTTGTGGAGCCCTAAGGTATATATTTTATATACTGTTTATAGATATTGAATTAAAATTATGTTTTATTTTTAGAAATTTATCATACGGCAAACAAAATGTTGAAAATAAGAAAGCTATTAAAAATTCCGGTGGAATTCCATTACTATTCAATTTATTACATAAATCTGCCGATGCTGAAGTTAAAGAACTTGTTACTGGGGTTCTGTGGAATTTATCATCTTGTGAAGTAATAAGTGCAATATCCTGGTAAATTTGGTTCTTTTTATTAAACACATTTGTTTATTTCAGGATTTAAAAAAATCAATTATCGATGACGGTCTTTCAATTATTGTAAACCAGATATTATTGCCTCATTCAGGATGGAGTCCTACTGTTTGCAGTGATATTTGTTGGTCAACTGTATTTAGAAATACTTCTGGAGTATTAAGGTAAAATTAATATTCTTCTGTCGTATTAAGGATTTCTAACTGATGAACTTGAATTTTTATTTCGGAAGTAAAATTATTATTTTTTGTTTCTAGAAATATAAGTTCAGCTGGAGAATATGCACGGAAAAATTTACGTGAATGTGAAAATTTAGTTGATTCTCTGCTGTATGTAATTTCTACGGCTATTGAAAAATCAAACATTGGTAATAAAAGTGTTGAAAACTGTGTGTGTATCTTGCGTAACTTATCATATCGATGTCAAGAAGTGGAAGACCCTATATATGATAAACATCCATTACCATGTCAAAGTAGAGTCGGCCCACAACCGAAAGGTTAGCTTGCAAAACCCAAAATACAATTTTGTATATATTTTATCAATTCATAATCATTTTTGTGTTTCAGCAGAAAATCTAGGTTGTTTTGGTGCCAGTAAAAAGAAGAAAGATATTCAGATAGTTTCACCCAAAGAAAATCCTACCAGCCGTATAATCCCTAGATTAGAACCAGCCAAAGGAATGGAGCTTTTATGGCAACCAGAAGTATAAATATATATTTTTTTTATTTGGTTTTTGTTATTTTGTGCACTAAACAAACTATTCTCTATCTTTTCTTGTAATCTATTGTTTCCCTTTATTAATATTTGGTTCTGTTGCTTTTGTATCATCTTAAAGAATGTTTGTCCCTTGATCTGATTACTCACTAGGTTATTACATTAAATTTATATTTTTCTTTTTTCCTTTTTAGTTTATATTCCATACTTTTACGAATACTAGATCAGTTTGTTAAACTTGTGCAAAATCCCCAAGTGGCACACTTGCTATTTAAAATCAGTGTGTGGCTTATTGCGCTATTGCAATACATTTTTCTAAAAATGTCTGATTACACAAATAAAAAGATTATTAATATTTTATTGTTAATTTACTAGGTAGTCCAAGCATACTTATCGCTATTACAAAGTTGTTCAAATCCGGAAACTCTGGAAGCCGCTGCTGGAGCTATTCAGAATTTGTCTGCGTGCTATTGGCAGCCAAGTATTGAAATAAGAGCAGCTGTTCGGAAAGAAAAAGGCCTTCCCATACTCGTAGAACTTTTGCGGATGGAAGTTGATAGAGTTGTATGCGCTGTTGCTACAGCATTACGAAATTTGGCTATTGATCAAAGAAACAAGGAACTTATAGGTCAGTTTAAAATCATTGTACTCAATATTTTTCTAAGTAAAAAACTCTAAAATTTTATTTATCATATCAATCATATATATATATATATAGGCAAGTATGCAATGAGGGACTTAGTGCAAAAATTACCATCAGGAAATACTCAAAATGATCAAGGAACTTCAGACGATACAATAGCTGCTGTTTTAGCGACACTAAATGAAGTTATTAAAAAAAATGCTGAATTTGCAAGGTATTTAACATCGATATGACAAATCATATATTTAGTATGCTGTTAATCTAATCCGTACTCATTCCTCCCATTATCCTGATTAACTCCTAGTTAACATTGAAAGAAGTGTTGATAATAACTACTGTTATCAATAATTTAAAATTTCAATATTGCTTCTTAAAATTTATCGGTTTTTCTTATATACTCATGAACAATACGAAATATTAATTATAATATTATTTTATATATTATTGCATAATAAGTATACTGTATACATTTCTAGTATAATTACTTTAACTAAAACTCCTTTTATAAAATTATATATTGTATTAACACTTACAGATCACTGTGGCTGTTATATACTAATGGCATTTCTTGCCTTGTCTTTTCAAGCATTAGACGATTTATTTTTTAATTAATTTTATTTGGATAAAAATAATTCCAGCCATGTCTTTGCGTAGCTGAAATTTGTAGCTTTTTTTTTTTTTTTTTACTGTTATATTTGAACAAATACTTTTAATCTTTTTATCATATCCAGTGATGGGATTATAGATAATATAAAATAACTAAGCTAAGGTATAAGTTTATAAAATGCAATAAAATAAAGGTATGTATATTATGTTATATATAGGTAATATAATATTTTATAATTTATCTTAAAATAACTAATTTAAAAAAATTCTCTTTTTAAGGTCATTATAAATATCCTCTCAATAATTCTATTAATTCTATTTTTTTAAATTTTTTTTTCGGTTTTACGTGCAATTTTTTTATAATCCTAAATTTATATACTTTTTAAATGATATTTGTTCGTAGATCATTGTTGGACTCAAGCGGAGTGGAACGATTAATGAATATAATCAGACAGCGACAGAGATACACTTCTAGAGTTCTGAAATTTGCCAGTCAAGTTTTGTTTGCGATGTGGCAGCATCAAGAATTAAGAGATGCTTACAAAAAACACGGTTGGAGAGAACAAGATTTTGTTACTAAAACCATTGCTGCACGTAACGCCGCAGGCGGTATACATTCGCCGAACAACGCAAACAGTACTCTTAATCGTCCAATGGCAAGTCAAGGAGGAACCCGGTATGAAGACCGTACGATACAAAGACAAAATCAAAACGTTTCTCAAATTAATCATTCATTGAACTCCACCGCAAATTCTTCTTTTCAAGTTGTGAGTTTTACTATTGTGTTTCAGTAATTCATTACATTTTTGAGTATATAATAATTAAAATCTAAAATTGTATTCCTGTATTTATATACACTCTGTATTTTTAGAATGATGGTATCCCATTAGCCGACATGCCATATCCAGAAATGTCTACTCATACAGCTCCAGCTGGAGGGATGTTAATTTATCCCCCGGGGCATGTAAGTGGATTTAATATTATATAGTATTTTCGTATTTCAATTGATGTAAGGTTTTGTTGTACAACGATATAGAATTTAATTGTATTTTTGAGGAAAAAATTAATCGAAAGCAAGTTAAACTATAATTTGTAGTAACTATTTTGGTATCATAGTAAATTAGTACCTAATTTTGAAAACTAAATTTTATTTTATTTCCTACAGTAGCAGTGTTGTATAGAATAATTATTATTGTTTTAAATAATCAATAGACTATTATTGTTTGTAGTAATAATTTGCGATTTGTTTGTATATATCCAAAACAAAATATTTTATTTTTTTTTTTTTGGTGGATTTAGTGGTTAGGTTTAGGTAAAACATCATTTGTTGTGTGCTAAAACTATACATTATATTTATAAAATGTTTAGCCATTACGATCTGGTGAACCTCTATATGCTCAAGTTAACCGTGAGAAAAAAAAGAAACCGTACGATTCGTCTTGTACTATGGGTGAAATGTGGAATTATAATGTACAAAGTCAACCTAAAATATCATCTGTTGATGTATCCACCACGCAAGGAGGCGATTCTTGGGTGTAATTATGATGCAATATGATTAACTTTATACTCATTTTTTTAATTTTTATTTTGTATTTAGAACATTAATTTAATATATACAATGTAATTATTTGTTTTTATTATGAGGTAATTATAATTATTTTCCGCATTTGGGACACAAACCATTTTTTATATTATATTTAGGTAATAAGGACGTTGTAGTTTTTAAAATGTAAGTTTTACATACATATATAATATTATATCCATCATAATATACACATTATTCACTCATTATTTTACGTACAATTATAAATGCACACAATATTTGGAGATAATAATTTATGTGCCAATAACTGATATTCATTATTCTAGACTTAGCGTTATTATATCGGTTTTTACTTGAATATTATTAAGTGGGGCTCACATATCTTTACTTACATACCTATTGATTTGTATCAAAATTATTTAAAACAATGAAATTATTAATGGTTCTTGTTTAAATGAAAAAAAATGCAGTCATATTTAAGGTTTAGATTTGAAGAGTTTATATTAAACAAATAATCAGTGTGTTATTGGAATTTTTAATGTATCAATAAATTAATACTTTGCTTAAAATAAGTCAATTTTAAAACATTAATGTGCAATGATTGTTTTGTATTCAACGTTTTTCAATGAAATAAATTCTTATTGTAAAATAACTATAATTATTATTTTGAAGATTTGTATATCTACTAATGATGGGGATTTACTGTTATTCGGCAGCAAACTATATTTCAGCAGTTTTGAGTTTTACACATACATTAATTTAACAAACAGTCATTCATTTAATCCTAACTATTTGTCGATTGAATTGAAGGATAGTTATCACAGTAGAAGTGTGGAAAAAAAGGGATTTTTGGCTAAATCAGTAGATGATGTAAACAAATCTTCCAAAATATAATTTTAGCTATGTAAAATGAAAACGTTTATTTTATAAAAATCTGTTTGAAAACTGAAAAAGTTGTGTATTGTTAGATGAAAAAAAAATAGTTCTAAGTGCTTTTATGTTCCTGACTTCAATATTTTTATTATACATATGTGGACATTTTTTTTTACATACATACATTTATATACACTATTATAATATATTATAATTTAAGTTTAATTTAAGATCATAGGATGTTCTCCTAAGCATATATTACTCTCTTAAAATCGACCTTATTAGTTTGTAGACCCTTTGTCAAAACCATTGAATATTATTCTTGGTTTTGTATATTCTCAAAGGCTTATAATATTATAAGATATTATATTATCATGTGTTTTTTTGTTTTATCCATATTATTTCACCAGTAATATTGTATACCGATCTTATTATTATATTCTTTTGTAAAATCTTGAATGGAATTTTAAATTTTTTTCAAGAGCCAATTTATTGTGTTAGTAATCTGACTTAGACAAATATTTGTAAAAGGCCAAAGTGTCATATCTATGTTAATTATTATTAGTAGTAATATTCATTATAATCATATGTCAAGTAAAATTAATAAAGTAGTTTGCATAGTGTGTCTGCATATTATTCCGTTTTGTTTTTTTATTTTACGGTTAAACATTTTTAATGTGAACAATATATCTCACTTTGTACCTTTTTATTTTTATAATAATACACAATATTGTTGTAAAACGAGCATTGTGGAGCGATAGTTAGATTTCACTGTCAATACTTTTTTTCTATCCACACTAATTTCAATGGAGAATCGTATAATATTGCATAATATACTATTAAATACTGTAAAACGGGGTGAATAGGAACAGAACTAAAACTTGTTTCAAATTATCGGTAATTCACTAATTCACCTATCTTTGTGATAACAATGTAATTTTGTTCCGAACACAGATATCACGGTTGTGATAATAATTATCTATATCTGCGGTTCAAACAATTGTGGTCTTAGAAGAGGTTTATTTTGCATTTAGTTGTAACTCTTATCATTTGATAACACAACGTTTTTATTAATTTTTTCGCAAATCATTCGGTCTCGAACTTTGTCAACTTCACAGGTCTCCAACAAGTAAATATGTTTAGATATTATATTTTATAATCAGATGTAAATTAACGAGGTAGGTTTTACGTTTATTTAATAAGATTCACATCATTATTTTCGAGTCGTAGCTGTTTGATAACATCTATAGTTTTGTCGTTGATTTTGTATTGATTACTTTTTTTTAACAAAGATTTAATCTTTTTTAATTGTATTGATACTTAATTAAATCTTTGAATAGGTACTTCTTATTACCTATCTAGGTCAGGTATTTTGTTTTATTTGTCCTCCAAAAACTGTTTGCTGTGCGTTATCCGGATAATAAAACTGATTCTGCTTTGGTGTATATACAAGCCAGATAAATATATAAATATCCTAAAAAATATAACATTTCGATCACTATACTCCATAAATATAATGCGTTTAGAACTAAAAAAACCTAGCATATGTCTTAATAAATGATGTCAACAAAATTAACTTAGTAAATGGCGAAATTATGTTACCTGTCTATTTAAAAAGTGACCTATTTATATAAGTTATGTTTTAATTTTAAAAGTTACTTGTCTTATAGTAAAGACTTTTTAAGATAATAAAAACCAGTTACCAACATTAATATTTATTTATTTTTATTTGAACTTATGTAATTTGATTTTATAACTTTATTTTCTTTACTGTTATGAACATATTTGTTCAAAGATTTAAAATTAACAAAAGATATGTTAAAAGGAATTCCGTAGCTATGAAAAGCTATTTAGTCTATTTAATAGTCTATTTGATTATTATGAAAGGTATGTATAACTATTATAGTGAAGTAAAGATAGTAAATTTGAAGATGTACAATATAATATATGAAAATATTTTCTTTAGATTTTGGATACTCAGAGACTGAGTGGAAATGATATCAGTTTGTAATCGGGCAAGATAAATAAACAGTTGAGTCTTTCCATGATAAACTGATGTATTCATTTGGAGTAGTTCATCCAAACAGCTAGATGTTTTTGAGTAAGTATTGTACTAGAACCATTAATTTATATAATATTTCTGATTCTGATTTGTTATACAAATATTTCAATAGTTTTTGCATCTGTTTGTTAACAGAATGTCACTAAATATAAAATTACTTTCTAACACTTCAGTTTTATTTTAATTGAATGGGCTGACATTGTTTTTGAGACTTTTAACCATTAATAGATTATAAACAGTACTAAAAAATAAAAATAAAATTAATTAAATCAAACTATTTGGTTTATTTTATCCTACAAAAATTTGAGAACATACATAAATAACACTTGTCCCTATGTAAAAGAAAAACTGTTCGATACAGAACTTCTTAGTTTTAACAAATAGGACTCAGATAACAACGCAATTGCAGATTCATCAATTACCTATTCATTTAAAAATAATTTGGACGATTCATTAGTCAACAATGTATTAATCTTATAATGGTAATGGTGATTTAGACATATTTTTAATGTAATATTTCTTTAGTTACAAAAAGTAAAAGAAACTTTTTTTTACAAAAACAAGAACATTGTAATAATGATAACAAATAATGTAGGATATTAAATCCCAATGATTTATAAACAAAAAAAAAAAAAAAAACCAGTAAAATGAATTCCACAATGAAACACTAATTACATATTTTAATAGTTTACTTTAAACTTTGTATTTGGACTAAAAGTCCATGATATTAAAATAATTATATAAATAAGTATAATTGGTACATTAATTTATTTGTCTTGGACAATACTTATATGCACAGAAGTAGTACAATTTAATTTGCTGAGTAAAAGTTATTAGCAATTACTAATTTCCATTTTAAATACTTAATGAATATTTTTATTTACAGATAAACTATGCGATTTAATTAAAATGTATGATATTGCCATTCAATCAACTAGAAGATAGTTTATCTCAGACAAGAAATACAAGAAGTTGCTAAATCACCCATAGTGATTGGATCGAACCCCTTGAAGGTAATGTAGAAAAACCTTTAGCTGTAAAAATGGTCTACCGAAGTCTTCGCCATTCATTTGTGTTTAATTAAATTAAATGATTTGTATTTAAATTGAACAACAAATTATAATGAATTATAATTATAATAACAGAAACATTAATTTTATAACTTATATATATTTATTTTGTACATCTATTAATTAAATTAACTAATGATAGTTATATTGAGGACTAGTAAGATTTATATGTTGTAATAACTATTACAGCTTGTAATTATAATGGAACTTAAAAATTAATGTCCTGGTTTTGTAGCTATTCAACTGCATCTCTGTTGGCTATGTGTACATCATTTAGAGTACCCTTGAATGCTCTGATCCAGTATTCACTTATTACGTGAGAAATTGTTTGTGATTCAGAGCAACTTCCATTTGTATGTAAGGTGATTGCATCTTCCATGGTCTGTTCGCAAGAGATTTAATGTTACCCAAATTTTTCTTGGGTGATTGAAGCCTGGCTGTTTGATTGTTGGATGTTTAGTTTTTTATTTTATAATGTTTATTTTAATTTTTCCAAATTATGATTTATGTTACATAAACTTTCAATTATAATGATAAATAATAACTTATTTATTTATTTATTTTGTATAGCTTTGGGCCATCAATATTAGGTATTGTTTTAAAATATTCAGAATATAATAAATTGGTAATACAATTTTAATTAGTAAGAAAGTACATTAATTAATTATTATATAATTATTAGTAATACAAATATTTCACAAAACATAATTTATTTGTATTTGTGGTTCAAATTGACTGGCAAGACTAAAAAATACATACATAATGACCAGAGTTGTGAATTTAATGCACTAAAAAACTATTAAATCTGCATTAAAATAAGATTTTTAAAATATACAAAAACATACATTAATTTTTCGAAAGTGCAAAAAAAAAAAAAAAAAAAATGTATAAATGTAATTTTTGTTTTAATAGGTTATAATTTTTATGATTACATTTTATTGAAATAATCATTTTCATTATCATTAATCTTTGTGATCTTGGTATTCGATACCTAAAAAAATAATGATTTTATTTAAAACAGACTTCATCATCAACTACATTAAATTTTAATTTTTTTACCTAAAAAGTAATTATTGCATTGTACAATCAATGATTTCATGAGATTTTTAAACTTGAAACATCCCTTGTTTGGTGCTAACATATTTTTGTATAAAGAAAACGAGCGTTCTTAAATCTAACGATGCTGTTGGGGCAAACTTGAAATATTAAAGTTATATTTGAAACAAAAACATTTCATGTCGATTTAGACCAGATTGACCGAAACAATATAAATATTAAGAAAAAAAGCATTAATACGCAGAAATTGAGAAAACGTGCATTTACATGCCCTAAAATAAGATTTCGTATTTCAATTTCACAAAACACAAAACAAATTTTAATCGAATCCATTTTCTTATACGATGTAACAAAAAAAAAACATGCAAATGAATTAAATTCACAACTCTGGTAATAACATATATACATATTAATTATTTATTAATTTTTATATTTTATTCAGTTACATTTACATTGAATCAATAAAGTGAATTGATAATTTGTATTAAAACTACCTACCTATTATACAATGGCATGTAACATAATTTTGAACAAAAGATTAATATTCCTTGTGTTTCTCGACAACTTTGAATGTTAATCAAACGAAATGTCTGAATTCAGTATTTGCAACTCAGATAGATTGATCATTTCCAAATAGAATAATATTTTTCAGAATTGTTTTATCAATGATGACGACCCACTGTAGTGGGCTCATGGATCATTTTATAAGTTACATTTAATTAAATAAGAGCTTAGATAGAAGCACAATAAGCCAAAATCAGTTAAACTGATAATCCTTAATGAGAATCGTACATAAACTGTAATCAAGTTCAAATTATGAAAATGGTATAGAATACTGCGAATGAAAAAGCTAGGAAGAAACCATAAAAAAGTATTTAAAGATTAAAAATGACATATGAATTGCATACTTAATTTATTTTTGTTACACGAATTACATTTATTTTTTTAACTATAAAAAGTAATGATTTTAATAGTTAATTTATATACATTTTAATTAAAAGAAAAGTACTTTTTTAACCTACATTTTGATACTATAATAAAAATTAAAGATATTATCGGAGATTTAAATAAATAATAACTTTTTACTAATAATGTAAAATGATTAATAGCTAATAATATAATATGTTAAAAAAAAACCATTTAAAGGCCTTGGATATATTTTTTAACATTTTTTTTTCACATGATTTTTCCTAGTTTTTGTGATTTTTATGTTTAACGGTTATACCCGTAACTGGTTACATTATGCAAATGACATTTAGAAAACCATTTTTTATTCACCATCGTAATTTTGTCATAATGATAAAATGATAATTATTATAATAAAAATAATATTAGATATTATCATTTTAATGATAATATTATTTCCATTTTAATATTGCAGTAACGTAATATTTTTGTCTGCGATCTGGTTAGGTTAAATTAGGATATAGGTTCCAGTCCCATCAGAGTAGGGTACATAGAGTAATTTAATTTATACTGTTTCTACTGAAAAATGATTCAGACAGAAGTTCGGGAAAATATTTTTTTTTAGTCGTTTTTAGCTATTTCAAACATATTTTATTGTAAAACCAATACGTCAAATACGTCAGCTTCATTTAAAATCTAAAAACAATAATAATTATATCAGTAGACGAATCTATTAGCGGGTTGAAACTTAAATAATCTTGCGGTCACCGGGCTTTGCACTTTGCCACTCGCACTCCCATTCACAGTATTTTACCATTTTTATTATTTTAAATTTGAATTAGGTTTTAGATTGGTTTTACTACGTCTTTTTTCATGGTCTAGAAAAAATTTTACTACCATACACAATGTTCCGATTTTCAAATTCACCTTTTCTGTATTTTTCTTAAATAATTGGGGAAAAAATGGCTTATAAACGGCAATAATAGTTTCATTATTTTCGATTTTTACTTTTTACTGTAACTCGGTTAAAAATAATCTGAAATGTTCACAGAATTTTTATATTAGCCAATTTGATTTTTGAATTATATATAAGCATTTTAAGTTTTCGAGTTTTTTTTACAGTTTTCCTTTGGTTTTGTGTAGATCAAATACACGAGGTTCAACATAAGTTATATTTAATAGTAAATAATAATAAAAAAAAAATTGAATAATAATAATTTTTTTTTATACATACCCCACCGCAAATAAAATACATAAAATAATAGTTAAATAACTATTATTTCAATAATGTAATACGTGTATTTTAATCTTTGATAATATAATTTCTGTAAGTACTTATTACATTCATATGAAATTTAAATATCAAAAAATATGAGATAGGTACCTGCAATATTGAGTGACTCAGCTATAATGAGATGCGTATAAGAAATCATTTCGCGAAACCACTACAAACGTGCCGACACGACTTTTAATTTTCAAGAGAAAGTAATTTGGTTTCATAATGACCAGTTATTTGTTTTTTTCTTTTTTTTTAACTACCTACTACAAAAGAACCCCTTTCGAGACATTAAAAGTACTTCAAAACTGTAGGTATTACCGGTTATTTTATCGACGAAAATGAGGTCACGCATTTCAAATAGATATAACTTTTTAAACTACAAATTGTTTTTGAGGAAATTGCGAAAAACGGCGATTTTTGGCAAGTTTGTTTTTAATTAGTTATAATTTTTTATACAAGCGAAAATTAAAAATAATTAGTACGGTAATAATTTAAAAGTACTTTATTTTGTTGGCGAGGCTTTATAATGTATAATTAAATTATACATTGCAATTGGCATTTTCATTAATGACATAGAGTACCGTGGAATAATCTAAAAAAAAAAAAAAGTAAACAAATTAATTAAAATTGAATCAGCTAACGTCTAACCGAGATCCAATCAGATTTTTTTTTGAATCAATATTAAAATTGTAGAAAATACCTCTCAATATTCAATATTAAATGTTCAGAAAAATAAATTATCATGAATTCATATTATTCGTTGTATACACCTGACATTATATGTTATTTTTTACTAAAATAAATGTGTGACTGTAGTATAGGTATAAGCGATTAAAATTTATATTTTGTAAAAATAAAAAAAAAAACACACGTACATAGCGGTGGCACCAGGATTTGTTATCTGGGTGGTCCAAACTGAGCCCATTGGTTTATAGAGAAGGCTAGTGACGTAACGAGAATCACCTTACATATCGCCTACCGGATGGTTACAATTATAGAAAAACAAACATAAAGGTTTATAATTTTGGAAATAATCAAAATAACGATTTCTGCTTAATTTTTAAATTGAATCTAAAACATAATAAGATTAAGGATTCTACATTTGTACGTATTTCTATATATTTCAAAATATGATGTAATACAAAACAAAAAATACTATGAAATCATACAGGGTGGACCAGCCGTGGCCCTTGAAGATTTTAAAGTGGGCCGCGGCCCACCCAGTGGTATTGCCACTGCGCGTACATCATCATCATGACGGCCTCTTAACTTTATAAGAATTTTGTTTAGTCGCCATCACCGTCTCCAATTTTCTTGGTCGTGGATTCTTTTCTCTCGATTCCGTCACTTCCGATCACTCTTGGTCTTGTCGTATTCCATCCCCGTTGAACGTTTCTTTGAATTCATTTTTATTTATTTTCAATTATTATATTTAAATTAAAAAAAAAAAAAAAAAAATGAATTACATGCGTTGTTTGGAATTCGCGAACATGTTTGCATACATAATAATAATATTAATAAGAGTACTATTATTAGAAATTTAATTTACAATCTTCACGGTGTTAAACAGTAATAGACAGCATATAGTAAACCGTTGTAAATTTAAGCGTTACTCATTATTATTGGGAATATCGATCATAATGTTTATTATAGTTATAGGTTTTTAATGAGCGAACCGAATTGGTATCGTTAAAATATTGTCACGTGCATGACGAATCCACGAAAACGTCTGGCACGGTTTTGGTTTACGCATATATTATATTATCTACGTTTTATCATCAATTGTATTTGACAATTAAAATAATATTTTTTTTTTCATTTTCCGTGCGATTTGGCCCGGGGCATAAGGCTGGCGGCGTCGATTCGACCTAGACCCCGTTTTCCCGGATATGGTCGCCTGTATTATATTTCCGTTACAGATGTTTCAACGGTAATACGAGCACCACTCACACTACACGATGGTTTATATTCAAACTGTAACAAAAAAAAAAAAAAACAAGAATATAATTTAAAAAAAAAAAATATTGGGAAGGTAAGACGTATCAAATCACGGTTAACTGAACTTTGCTCGGTATCGTTTTTCGTTAGCAACGATTTCGTTGCGTACAGATATAAATACAATTCCCCTCTATATTCCCCATTTCCCACCTACAACAGTGGCCTGCCCGCAGTGCGTAGCAAGTCCGTATTTTTTTTTTTTTTAATTACGATTATCATTAATTTTATGAATAAAATACAATATTAGTGCGTTGGTAAAAATTATATGTTGTTGTTTATTGTGAATTTTGCATTTTATAACAATGTATACACGACACAATGGAATATGTTAAGAGGAAAACTGGACCTTTTTTTAAAAAAAACATGAGAAAATGGAGTATCCCTGTTGTAATTAGCTTAAATCATATTCAATGGAACGCAAACACCCGCCGTTTGATAATCCTGGGTATGCCACTGTATTAAATTTACGTTAAATAAGACCGCAAAGGACATTGTCTGTGGTTGTTCGTCGGTTTTTTTTTTTTTCGTGTAAGTGAAATATCACAATTTTAAAATACTTATATCTATTTGTTCTAACCGGCGCAAATTGTTAATTTTTTTTTTATGTCAATGTCTTGTGTAACGGGGCGCCCCGGCGCTTGTGGCATTTGTCGATTTTTAAATGGTACGACAAAGCGCGACGGCGTTCGATATAGGCAATTTTAGTACAGGCATGTCAACCAAAGTACTTGTTTGCATATCTTGAAATTATTCATTATTTTATTATTATTCTTATATAAATGACAGATTAAATTAATTACACAAATATTACTTTGTTTATTTTCAGATGCGGCGCGAAGCGTAGAATGTATTGATTTTACTATGGTGTGTGTGTGTTTTATTTTATTTTAACCTAACCTAACCACTTTTCTACCAGACATCCTGTTCCGATTTTCAAGTGTAGCACCTTTTCTGAAAGTATTTTGGATCTAGTTGGTGCATTAAAGAGGTCGCTGTAAGTTTTCTTAATAATCACGGGAGAAAAAAATGGGAAAATGTACGGTAACAGTATCATTATTTTCGATTTTTCCTTTTTGTTGTGACAAAATAATCGTATAAAGACCTGAAATTTGCACAAAATATTATGCATTTCTAGAAATGGAAAAATGTGTTTCAATGAGAGAGAGGTCGTCACGACCCCTTAAGCCCCTCCACCCTCCGTCCATGGGTAGCAAACAAATTATAATATAAATGTATTAATCTAAAGTCCTGTTTTAAAAGTTTTCTTATTTTAAACACAAGCACAGTGGGAAATCTGCAGTATCGTTTATTTCAGTCAAAATATCTAATGGTACGTTTTAGGCCGGAGGGTGCGCGGTAATCCTGCATGGGCCTAATGCGCTCGTCTTATTCTTTTTCGTGAATGATGGGATTCACCATTATGCGGATGAAGGCAGCTCGTTAAATTTCCCAAGATTGTTGTTCTGCAGTCGAATGCTCGGATTGAATGTCTGGAAAATTATAAATTCGTTAGTATTGCCGGTAGGTTAGGTTAAAATATTTATGCTAGACTATTAGATAAATACTGCTGATTTTTGTATATTCCTAGCAACCCAGATAATTATTTATTGCCCGTTATATTGAAAAACCGATTCTCTGTATTCTGTTTTCTCGTGTTTCTTTAACCATAGTTTTCGTAATTTTCGGAAAACAATTATGTTGAGTGATTCTGAAAATTACTCGTAATATAAAGTGCGCCCACGTATGTTTTTAGTCATCTATCCATAATACGTAGAAACTTTCCGAGAGTGTTTACGGTTCTGATAAATTTTTCGGTATATTATAAAAATGAATTAAACTAATAACGAAAATCATTTTAAAAAAACCATAATAGCTGCCCCGGTCTGCCCGGGAATTTTCTAATTCCCAAATCAATCCAAAAGTGGTTTTCGATTAAAAATAAAAACAATCAATCGAAATAAGAGTTGATCAAAATCGTTTGAAAAAGTAACAACTTTCGATTGGTTTTTTTTTATTTTTATTATTATTATTTTCAATTGATTTGAGAAAAGGTCCCCAGAATCTAAAATAAAAATATAAATCGGATCGTATAAGTATATGTTTGTTTGTGATAGGGACCCTAAAGTTCTACCTCGTAGTACGCACGGAAAAAATCCTGGCTACGTGCCTGCCATCGACAAACATTTTAACCACAGAATACTAAAATACCAACCTTTTTTTTCTTCTATATAATGTATAACGATTTTCCGTATCCGCGTTTTATAGCTTATATACGAAAATTGCGTACTATAAATGTGTATAAAAAAAATCATATAAAATTGGATTATCGATATATTGTATTAAAAACACATTTTTTTTTTTGTTCAATAAAATATAACTCAGCTGCAGGCACGTAACAGTGGGGAGGGGTGGAGATTCATTTTTTTTTATTAATAGTATAATATTACTTTGTAATATGTAGGAATAATACACTTTAAAGTAAATAGGGTGCGGTTTTGGACCTGACTTTTATGGTCAATTGACCAGATTTTGACAAAATTCGGTTAAAACTATTTTTTTTTTTTTTTTTTTCGTGAAAAACTTTAATAACAAAAATATATTAAAATCATCAAACGGTAATAACGACTACTTTAGTTAATATACTATACTTTTAACGTTTCAACAATCAACATCATATAGGTATTTGATGATCAAATATAACAATGTAATAACACATTTTTTGAACTTACAAGTGTTAAATATTTTTCGGTTTTTTTTTTGTTATAAATATTTTACATTTTTGTGTAACTAATAATATTTAAATAACAAAAATTGTTTTAGAGGATAATTCCAAATATATTATATAGGAGGTATATGACATATATTTATTATATTATTTATATATATATGTATATATAATGCAAAATATGAAGAACAAACTTAGCCTGGAGTGTTATATAGGTTATGGCATTAATGATTTTGTACTATAACACGGTATTTGGGGGGGTGGAGGAGAGGGAATTGCTCCCATCGCGCCCCCTCAATTACGTGCCAGCTCAGCTGCAGCATACGTGGAAAAATAAATAATACCAACAAACAAAAAATGATTACTCGAGCGATGGATGGTATTGATATGGTGTCTTCGCAGAAAAGAGCCTGGTGGGAATAAAAGGTCGTTTTGCCCGACGGCGTTATTTTTATTTTTATTATTTAATACCGATATTATTTATACGTGCGAATTGTCGGGAAAACATCGGTCTGTAGGTCGTTTACGAACACGGTTTGTCCCGTACGCATAATATAATATAATATGTCATATACCTCCTATATAATATATTTGGAATTATCCTCTAAAACAATTTTATTACGTTAATACGTATAATTTATAAGTAAACGTGAAATGTTCGAGAGGCGACCGTCTCTAGTTGATGTATTTTTTTTTTTTTTTTTTTTTTTTTTTTTTTTTTTTTTTCGTAAGGTTGTAAACGAATGTTGCGGGCGGGCCACAGTGGCGCCGGTGGCGTCTAAAATTGTCTAAAGATTCGCTCGCGACGAAATATAATACATAACCATCGTCAGAGGCAAATTGAACACCCACACTTATTATTTGTGTTCGCCGGGTACATTATAGGTGTTTTCAGCGCTATTATATTATACACAGTACTATATATAGGTATACTTGTATATTATACCTTATACACTCCGCCCATAGACCACAGATTTTCTAAACCTATAAAAATTACCGTTTAATTATGTAGATTGGATGGGCACAATCATTTGATTAGATTCCGAATGAAACGAACAAATTATATACCCTACGCGTATTATACGGTATATTAGCTGTACCTACTAAAATTCGTTTTTTACATTTATTTTTTTTTCTCGCAAAACACATTTTCGACTAGTGAAAATACTCCGATTTTTTCATACCGTATATGTATTTACATACCGCCTAATTTAATAGACGCAGATGTTTTGCCCGGCGGGTAGTACTTTACTTTACTTTGCTTTGTACTTTATTTGAAAAATGTTTCTAGATTCCATCCGACAGTTATTTTAAATATTTAATGACGGAACGTCAATTTGATTTTTGTTGATTTCTGGATTACACTTCGACTACCGCATGGAAAAATAACTCGACTAAAAGTACTACTGTCAGCTAACACTAATACTCCGGCCTGTATCATTTTTGGATTTCAATGATTTATTTGTGTTGCTATTATTGTAACTAAATTTCCCTCTGTATTTTACCATCCAAACTCCCTACATTACTACAGTGGTAAACCCACGGTGCGGAGTACGTCTTGTTTTCTTTTTGAAAATTATGTATTTTATATTCACTATAATCAATTTTCCAATAGCAATTGTATTATTTAACACCGGCTTTGTAACACCGCGAACCGTGATAAACAATGTCGCACTGGTGAGGTGGTAATCACATAATATATTCTTACTATATACGAAAAACTTGTCACGTTTCACAAATTGCACAACGACGTCACTAATGGTATAGACAAAACAAATTCGTACGTAGGTAAATCGGATCAGTGCTGCAGTGATTCGTCGATAATACAAACGAATAAATGTATACTCAGCATACGTGATGGGGTGTTTTTTTCTCTTTTTTTTTTTTTTTAGAACCAGACAAATGAAATTAGTGGAAATTCTAGGACTGGTGGGTGAAATATATATTTCTATATACCTACTAATAATACTCATTATTCGGCGGTGCGACAAGAAACATTTTTCAAGGACGGGCGTTAAATCAACATGGGAATTCGTAAATGATTATAATCATTATTTTTGATTCACAGTGGACTGAGAGGTATTACTAGCTCTTAAGTGTGCATTTTTCTTTTGTGAACGAGTGTTCGGCCTGATGACTTGGTCCAACAATAAACTTCATGAGAGTTTTCTTGTAGCATTTTGAATCTATAGTTGGTGCGTTGCAGAGGGTGGGTTCATTGTTTGATATTTTTTGTAGGTACTTTTTTATAATAACGTAAAAAGACGGGAGTATTTCCGCAACGTCGCGGCTTATTGACAAAATCAATTTTGTATTTTTATTGTATAATTCAGAATATTCAGACAATTCAGTACGAAATAATCGTGGAGACCTGTAATGTTCATCATCAAACACTTATTTTAGAGCTGTGTAAATGTGGTATAGTGTCCAAAATAAATAAAAGTAAAAATAAAATATTTGAGTTATTTATAACTTAAATTTATAGCTATAATAATTTCCACGACGATTTATATCGTTGCATTCAGGGTTTAAACAAAAATAATTTTTTACCCCATATAATATTCTACCTTTATTACTCCGCATCCAAAACAGTGGTCCGCCCATCGGTGTGTCATATCTTTTTAAAAGTTATAGGTGCAGTTAAAGTTTTAAAAAAGTTTTCCCGATGCTGTTTTTTCTTTCTCGCTGGCCGCGAAAGCTCGCCGCTTTCAACTGGCACGTATGGATTTTTACCCCCGAAATTCTATTCTAGTTGTTGTCCCGACGGTTTGCGGTTCGCGCGGGCCGGTTTCGGTTCGTATATTTTCCGGGCTGAAAAAAATTCGCCATCCATCCCTCGACTGTATATATATATAGATAGATAGATACAGTTTTGCTTGGAGATATTTCAAGTAATATTATATTATTACGTATATTATAGAATAGCTTTTGGCAGCCCCCACTGCGGCAATAGCGCTCTGTGCACCTCTCGCTACATTATATTTTAGGCGTCTCGAGGTTATTAATGGTATACCGCGATAACGTCACTGCGCCGTCACACGACATTTACTCGTACACGTGTTGTATAATACTATATATATATATATATATATATATATAATATATATATTAACGTTTGTGTACGTATTTGACTACCCCCCTAATATATAATGTACAGGGTGCCCCACGAAGATATTACTCTGATATAATGATAACGATCGAATTCTGTTTTGTTTTTTTAAAATTTTATTTCTTATTTATATAAAACTCACGGGGATAACGATTACAAATATTCGTATATCGATTGTGTATATATATATATACATACGTTTTCGGTAAACGATTTAATAAAAAAAAAAAAAACTTTTTTATTTTATTGTGTTCGAAATATTTGAAGGTAGGAAGATTAGGAAGAACCTAACCTTGAAGATATATTGATCCATTTTAATTATCCATTCTTCTTCTTCCGAACATTTTGACGTTTCGATTTTTTATTTTCGTCGACCCCCGTGAATTTTAATATTTTTGTTTTTCGGCTTACAGACAAATACCACAATAGTGTTTTGAAATCTTATCTCATCTCGTTTGCTGATAAGTGTTGTTTATCAAAGCACTATTATTATTATGTAAATATCAAAAAACTACTATGTTTATTACACTATTTTTCTGTAAATTAAACGAAGTATATTAAAAATCACGAGGTTAATGAAAATAAAAACTCGAAAAGTCAACGTTTTCAAATAAACAAACTCTAAAAAAATGGCTTTTATCATCGAATTTTTCGAAAATAATAAAATAAACCGTTATTTTTTTACCAAAACCGTATAATTATAACTCAGCTATTGCTGAGTGGGAAAAGGATAATATTCCAAAAAAGTATAAAATAAATTGAGATAGCCATCTTGTAGGTAGACTCACATAAACGATATTATTCCATTGACACTTCATTTATAAATTTAGTCTTGTAATTTACAATTGATTGGAAAAATGATAGTATTCCAGAAATGTTATCTTTCTTCCGCGCATAGTCGCACTAGTTCGCTAGATTACAAATGTTCATATACCGATTATTGACATATGAATATTTGTGGTTCTTTTATTCAAAGAAAAAAAAAAAACTAAATTTGATTGTTGTCTTCATTATCTCAGCAGATATCGCGATATGTGTATATCACATTGTGAGACACCCTGTATGTAAATATATATATATATATATATATACACCGCCCGACGGGTGCCGCGCGTTCATCGAAATGCGCGTCGGGCAAAAGTGTCGTACGGGCGTGTTTTGCCGCACGAATTATTCACACGCATATACGGTCCGACGGCGGCGGCGGTCTTGTCATATAAATTATAATATTATAATATATACGTATGTGCGTGAGTGTGTGCGCGCACGCGTGCGACGGGACTAAATATAATCCCGAAATAATAATATTTCACCGGCGGAGACCCCGCGACGATCGATCGCCGCTATAAATTCGACGGATACCGATTTTCGACAAAAAAATAATAACAAAAATACCGTATCGCTACCGCGTAGAGAAAAAAAAAAAAAAAAAAAAAACATATAGGAACCGACGGCGTACTTTGCATACTTAATACTGTACGTATGTAATATATGTACTCTCAGAACCACCTGCACGCTCCGATCAGTCAGATCGCCCGTTTCCGTACAGACCGTTAGTCGATGAATAACACCGCCTCGGATCAACCCTCGGAAATGCTGCGAAGAATCTTTAATGTCCTAAAAGTTTTATGCTAAACCCTCGTCGACGGGAAACCAAGACAGCTAGGTTTAGATAAGAAAAAACGAATATTCTTCGTGATCGATCAATTCGTACCCGCAGACATCGCTGGTTTTATAAATGTTAATCCGTTCAGACACCAAACTAAGGCGTCAAATGCGGCGCAACTGGGTATAAAACTAGAGGGTGGAGGGACGAAATAATTTATTCACCAAAATCGAAACCGCGATACCTTGAAATATATTCTTATTCTTTGTATACCTAACTTTTTGTTTTTACACTTACTCTATGGCTTAAAAACAAATGATAGGTACCCATGTCGTTAAATAATATTATTATCTTCATACAAGTTCATAAAAAAATAATTTGAAATATTTGAACAGTTATGAACAGTGGCGGTTAGATTAGTGGCGAGGGTAGTTTTGCGAGTCTGAAGACTAGGTGGGAATTCGGGAAGGTAGGATATAGAGGGGAATTTAATTTATATCTGTACTTACGCAAAGATAAATCATTGCTAGCGAAAAACGATCCTGAGCGAAGTTCGGTTAATCATGTTTTGAAATGTCGTGATTTATACGATTTTCATCGAAATTTGACCGTTATACGATTATAAAAAAAATGATTGTATTACGCTCAACTTTTTTTTTCTTTTTTACCACTAAGTACACGGTGAACCTCATATCGAATTTTCGTACATTTCTGTTGGGAAAAAATTGTATTGGCACAAGTCGGAAAATAGTGGGCACTCAAAATGCCTTTTGATTTTTTACGATTTTAGTAAAAAAAAAAAAAAAAATAATAATAATAATGTGCTTGCGGGTATTCGTTATTTTCATACGGCTAAATGAACATTTTTTTATATGTACTGATGAATTATAATATACACAAGAGTATCTAGAGATAATTTGTGTTCGTGTGATCTTATATTTTATACGAGAATAGTTAGAAAATTGAAAATGTTCAATATTATCGACGATTAATCTTATAATAATACGTTAGGGGCAATTTTACATAATATTAATACCAAGTAATTACGATGATAACGGGGTAACACGTTAACTCTCCCTTGGCCCCGGGGATCCGTATAATCGCGACGTGGGTCGCCTTTCAGTGATGTGGTATTTCTGATATTGTTCGTACGGCGAGGGTGGTGTACACCGTATTTATTATATAATATTATTATTACGATATCGGTCCCGGATGTACTGGGAATATCGGGTCTTCTGATCATCCCGGAGATAGCAAAATAATTATTAACTATACCGCGGTATTATATTGTTTTCGCATTAACAAAACGGCGGTACACGCGCGTAGGCGCCCGTTTGATATTAGACCAGACAATTTCGAACATTATGGACATAAATGTTATGATATGTTTATCATACGAATTAATTAAATATGTAATTTTTAAATTTTTGAAAACAAATTCGGGTACGCGGTGACTGATGAGAAACGTGCAATATTTATATCGGCTATCGTTTTTAAACTGCGTACTCGAAGGAAATATGTAACATTTATCATTTACATTTATTTGGTAATTGTTAAGTATATCAATTAGTACTGATTTCAATCCACGTGTATAGCGTATAGCTACATTTGTTTATGTGTGGAACGTATAGATTTTTTTTTTTCTGCCGACTGCAAACCGTTCGGAAATCGTATGCACAGTCTTATGATAGTATACCGGCCAGAAGTCGTTAAAAATATTATACGAATCCCGACGGGAGAATTTTTTTTACGAATCGGTTTTAGTCGTGAACGACAGAGCTGGTAATAGGGGGGGTGTCACCCCCCCTTACTTTAAAATTTAGATTACCGAGTCGGTAATTATCGAGTGCGGATAACCGCAATTGAACGACAATTTAATTTTTAAATCGGCAAAACTAATAATTTCATTTTTTTGTATTTGGTATTATTTTTAATACTTGATTACCGTTATATTATTATAAAAAAAAAATTCATTCTCGCGATCATCATTTTCACCGTTTAGACTTCCTATATCATCCTATAATATTACAGAAATTCTCACCTTAAGGGGTTTGGAAACGGTGATTTTTCGGCTATGTCTAACATACGCGCAACTTAGATATTTCGACGTGTTTTTAATTCCAACGTACCGATTGATTTACTTGAAATCGATTTTCCCACACTTGATTTTTCCCCCATAAATACTAATAAAGCAATACTAAAAAACGAGTAATTAAAATAATAGAATAATAAAAAACAAAATGGGAAAGCCGATCTCAAGAAGACTTGACGACAAATTCGAATCAGTTTTCAGAATTCGTATCGCTTGACTATATCAATCGGTACGTTGGAATGAAAACACCTCTAAATTCCCATGTTGTGCGTGTGTTAGACAAAGGTGGAAAATCCTCTTAGCATATTATTATTATTGTGGCGTAGGTACCATTTTCGGTAAGAATGTATATTTAGGCGTATTTACGTTGCCGGTAATAAATTGTTTTGTTAGTATATATACTCACTATTCAGTAATGGCTGTTGTATTAGCTCGCTAATTGCAATTATAGTCTTACGTATTTAGCGAAAGTATCCATTAACGCCAAAATACATTATACACTTAGGTACCTACACGTAATATGTGGAAAAGATCCCATTAAGTCTACCGACAAGGTCCCTAGAGACAGTGGCGTTATTTATCTATTTTTCTCTATTTTTTTTTTTTTTTTCGTGTGTGTGAACTTTTAAGCGGGCTAATTTTAACATTTCACAATCGTATACCTATATTATTATACGTATAATATATTCTGTATTTTCTTTTTACAATCGTAACTAAAATTATTATTCATATCAACCGAAGTACTTTTAAATGTATCGCTAGCGATTGAATGAATTTAATGCCTACAATCAGCTAATTAAGCAACCGGCTGAAAATTTTTTACAATTTCATATATTATTTAAATATAAATACAATTTAATTGTAATTGTATAAATAATGGTAGGTACATAATTTCGGTAGGCCTTATATTATTTTGTCAGGCCAATTTGGTCTATTTTAAAATTAAAGGGCGAAATTGTACACCCTGACCACCTTTCCTAGAGGTTATTTTGGGATAAGATTTATCTATATACGGCATATACATCTATATATGGCCATACATTAGTTTAAAACCACACCCCTTCATTATTATTTAATGATAGTAGCCTAATAGCGTTTTTACAAACTCGTATTGTATACCTTGTCCACTGACCGTTTTATTAATATTAAGTCAGTACTCAGTAGTCGGTATAAACTCTTACGCGTACACCTATTTACTATAATAATATTATATTATACGTTCTTTCCGTTACCGATTGTTTCTGATAAATTCATACATTTCCATAGTTCCCCGGCAATTTTCCTATTTTAACACTGGTAGGAATTTACTACTAATATCGAGATTTTCGAAATGTATACGATAATCTTTCCCCCACCCCTTAATGAATAATTACATAATATATGACTGGATATGAGACCACACATTTTCTATAATGATGGATACGTTTTGTGTAATCTGTACACACTGCTCGTTATTATGTTAACCGATATTATTTATTTTCACGTCAGCCATAAATATATCAGTACAATATTTAATAATGTTTTATTTTCTGCTTCTTTCGCGAAATTCGTAGATATAATCATAGGAGTAACTTGGGGGAAATTCTTGGAGGGGAGAGGGCATGCTGTGGTAAAAAGAAAATCAATTAGATATGAAAAAGAGGGGTGTCTTTATATCCTTCCTCCCAATATATAAATGAGTATTATAATAAATAGTTAAACGAAAGTTTAATTTTTTATGTTAAAATTAACAGTTGGTCAAAAAGACACTACTTCCCCTCGGTAAAATTTTAGGGGACGGTCGCCCTCCCAGATTACGCCTATGAATATAATGATCAGTGACGTATCCTATAGAGAATGTTCGAAAAGCGGTGATCTCATTTGCTTTTCTATAGGTTTACCTACCTATATAATAATCGGTAATAATTTAGTACATTTAAAAAGCAGAAATAAAGTGTAAACTCTCTTGCACAAATCGTCAACACATATTTATATCCTTGAATTCAAAACCAATATTTTAAATCTGTAACTGATAAACTTTGTAATTAAACATGTCATGTTTATATATACATAAGTATAGAAAATATATTGAAAATTAATTTTTTTAAATTTACCCTTTCTCGTAACAGTCGTAAATGGTAGTTTTTTTTGTTGCTGTTGAGAAAACTAGTATTTTCTTCAAATGCATGTTAATAATAATGACCACTACTTTAGTCTATACTATACCTCTACTTTCAAAGGTCAATATATTGAAAAATATGACGAAAAACCTTAGCCAGGAGGAGTATTATATAGATCGTCCATGTGTATTATTTTGTACTATATGGCACGAATTTTTGTGTGGGAGGGATTGTTTCCACCCTCCTCTCTAAAATACATGTACGTCCGGGAACCAATTCGGTAGTATTGGGGACTAACTCAAAAACGTTCGTAATGGTTATGCAGTTTACTTAAAAATAAAACATATCACCAGTGTAATCCGAGTACAGGTGCTCGTGTAATTACAAGAATACATTAGTAAACCCGAGTGTCATGTACATTAGTGCCGAGTACATTCTATGAAAATGAAATCCGAACTTTTTACTTACTCGCAAACTATACGTACATTATTATTATTATTTTTTTTTTTAAAGTATGCTGTTGACATTTTGTGTTCAACCGCTTTTAATACTTATATAATTTGTATATACCTATGTATAATATATATATATATATATAAAAAAACATACATTTTGTATTTGTCAAATAATGAAATTCGTCCGAGTGCTTACGCCACAGAGTGTATCACGGATATTTTAGTGTTTAAGACGTTTCGAAATTCGAAACTTTTTAGACATAGGGGTACACCCTGTATACGTGAAACAGCTCGCATTCGTTTCGCACGTCCCGAACTTAAGACATAATTTTCCCCACGCATTTGCTTCACTAAGTAAGTTACCTACCCTACAAAGTCCGTTAAACTTTATTACACGTACGTGTAGACCGAGACCAAAATAAGTTTGAATAAAAATATATCAGAACACGAACTCGTACGTTTTGTTCGTAAGGTACTAAATGTTTTCGCACGAAGAAGCATTTATTTATAATGTTTCTAATATCCTTTTTAAATAAATTGTAGTCCGATATTCGCACACGCGTTATGTACCTCTACGTGTTTATAGACAACTCTATTTTCAATGTTTACTATCAGGTTATGTGATATTGTTTTAAATAAACACGGACAAAACGTGATTTAAGATCGCGGATTTCAACAAATGGCGACTCGTATCCAAAGGTTGTCCGCTCAGATTTTAATTTCGTTTAAAATGTTTCGAATAAAGTACAAACTGTGACACTAGACACGTATTATACGAACTGGTATGAAAAAAAATAATAAAATAATTTTTAGAAGAATCCAAGATCAGTGGAAACACAACATTTTAAAATTCTTCTATATGAATTATCACGTTATTGATTTTATTATAATAGTTTAATTGCTAACTTTTAAAGGTAAAAATTATATTAAATTGTTTAGTATAATACAGTAATGTAACAAATCCCGACACATAAGATATTAAATTTATTTTCGATTAATATAATCTGCTGTTTATTAATTTTGTTGCGGAAATTCTACAGCAAACAGATATTTTAAGAATGCGCGAGATAAGAATGTTCCTGTAGTCTGAACATTTATTTTTCATTCTTGTAAGGTCTAAAAAAAAAAAACTTAATATGGACTTGATAATATTTAAAATGTTTTTGGGATGTATATTTGATTTTCAATCGAATTGTAACCTTATAGCCTCCCTTCACCGAAATTTTAGTATTCACGAAGTAAGTATAGTATACAGTATAGTTGGTGACATTTTTCCTCCCTATTTAATATGTATAATGTATATACACAAAAACGAACCGAATAATATTTACTGGTCAATATATTATTTATTTACGATTTCATGTAATTACATAATTTTAAAGTATTTATTTTAAGTCGGATTATAATGTAATAATTAATTGTGAATTACTCTAAAAGGTATAGGTACCTATTCTCTGTACACTGCAATGCTCTCTCATGCAAACGATGGGTTGAATAAGAAACGTTTGATGAAATATAGCAGAGATCAATCGTCCAATATGATATTATAATGCATCGCGGTTTATAGTTTAAGGTAATTAATGACAAATTACCATTAAAAATAATATAGGAAATAAGTATTCATACATTATAATAATATAATATTGTCATTAATGCTAATTATAGGTATTATTACAGGCATAACGATTGGATCTAAAGAACAAATTTCTCTCAGCCCATACTAAAAAATAGATAGATACTTGTGTAATTTAGTCGAGACACCGAGCAGATATTACCGATTGATTGTGCAAAATTTATTTTCCTCAGAAAAACCCAACATATTTTCAACTGGTTTTATTCTTAGAATATTTGAACGTCACGACGTACAGATAAATCTAACTCGGGTTTATTTGATGTGGCGTTAAAATTTAATTAAACTTCGGGATGATTACCCTGTAGTTAAATTTAAAATGATTGTTTAATTGTTTATGAATTTACATTAAATGTAAATTGCACAGCTTCCTAAGAAATACGCTATTAATTAATAATTATTTAAAATAATACGTCTCGGTGCAGTGATGTAGTCAAGTGCCCAGGTACTCGGGTAAAATTTTAATTGCATTCGGAAAACAATTATTATTAGTGTGGGTAGCGCCTGTCTAAGTAATGAATACGTTCATTATTTTTCAATTTGTCATTTATACTGTCTGGTTCATATGAAACCAGACAATATAGTTCAGAAAATGATCACACAATTATCATCGTCAATTATTCCATTATTAATATTACGTAAAGAATTCTATAGAATTCTATGTGTAGGGCCGGCCTTATGTTTTTGCTGCCCTAGGCGAATATAAATTTACGCCGGCCATATTCGATAAAGAATTTTTTTTTTTTTTGGATGGGGGCAGAGAAATAAAGACACATCCGTCTTTTAACGATAAATCCTTGCTTTTGTTTAAAAAAAAAAAAAAAAAAACCATCCGAGTGACTCCTCAGTTTTCTTTATAAAATACAAAAAATAATAAATGTAATGGAAAAAAGTACAATTCATATTTATAACCGATAATTTACTATACCTATACACTATTGTACATTGAAAAGAAATGTATTTAAATAAATACATTATACCTTGAAAAATATGACTGAATTATATAAATATAGATATTCTATATTCATTCAAATATATTCGAAATATATCAAATTACATATATTTTGCAAGATTTTTCTTGTGCAAAATTGGCCAATAAATTGTTGAACTCAAAATCTTTCATCGCTTCTCTTTCAACAGAAATTATAACAAGATCGGGCGGGCACCGTTAAGACTTTTTTTTTCATTTGCCGAACAATTAACATCATTATCAGTATACTGGACATAAGAAAATAATTAAATCAATTGGGTTCATTCGAAGTTGTCCGCCCTTAAATAAGTACCGCTGCCTATTTTGCTATGGCGTTGGATCGGCCCTGGTCATGTGTGCTGTATACTTTATATGCCTAAAAACTGTTTTAAAATTTGAAACTAAAGAAAAAAACACATCAATGTATAGTTATACACACTAACGTTTTAAGTAAACTAAATATGTATTTATTCAGCCTTTATATAATTATTATTGATGGCTCTTATAGTTTCATAATAATTGCGATTTAAAATACTATACACTTATATACACTTTATATTTTGATTTTTGATTTTTTTTTCAAATTGATTTGTATTTTATATTAACAGACAAACAGTTTTTTTTTTCCATCGAAACATCTGCAATCACATCGCTTCACTATAGTTACACTTTGACGATTAAAAATTATTATTAAAAGTAAACGAATAAAATTAAAACAAAACATTTTTTTATCCATAGAAAAATTATACAAAACGAAAAAAGAGTAAAAGAATAATAATTAGTTTGTACTGTTTGTAGTATATAGTGTACCTACAGAATATGTTTTATAGGTAGGATTTACTAAGCGTCCATATACAGTATAGATGTTAGCAGGGTGGAGACTAACGGTTTATAAATTATAATAATCATATTACGAGACTGGCGAAAAAAAAAGAATGGTATTTTATACGTATCGGCAGCTATTTTTTAATATATTTATTTTCTATACTCCTATTATTATTTAACTGTATATAATTTTAATTAATAATCCATTATTCTGAAATGACGAGCACCCGTAATAATAATAATTATACAAATAACAATAACTTTTCAACAAAAAAAAACCCTTTTCTGTTTAAATGTGAAATAAAAAAAAATATATATTGTCATATGAAAATTAAAAATGTAGGTACCAATATTAATGTCATTCAGTCATTCAATATTATAATTTACATAAATTGAAAAAAAAAAAAAATCAAAATAACATTAATCCCGTGTTATTTTCAGAAAGAAAAAAAAAATATATATATATAGTACATTTTGTTCAATGCGGGCTAAAGTACAGTACGGTAAACTTAAGTTTTTTTTACGTCCTAAAAGTACTATTTCGATTGTTGAATAATAAGTGTAAAAATGCGAAATCGTATCGTATACAGTACTGGGATGAATACCTCTATTGCACGTTTTCTAAAAAGCCTTGAAAACTAAAAAAAAAAAAAGAAACCAAGTTGATCGATTATATATTCTATAGTAATATAACCGGCTGAGCGTCCGAATAGAGGGGAAAATAAGATTGAATAAGATTCATTTCTTGATTACATACATAGGTTGAACAATTAAATACACGTGCGGTGTAGATCGTATTGATCGTAATATGGCGGAGAAACGCAGTGAGCAAAATATGGCTGCCAACCCGGCTTTGTCGACTGGATGTTAACAAAAGATACGATTTATGAAAAGCTGCTGTGATATTATATTATTTTTCTTACGTGGCTTTATTAAAAAGCTATTTAAAACGACAATAATAATAAAGCTCTATGGTGTACTGCGTGTACCTATTATGTCCAACAAAACACTATTGAAAAATAACCAGTAACATGAACATTTATTTGATCGAAAATATTAAAAGGAGAATGTGATCTGATTGAACATTTTGAAATTTGGTGCGTTGGTTGCTGAAAAATAAAACTTAGTTTAAATAAAGTTTTATTATTTTGTAGTAGTGGTTATTTTGGGATTTTGTTCAAGGACCTACTTTCAATGTCCAATTTATTTTATACATTCATTGATTGTGTGTATTGATGTATGATGGCCAATGAGTTGTATTGTATTGATATAATACGACATAGAAATTATTTATTATTATTATTATTATTTTTTAACTTTTATTAATTGGATATGCTATTAATAACGTCGAATAAAATCTAATCAAGTTTTATTTTTCATTGAGTCATTAAAACACATTTTATTTTATTTAAAAAAAAAAAAAACTATCGATAAAATAAAATTAAAAATCGTATTATACTGCCCGCGCCGTGCTCGGAACAGAATCCAGAAAAAAAAAAAAAAAAACATAATAAGCGTGAATAATGATTTTTTTTTTTTTTTTTCGAAAAAAAAAAAAAGAGTAATTTATAGTAATTCTGGCTCGTGAAACGCCATTATTCAAAACAGTATAATGGCCAATGTCGGGGGTGTTGTAAATGCGTTTCAGAGGGGTTTTAGTCTTATTTGTGCTACACAATAATAAATAGGAATTAGCAACAGACCCGGATTAAGACATATTAGGCCTGTAGTATAGTAACCGTGCACATATAGAACGTTAAACGGCCGCGGGGGCGGGGGGGGAGGGTTGAAACTTTTGTTTTATCGTGTCTATACAATCCATAATATATTATACGGGCGACTTAAATTAAAAACAAATTAATTATTATAATAGTCGTTATAACCGTATGAATGCGATAAAATATATTACACAGTGACAATATATATAAAAATACGGGTGTATACGTATAATAGAAAATGTATTTTTTTTTTTTTTTTTTTTTTCTCCACATACATACAAACATAATCCGATGAAAAATTAGTTTTATGTTTAGTGTACGGTGTTCGTAGGGCAGGGAAAAGGGTACCACCTATATACGGTATACGACACCGTCAAGATAAATATTGACGTATTATTGTATCTAATATTGACATAACGCTGTCGTTTCGTAATAACATTTTTTTTTATTATTTTTTTATTCTTACCTATATATATATATATATATATACGGCGGTGGCGGCGGCTGCGGGTCGTATAGAATATTCTATACGATTTAAGACATTGACATTCTCGAAATTACATCAACGTTATTACTTTGAACACATTCGTGCACACATTTTGCGCATTGTCGGCATCGTTTATATATTGGAATTTAACCAACGCGCGCTAAAGTGATATTATATTTATGATGACCCAGATCAGTGGCGTGCTCAGCTTTTTCCTACTGGCGGGCGGGTGTGTTGGAAAGATGAAATGTATTTCGTTTTGATGATAGTCATAAACACAAATTTACATATTTTTACGGCTATGTGTGTGCTACACACATAGGCGGAAATGGGAGGAAGGCTTGCGGGGAGGGCTAAGTCCGTCCAAAAAATTGTTCCTGTTCTGTATAATGACATTATAAATGTTAGCCCCTCCCCCAGAAATTTTAATGGATTTCCGCCTGTGTGTAGAATAGTATTTTAGGAGTGGGTTAGGTACAATTTTATTTCGAAATTCGCGTAACTATATTTTTTATAAATAAAACTATACATTATATATAGTTAAAAGAATCCAAAATTAACATTTTACAAAATATACATATTAAACAAAAGGTAATAAGTTTTAAATTTTAAATATTTAGACTTATTCAAATTATAAAACTAGTTCAAGTTTTCTTGGTTTTTTGGAAATTTCATCTAAAACTTCATCTGGTGTGACACTTATATTACTAACCGACGCATCAACAAAAAAAAAGTCATATGGGTGAAATGACACCCCCCTCACCCCCACCGTGATCACGCCTCTGACCCAGATGGATACAAATTCGAGAGCTCCCTCGAACTTTGCGGCACCCCGTGCGCCATGGCAATATATAAAATAAAAACGTGTCTTTAAGTCAGTCAAATCGAATGGATTGGAACCGATTTTTTTTTTGTTCCCTTTCCTTCATAGATTTAACCTAACAGATCTCGAACAGTCGTTTGCTTCCGGTTAATAATTCAGTGAATTACTTATGTCTACCAACAGAATCAGTAAGCGAGTAAAATACAATTATATACATAATTAAAACAATATTGAATTGCGATTGCCAAACATAATACGGAACGTTTAATGTGTAGGGTAATATTATGTGGGGGGGGAGGGAGGAAATTAGAAACGTCACATCTTTTGGACAGACTGCCGATTCCGGGCGGACCACCATCTCAAAGACCCATGCAAATATAATCGGGCCGAAACGGGGAACCGTGGAAATATCGCTAACCCCCGGGGATTTGTCCGGAAAATAAAATTCAATATATTTCTAAAAACTTCTGATATCATCGCACGCGGGCACCGCCAACATTATAATAATTTACTATTAATATAATAACTGCGAATTCGACGCCACCGCTTCCGCCGCGCCGCCGGGACTATATACGGAAATAGTTATAATTAGAGCGCCGGGTTTATATTCCTGTCAGAATACCTTATAAATATTATTATGTCGATATTACGTTAAGTCGATTAAAACCACCATGTATATATATATTATTATTGTTTTAATATCATCTCCAATATGTTAATATTTATATACATATAGGTGTTAACCTATTAGTGATGGGATAAATCCAGATTTTTAACTGAACCCAAATTTCGGTTTTTAAAATTGTGATTTTATGTTCTTTAATTAATTTCTCGTAAAAATATTATTATTATTATCTTATTGTTAATAGCATTAAATGTAAAACATTATATGCGTTTTTATAATTCAAAAAATATCACAAATAAAAAATTGTTTAAAAAAAACAAGTACAACAACAAAAAAAAAAAAAATCATACATATTACACTCTGATGTATATAATATATTGACTAGCTGACCCGGTAAACATTGTTTTACTCATAATAATATAAAATGTTGGATTTCAAAATCCGAAAATCCGGATTTTTTAGATTTTCGGATAATCCGGAATTATGTACATAACCTACCTATAATTATTTTTTGTCTACAAAAATAGTGTTTTTAAGTGTTTCTAATCTTATATAATAAAATATATAAAAATAACAATAGTAGTTATAGACTTTCGACAGACTTATATGCAATTAATGACTAAACTAAACTACACGACTCACTTGAATTCCGAATCGATTTTGTTGAATAAATGGTTCATAAAAACGATAAAAATTTCTTTCCCGATGATGGACGTTCCATATTTGTCACTTTTGTGACTCAGCGATAATAATATTACTATGTAAATGCAATAAAAATATGATTTTACAAAAATAGCTGTCAATGTTAGCAAACGATAGTTTGCTAAAAAAGATGTAATAACTAAGTTTTATTTTCATCTAAAAAAAAAAATCATCAGTTTTATCAAGGGCCATGAGATGACCTCAGTTCCAAAAGGGCGCCGTAAGACGAACAAATTTCGGGAACTTTCATACTAATGTATATCTATTGTGAAAAAACCAGAGTTTACAACGGTTAAAACGTATAAAATAGGGTTTTTGTATTTGAAATTCACTCTTAAAAAAATAAAAATACTTCATGTTTCAGATATTAAGTTAGATTTTTAATTTTTATATTTATTAAAAATATATTAGTTGTAAATTATAAAAAAATCGATTAGCTTTGCAGTTGTCTTTTCTCATTATTTCGAGTGCCTATTTAAATAGAAAATAATTTTTTATAATTAAAATTACATACAAATTATAGTTTGAAATTGTGTTGATAAATATTTTTATATGTGTAACTTTGCGCGACGAGAACAACAAGACATATACTGATACACTATAATATTAAATAGTATAATATGCTCTTATTTTTCGTGTATATTTAATAATATAAAAGTGTTATAAATGTCAGGAGTATAATGACTTATAAATACGTCCACGATAAGAAAATAATAGCACCACAATTATCTATTTATAATTTATATTCCCTGATATTTAGTTTAGGCTATAAATGTATTTTTGTTTATTAGGAATTTTATATCTATAGTGTATAAAACGTATATAATTATGGGTTTTATACTATACCGTATTATACGTTTCAACCCTGGAAATTATCAACGAACGATTTATTGTAACAGTGTGCCGTGCTATTTATAATGAAAAATACTATCTACACGTTTTGTCTGCTGTGTATTATTATTTTTAAAATTATTTATAAATTAATTTTATGCGGACACAGTGGTGTCCAAACATTTCCCACTAACCCGCGCAGGAGATTATTTCGACCAACACCCACCCTCATAAATAATTTGTATGTATATTTTTTTTTATAGCCGTTTCTGACTCGGGGCACATTATTTGGATGGGGTTGCTTAAGCCGCCTAGACGTGGTTTTGCATAATAAACCGAGGGGGGTTTTCTTTTTATTGGAGTTCCGACATTCGCTCCCCCGCAGACATAGCGATGTACAACGCTTTTTTATTCGCGGTAATTCCGTTAGCAATAGTTGATGGTAGTTTTTCGACCTCGGACCGTTCTAATTTTCGAACAACTGTATCCGTCCTACTGCGCATTGCAGTAGATTAATATTTTGATGAAATTGCGTATATGTCCAATGTCGGAATAGCTCAAAAAGCCTCCGGGAAAATTGGGCCCTATCCAAAATCGTTATAAGTAATAAAAGTGAAAGGAAAAGCTTCACCACCTTTTATATATATATTTTTTTTTACTCCTACGAAATACACAATCTGTAAAAACATAAATGAACTGTGGAATAGTTGGCACTTATTAAGGACATTTCCAACACCTATAATAAATATGATATATATATATATATATATATATATTATTTATTTAAAAGGCTGTACATTTTTTTTTTAACATTAAACATTGTAAAGTATAATTTCAATTAAAATTGTATCATTCATTATTCTATTATAGGTACAATCAACACTTAAAATAGGTATATTTTTTAATTACTATTAATAGATTATTTGTTATTATTAATTGATAATAAATGTACGTACCCAATGATTAAGTATATTCAATTAATGCTATACCTAATAGTATTGTGTCTTTAGGTGCCTACTATATAGTAGGTAAACTTTGTAAACTATAATAGTTAAATATTTTATATTATGCGAAATAATTTAGACAGGTGTAAACAAAAATGTATATTTTTGTAGGTACCCACTCCAGTTTTCATGTTACAAATAGGTATTTACTAAGGGTAATTTTGATATAGAATAAAACGATAATGTATTAATTATGTCATATTATAATTTGTCACATATTATATATATATAATATATATAATATATAATAATATATATATGTCACATTTTCGGGGGTTCTAACCGTTCTGGGAGCTCCGTGTCCAAGTCTACTTAGGAGGGTACTTTCAGTTTCATCCGAATGCCGTGTCCACAATTTGATAGTGTTAGCAGAAGGAACAGATCCTGCACGTGGAATACCGAAGTGTATACGGAAGCCCTTTGTGTAGCGATCACAGAATGATTATTTTCGTAATACGCACGCACGACGATGTACACCTGTCCAGACCATGATTACGATTAAAAACGGCATTACCGTACAATTCAAAATATATCACTTATTAAATCCTGCTCTTATCTTATCACAGGCTAATGACCTCACTAATCTCGTCAGTCGGCTCTGCCGCACCCTGTATTAGTAATGACTATTGAATTTCCATCATTGTCCGTTAATCCCGCGAAATGATTCAGCAAAATATCTGGGAATGCACCGCGACTCACCGCATTTTTAATTAACTCTGTGTTTAACTAAATATATTATAAAATAAAATACGAGGTGCGACAATAAAATAACGAGACTTTTTGAATAAAAGTTGTTTATTTTAAAAATGTTATAATTTAATGATTATCACCTTCAAAGTACCTTCCCTCAGCATCAATATACTGTTGCATACGTCGCTGCCATTCTTGAAAACAGTGTTGCCAATTGCTTTCATTCAGCCCTTTTAGAAGTTCTGCCGTTTTCATTTTTACGTCATCAACTGTTTGAAAATGGGAAAAGAAATAAGAAGGAAATAAGAAGAAGTCACAAGGAGCAAGGTCTGGCGAGTACGGGGGATGTTGAAGTACAGACATTTTTTTTTCAGTTAAAAAACGTTGAATTGAAAATGCACTGTTAGCTGGAGCATTGTGTTGGTGAAAAACCCAGCCATTTTTCCATAGATCTGGTCGCTTCTTTCTGACACGTTCTCTTAATTTAATTAATACCTCTTTATAATAATATTGATTAATTAATTTTGTCGATTTTTTCAACGTTTTCGTTTGTTGAAGACGTGGTAGGACGTCCAGAACGATCATCGTCTTCGACGTCCTCCCTCCCACTACAAAACCGTTTGTGCCATTCTAAAACACGAGCTCTTGATAAACATTCTTCACCATAAACTTCACATAACATACGAAACGATTCCGCGGCAGTTTTTTTTAATTTAACAAGAAATTTAATGTTAACACATGTTGTTCGATTTTTATATCTAACATTTTTCGGCAGTATAGTCGAACTCGCACTAATAACAAGGCTACTAACGTATAAGAAAATGAATTGATGCCATCAGTGTTCATAGTACTTTTAGATAAGTGTTTTCTAATCATATTTCAATAATCGTTTTATAGATAACGTTAATAGTTTAGGTTATATTTAGTAAGTCTCGTTATTTTATTGTCGCACCTTGTATACGTACTTTTGCTCTCTAACATGTGGAAAAAAAAAGGTTTTTTTTTTCCCGGTTAATTATCCCAAATTTACAACACTCGTCGTTCGGCAACACAAATTCTAGAATATACTACTTCCCTGCCCAATTCCTATACTACTATTATGTATGCTCGATAACTAGGTGTTTCGCTCATGAGAAGTCGAAAACCAAGAGTTATAACCGAATGACCGTTTTTGTTGTTGAATAATAATAATATATTGTATAACTATGTATATTAATTATTATTATAATACTCGTAATATAATATCCTGTATTCTAAACTAACATTACCCGGCCAAAACTAGAACAGTAATAACCACGTAATAATAATGATAGATAAGATAAGATAACTGTTGTTTACAACTATAGACTAATAAATCAAATGACGATAATAAACATTTAAATGTGCCCTTAGCATTATTATTCATTTCTCACAATACAATTTATACATTATTTTCACTACGATGTTATAAATTATTGAGAACTATCCAAAATCGTTGGGTTTCGTGTATTTGTAGATTTATTAATACAGTTTAATAAACTCTATTTTGTTTTTATTTAATTAATGGGTAACAAATAAATGACTATAATTAAATCGGGGCGTTGTCCACGATTGCGGACTAGCGGATCGGGCCGGTCTATGTCTTACGACAAAATGTCTATTTTGTCATGGTTATAATATATTATTAGATGCCGTGGAATTATTCTCGGTATCCAAATAACCGCAGCTAACAACAATTATTATAACCTAAAATTATAGTACTTGAAAATTGTCACTTGTGTCAGTGCGTCGTTTAACAGTATACCCACACAGCATCCTCCAGAACGCGTGCAATAATACCACTTGGTAAACATGTGATGTGGACTCCACTGTGCGTATAATATAATATCATATTGCACATACTTACATTAGATTATTATTTATTTTACAGATGATTATTATTATTCAATGTGTGTTTGGTACTCGTGTAACGAATAAAAAGGAAAATATCTCGTTTGTCGTGCAAGTATGTATATTTGTATACACGTATATATATATATATCGTATTTTTTCTTCAAAATGAGTGTTTCGAGTGGTCTATACAAATATATTATTATTTTTAACGACAAAACTCGTGTTAAATCATTAAAAACGTTGCGAGTGACGCGAATTATTATCAAATTCAAATCGTACTAAATTTAATCTTAAGGGCGCAGTACCGTAGTATGCGTAGAAAGCCAGTGGGATCAATCTGTTACTGGTTGAAACAAAATATCTGTGATGTCATCAAACGAATGAGACCGACAATTTGTAAACAAAAAATATATATTTTTTTCTTTTGGCTACAGGGACAACATTTTAAAAAATATAATACAATATTAGCGAATTGACCTTTTGTCAAACTGTTGAACCCGATTCGATGCTAGATAATAGTTGATAAACTGGTGTGAACTAAGTGCTTATAATAAAAACCTATACCTATAGTCTGAGACAGTCTAGATATAATTATTATGTCGATAAATCGTTGTAATCGAACGGTTAAAAAACCACAGAAATAGTAAAATAGATTTATTACAGTAGGTAAATGTAGATGGGCGGGCACTAATATAATATTACATATAGAAAACAAAACGAAACGACACAAAACTACAATATTGGTTTAGGAAGAATACACCTCGGGGACCGTAAAACGCGTGTAATCCGTATTGATATAACAAAAATTCCGTTGACGGCTCCAACGAAAAATCCACGATAGTAAAAATAATAATAATAATAATAATACTTCCCCTCTGTATATATATTTATCGAACCGTGTACGAGGAACAATGCCTACGACGCGTCTGTCGGGTGATAAAAATATCTTAGAGCACCGCCGTTATTATATTTTATGCTCGTGAAATATAATTTATTCTTTGTGTACCTTCAAAAGAAAAAAAAAAAAAAAAAGAGAGAGAGAAAAAAAAGGAACTTTATTACTAACCCATCATAATTCGCGATGAGGTGGAATATTACAGAGAAAAAACACTGTTCAACGGATGAATGGAGACGAGTTTAACAGCGAGCTCGAAAATCACGATTAAATAAACTGAGTAGACAGGCACCTACCCAGGGGCGGAGTGGCCGGTCTGGAAATGGGAATTTTCCGGACGGACCTGATAGATAAATTAAAATACAATATATTTTTCAACAGAAAAAGGCAGTATAGAACTACTAGGACGTGATTTTAATATCGTGTGAGACGATTTATATTATATTAGTAGATATTTTCATAGCGGCATGATTAATATACGTACATCCGGTTTAAATATTGAATATTTTTACTCTGAACTCTTAACTTGCAAATTTTTTTTTTTAAACTACAGAATCGATATACCGCCATATAGAACGAAAATACCAACAGGTGATTTGATAAAAGAACGGACAAGACGAGTACAGGAATAAAATGTCTATAACCGAATTTCGGTAAAGTAATAAAGTCAATATAGTTATATAGTGTTCTCTATATTATCGCCGTACGCATGGAGAAAATATGGGTTTCTCCGTAATATTTATATATATATATATAAGTGTAGACTTCGACATTCAATATTTGTTACGTAATTAATATAAAATAAGGCCAGTAATTATATTTTTGAAAGAAATAATATTACCTATAGAATATTCGCACGAAATCAGCGTTGTATATTATATAGAGGAAGCGAATTAATGGTACTTACGTGCCCGGATACACTATGCTACATACAAACTATATACTATACTCATGCAGGGCCAATTTTAGCGTTAAACAAAAATGGTAATTAAGTAAAATTATAGAAAGTAGGTTACGAGTGGTATTAGTCTGCTTTTGACGTCCATTAGCTCGTAACTTTTTTATGTGAATTTGACCGATATAAAATTAAGTACTTACCTATATATCGAAAGTTATTTACATGTTGTTAATAATCTTCAAATTTATTTTTTGTGATTCTTATACGCCTAGATTGAAATATAAAATTATCGATGTATATACTTATGTAAAACCAGAACCTTCCGGAATCTAAAAATACAATACCAACTTGATTTGCCGAGTTTTATCGTCGTTTTAATTGTAAAGTTAATTATAAAGCTGGCCGCACACACACACTATAATTTTATTCGTTCGTAAACAGTGTGCGAACCGATAATGTGTTGGTTTTAGAACAGATGACAAACGCTAAAACAACGAGACATAATGAAAACTGAGTAGTTAAATTTTTGTTCCATGTTCGGTGTTCGAAATAGGCGAAACGGACGGCGTGCGTCCATTGTAATACAATTTTAAATTTAATAGTAATTATTGTTATGCAATTTGTACTAGTCAATTATTAATTACAATAATAAAATAATAATTTGGGTTCACTTTGTTTTGCTGTGTGTCCACAGAGTAATATTTATAACACCGTAATCGGTTACTGTGTAATTACATTAATTAACATCGTTTGACGAATTTTACGTCATTTTGTTAAGTAATTTTGCGTAATTGAATGTTGTTAATTGGATTATTTTGTTTTTTCTGCCTGAAATATATTTATTTGAATTGAGTTGTGTAAAAACACAAAAATAAAATAAAAGACGATGATGATTTTATGATTTTATAAAAATATAATAATATAAAATATAGATAAAAAAAAACACGAATAATATGGGGTTGTAATAGGAAAGGTGAAAATGGTGGTAAAACGGTATACAAAGAGATATTGCGAAGTTATCATGGATTATCCTGTTAGGAATATATCTGTATGTGTCCTCGCGTGTTCCTGGGACGGGCAAACGCCGGCGAAATATCTTTATTTAATTGTTTAGCTGAGATAAACCAGGACCGGTAAATAAATAAATAATAATTTAACGAATAATTGAATGCGAGTAATGCGAGCTGTCAAAAGTCGGAGCTAGTTGTCCGGGGGAGATTTTTGAAAGGGTGTCACGAGTGCTTAGATAGAGTGTTCTCGACAGAGTTTTCGACCGTGTGTCGGACATTGAAGTCCTTCGAGCGGCCAGACCCAGCCTTAAAGGACCCTCTTCAAAGGACCGGACGTGTCACAATACGCTGGGAAAAAACCGTTAGACATTCTTTATCGACACCGCCGCGGCCTTTTATGTGTAGGGGACACTACGAGAAATTCCGTTAAAAAGTTCTCCGTCGGCCCGAATCTGTATAATTTAATTGAAATTAAAATAACGGTAAATTCTTTAGAAAACCGACCGGCGGAATGCTCAAAGTAAACGATATCCGATTGTTCAAAGAATATTGTAATTTGTACACATCTCTCTCGAACACCATGCGTCGGTAATTTATTAATTAAATTCGATACCGAGTGTTTGGCCGTTATGAATCATTTAGTTACATTCATGTGTATATGAAATTTCTTTTAAAACAAATGTCCTCGCCTGCCAGCTGATGTTACGCATGCGCACAACACTACGGTGAATTATATAAATTTAATATTATTGTTGACTTTCAGTTTCCGCTTTTGGTACGGTAAAATATTATTTTGTTCATATTGTGCCTATTACATTTGCCGAGGAACAAATAAAAAAATGAAAGTAAAATGATCGCATAGTTAGTTACAAGTTACAAGAAAATTAAGGGGTAAGGTAACTGTTCTATGTGTTTGCCCTATTTAGACGACTACATATTTTACTTTCTTCGTCTGTATACAGTATAGACGATGGTAATAATCAAAACAATAAATATGCATTTTACAAATTAAAATAAATTGAATAGTAAACGACAGTGCGTACGCGGGCTAGTCAATTTTCCGTAAGACGTTCGTATTATACCGGAAAACATGAACATTTTTATTTGATAATTTTCTATTTGGAAAATGTACGATATACCTGCGCGCGGTTCTAAAATGGTTTTTTTTTTGTTTTTTTTTTTTTTAATTTGTAATGAATATTAAATACGCGAGGCGTGCGGTTTGGTAGATTATAGGTTGTTTACGGGCCATTTTAGGTTCGTTACGCCTCCGGGTGAAACCATTAGTTCGGGTAAACTTTTGATTTTAAAACGGTAACCCATATTACAAATCCGATAAACTGACAATGACATCACGTGTCAGTCGACGTACAAGTTATATTGGTGTTGATAATTTTAATTATTACCGACTGGCTGACGTAATACGTACGTATACCGCATTTGAGTTTTATCCGTTTGGTCGCAGGAAATTAGGCATATGCATAATACAGACAGTATTGTACGTCAACTGCACAAACGTACCAATTCGAAAACTATATATATCGGCGTAGGCAAACGGTTGAAGTTGTTTTTTGAATTATTGAAACCCTTATTGTTTTACCGGAGTGAGTATTTATAGAAGACCAGAAGGATATAATATTAATACTATTGAACAAACGTCAACAATGAAAATGTTTTCGGAGTTATATGAAAGAAAAAAAAATATCTGTACAAACACTACTTATATCCCTTGTAATAAGTCTTGAGACGCGAGTTGGAGAGTTCGGAAAAATCGTCGTAACATCGTTTTTTTCGTAAAGTATGCGAATATTATATGCCTTTAGGTTATTAAGCGAGGAATATTAAGAAAATTAATGTATATTATATTTTATTTGGAAAAACAAATTAAATTCGCTTAACATGGAGTTTTACATTGTATAAAACGCAAACACACCCAAACATTAAGTTAGTGAGGGGCCTCCAAGTTTTTTTTTTTTTTTACAAAATCGGCGATCCGCACAATTAAAAAGTTCGGGAATAGGCCGCTCTAAAAAAAAAAAAAAAAAAAAAAGAAAAAACCCTATAAAATTAAGAAATATGCTCTTATAAAACTGCAAAATCGCTAAATATGCAAAAATATCCACTGTAAACTTTTGATGTATTTCTTGTTAGGTGCTGCGAAATGAATTTCCAGATTACTCAGCAATAAATCTATTAATTTTTATTTATTATTATTTGTACAGTAACGGAGTTTTGATTTAATTTTGATCGATTCGAGTTGGTATTATCCACGAACAATACATATCCCGAAGCGATTATTTTTTTCATTTTCTGATTTTTTACTACCCTTTTGTATTCGAATAATCTCGACTAGGCCGTATTTGTATTATAATGAAATAATACCGTTGGCGGGGGGGGGGGGGGTTATAAAGCCGCTCGGCGCTCGCGCGGGCGGTACGCTCTCGCGGTCGCCAGAAAACGCGTCGGCATTGTCGGCGGTCTCGGTTGTAATAATATTTACGTAAAATAATTATTACAATAACGAGAAATACATCAGGACCGCAATAATAATAACGATAATAATGAAATAACGATATGCGCGGTATAGTTATTATTATTATTATTATTATTATTATTATTATTTTCGTGTTTGTGAGCGTCGCCGTAATAATTAAATTTGTTCGGGAACCCCCCCGACGTCGGTCGCCGGGGCCGAACCCGTAAAACACACGCGTAAACAAACGCGCGTGATAAAACTGTAATGAAAAAATTAATAATAAAAAAAGAAAAAAAATTCCGGCATAATGTTTAAAAAAAAAAAAAAAAACCGTCGGGCGCGCCTGACTGAAACAATAATAAATAAACACACGAAATAATATTATTGTATAAACGTATATCGGACGTAAAGTACGTGACCGACACAAATAATACACCGGAACGGACGTAGAGATATACTTAGGCGGTACGTACACACGCGCTTTAGCGGGCAATACAAATGTTATTTGCATAATATATTATACGTTTTTACCTTTTTTTTTTTTTTTTTTTTTTTTGTTTCGTTTTTAAACTACACCCGTATAATATTATTTTTTGCCGCGTGACCCGCTAAATTAGCGTAATGATAATAATATTATTACGATAACGCGACCCGATCGGATAGGATACGTTTTAATACAACGCTCGATCAAATATTTACACGCGCAGCACACGATTCGCCTATACGCTAACGCCCAGGGCTCCGTTTTGTACTTTTATTGCGTAATGTTCTTTTCATTTTTTTGCTAAAAATAAAATCTAGTCGTTCGGCGGATCCTGAATTAAAATTCCTTAGTCTTCCAGTTAAAACCGGAACTAAATCGCTTGAAAAAAAAAAAAAAAACCGTCGGATCCCCCTCTACTCAAAATTGTTTGTACAACTACGACCTCGACTGGAGGGGGGGGGGGTGGCCCTAGGTTTTCTGAGCCGATTATTTTCCAGAACAGTGGGCCGAATACTCCCCTGTTCGTTCCTGATACTTTTTATTAGTAAGGCTAAGGTTAAGGCGGCTCTTATAGTGACTATTATTGTTCCAGGGGCAACATTTTAGCAATTTCTCTCATTTCGTCGCCACCGCGATCTCTGTGTTAGTTTTTTTTTTTTTTTTTTTTTTTCACGACTATTGATTACTTATCGCCCGGACGTAACAACGACTACGATTCTATAGCCATACACGTACGCGCATTTTTGAGTATATGATTAATTTTTTTCGAATAATTATCTAAAAAATAATCCATTTGGTACCGTACTACAACAAAAATTATCAAAAAATATCGAATATAGACTGATGAATTTGAAATTAGTCTCGTAGAAGTGTATTGTTTATTTTTCGTTGTCACGCAAGTAGACAAATATTTTAATAAGTAATCTCTTACTAAAGTGACCACCCCGGCGGACACTCGCACTATAATAATAATCATTTACGGTTAACACAAAGATCACGGGCGGCGGCGGCGGCGAGATTTGAGAAATCGCCTAAGTTTTGCCCCTCGAACAATAATCACTACAAGAGCCCGCGCATTAATATTTTTAATAGGATTCAAATAGCGATTCGGGGACAGAAAAAAAGGGAAATTGGTCCCGCCGAACCCGAGCAAGCAAATCTGCCATGTCGTGCGTTTGTAAGACGGAGACGGTAAACACGGTTATCGTGTCATCTTAACGTTATTATAAACACGGTGGGTGACACCGGCAGGAACTGTTTGGGCGGCCGAAAATTATGATGGCGAGGTTAATGCGTTTTCGTAAAGTCCGCAGAACAGCGACCGCGGTAATCGGGGTAACGGAAGCCGAGAAAGTCGTTGGTGGTGGTGGTGGTGGTGGATAGGGTGGCGCAAGTATATACGTATACCTACTTAGGTATTCCGCGCGTACGCACGGAAATCTGAAAGCAAGAAAAACGACGATTTACCGCTGTAATCGACGTGTCTGACAAAAAAAAAAAAAAAAATAAATAAATAAATAAATAAATATATATATATAAACCCGAGACCGGAACTGCATTGCAGATATTCCGTATACATTATCGATAATATCCACTCGATTGCAGCGTATTACCATCATTTCTACGTTATTCGGCCATTATATATAGCCACGTAGGCCGACGCGGAGTTCAAAATTGTCTTCCCCCGTACATGTATATAGGTATTGCGAAAAGGGTCGAGCCCTCGACAAAATAATCTAGTGGTTGTTCGGATTCCGCATTTTTTTTTCATTTTAAAATTCCTTCTTATTCGAATTAAAATCTGAACTAAATCGGTTGAAAAAAAAAAAAAAAACGTTGGATTCCCCCTCCTCAAAATTGATTGCACAACTACGGCCTCGACTCGGGGGGCGGGGAGAGCTAGGTTTTCTAAGCCGATTATTTTCCAGAACAGCGGGCCGAATATTTCCCCGTTTGTTCTTGATGCGTTTTATTGCGATTACAATATTTGATATTTACGTATGTTTATTTTAAGGACAGGTTATGGCAGCACTTATAGTGACTATTATTGTTCAAAGGGGAAAAATGTAGACAATTTCCCTAATGTCATCGCCGCCGTCCGTGATCGTAGTGTTAATCGTAAATTATTATTATAGAGCAAGTGTCTGGGGTATTCAATATAATTATAGATTACTAATCGCACAGCTGCGGACTGACGTTACGATTATGATTACATGGCATACGGTCGTGCACAACAAAAAAATATTTTTCTACTTATACGTGACAATGAATTGTGTCAACAGCGGGAGAAAAATAATTTGAATTCATTAGCTTCTTTTCTATTTAATCAGATAAAAAAAAAAAAAAAAAAAATGTTTTAGACATTAATACTCAATAAAATATCAAAGTTTATATTACAAAAAAAAAAAAAAATAATGTCGTAAAATAACAAAACAAAGCCTGGAGTATTATATAAATTGCGTGTATGTACGACCGTTTTCGATTTCAAAAATAATCATAGCGTAATATAACAGCGTAAACGAAAATGTATTTCGCGACAGAATAACAAAATTAGAATGAGGAATGCATAGAAGAACTACATATTTTGACGAAATATTTGACGTACTTATATAATTATTCCAGTCTTTGTTTAGTTATTTTACTAAATTGTTTATTTTGGATTTTGTGTTATATATATATATTATTTTTTTGTAATATACATTTTGATGTTAAATAGATTTTCGATATTTAGGAAAGTTTTTCTATAAATGACGGTATCAAATTAATTTAATTAATTTCTCGGAACAAACATGTGCTATAAAAGCAAAACGAGACAAAATAATGAAAACGTTTTTCCTACAAAACATTGAAAAGAGACTAACGAATTCAAATTGTATATAATTATCGTATTCATTTTTCTCCGGCTCATTGGTCCAAATGCAAGTAAAATCCAATCACTTAGACCCGCCGTAAGGATGGGACAAACGAGCGTAATAAAACACACAACATCTTACTAAACAAATAATGTGTAATTTGTAATCTAACGGGAGCGATCGCCGAGTTCAGTCGAGTGTTGGTAGGAATATAAATAAGTTCGTAAAATATTGTAAGTATTATTGAAACGATGATTTTGCATTATTTTCGTTTCAATTGCGAGACGGCTCCGAACGAAATGCGTTAACCACCGCGATAAACGTTTTTTTTTTTTCTACGATAGTAGGTAAAGAACATTTTCGCAATCGAAATATTATTCGTTCGAATACTAATTTTCAAATCTCGTATTTTACAATATTTAGTATCCACCCAGTTTAGTGGTTAAAAATTCCAATTATGGCCGGACCAGTCGTGATTTCTCGATGAAGGGGCCAAAAAAAAAAAAAAAAACACAAAATAACTAACTAAAATTACACGTTATAACGTTTATTTCCTTTATTACATTTAAAAATATACTAAACATATTCAAATATGAAAATAAATCGCATACACCGTAATAAAGTCGAATAAACACGAAACGATGATATGATAATTTTTTTTTTTTTTAAAAATACGACCATTGGAGAGGGCATATCCGTTTGAATATACTATTGCGGCCAGGCAACGTGTAGGTTTCGAGAACAGAAAATAATAAACGAAAAATACTCGACAAAAAATAAATGTTCACTGTTTTTTTTTTCAATTAAAATTATTGAAAATTTTGAATTGAATTTGAACTGAAAGGGCATTCTCAAAGCCATAAAGTAATTTATCCCATTTATTGGGGGGCCCCTCAATTTTATTGCCATATACCGGATTGTTGATATACCGAATATCATATTTGATTTTAAATTAATGGATTTTATGTGATAAAAAAAAGTACACATTAAAATAAAATATTGATACATAAATAAACAAAGAACTTTAGCATCTAAAATTAAAAATAATTTTTAAAAAAATGTCTTGCATTTCCTGTATTCTCTAGAGATATATTTAATTTTTAAAATATCCTGCATTTGGACGTATTATATTATTTCGTTCAAAAATAAAAAATGAAGTTTCTCCCTTATTTAACATAATCATGTTAATTTTGTTTTTTCTTTCAATAAGCCCGTATTAAAAAACAATTTAGAAATGCAATTTATTTTTGTGGGCCAAAAGTTCGCCCCAATCTTATCAAAAACGTGTTTTAAATAAAAATGAACCAATCGTATAGAATACCCCGACCACGTGTCACCCGGGCTAAAGTTTCGATGAAATTTGATGACGCTGCTTACTATACTGTTAAAAGTATTTACGGGCGAACAAATCCCAGACGATATTGAATAAAAATATATATTTTTGTCTTTGATAAAAATCTAAAACGATACTAGCATATTATATAAACTCGACGAGAAAAAAAAATAGATACACAATTTATTATTCTGAATAAAATTACATTTTAAATTGCGATAAATTGCCGGATAATTCTAAAATTTTGTAAATCATTCGCTTACCACCCCCCATCCACCATTACGACTTGGCTGTCGGGATAAATTAATTGGAGAATATATTGAAGCCGTATTATTAAATTTAAATTGGACCCGGATTCACCGCTAGAATATTGAATTTTTTTTTCTGTAGATCCCGAGCGTAGTTATTGGTTTTACTATGGGATGTATTTTTTTTTTTTTTAATTTTTCCGTCAAGTTCTGTGGTGATTTATATTGGTAGTGAATTTTATTTAACTGGTACATCGAGGAGATTTTTAGATTATCTGAAGCGAACATTTTTCGTTTTCGCCGCAAGCACTAAATAATACGACGGGTTATATTCGTTCATTTATTCGTACCGATATCGTATTTTAAAATTAAAATTTACGAATTTATATACATTGGAAATCGCACGTCTTCTGATTTACTTATTAGATACTTTGCCGACTTCTCGCCTACTATGGTCACCACCCTTTGTGCGAAATTATATGTCCGCTTTTTTTTTACGGTCTTCAATTTGTTTTATTATAAAACAAACAAGAAATGATAAATGGACAACATTTGTATGTATAAATTTAAATTATAGTATTAAGACAAATATTATTAAATTATTGCAATCTACTTATCTACTTTTTTTTCATAAAATTAAATTGTTTTTTAAATTTAATTTTCGTATATAACTCACATAGTTTGTGTAACACATTATTGTAAAACCAATAGATACAATCGTTGTGCTACGCTAAGAATTAAAAAAAAAAAATATATATATATACAATATAATACGTCAAATATATGAATCACGACGGCAACGTTTGCGACGTTGCAAACCAAATAGACGCATCATATGGGCTATAAATCGACAAGTTACATTATATCATATGGGCGCATCAGTCCACATCCCTCGGGTCGCAAATGGGCTGTAGTCGTCGAAAAATCGCCTACCTCCGGAAAACAAATATACAACAGAATGACGGTCGCCCTAAAAGCCCCGGGGGAAGGGACGTGCATTTCACGGCCGTCTGCGATTTGGCAGGCCAGCCGAGTAATAATAATTACATACCAAAGCGCCCGGGCCGTCCGCACCGCACGCTAAACAAAATAAACCGATGCCTAATCGGCCCGCAGTATACCGAGGGGCAGACAACGGGCCGGCCGGGACGGAAAGCGTGCGGGCAGTGCTGCCGGCTAGCAGATTTATTGTATTAATAACCGGCGGCGGCGGCGGATCGCGCGGCCGGCCGTGAAGGCGTTTGCACGCCGCCGCCGCCGACACCGGCACTCCCCGACATGCGATGTACCTAGGCGGTGGCGGCACAATAATACATTACGGCGGCCGCGCGGGCATACGGAGTGTACCGCGGCGGTGCATAATATATATCGCATTAGCGTCCCGCGTACGTACAGGGTGTTTCAAAAGTCATGTTACATTTTTAATTTTCCGCGAAATTGTTATTTTTTTTTTTTCAGATAGAATAAATTAATAAAATACGACTCGTGTAAAAAAACAAAAAACGTTTTGCAAATCTTACACTCTAATATGTCACGTTGTCCTTATTTTTTTTATGTTTTTTTGGTATGCGGGGAGGGGGCAGGGTGAAACCACTTTTGAAGATTTTCAAATAGCAACCCGATAAAACGGGTACCAGTGTATGGAGCTTTTTACGAGCACTACTGAACGACAGTGTTCTAATTAGCCTATCCTATTTGGTGCTCAGTCTTTCTCGCTCAAGCCTGCTGTTTACGTATCATTCCATGTCACTTGGATCCTTTGCGCGAACGGTCCGTCTGTATTCCATTCGAAAAGAACATACACCAATTCTGCGCATTGCGAATGATCGTGTAACCGAATAGGTAATTGGCTGGAGATGCGCGCCGTCTAGTGGCTTCAATTTTGGAATAGGGCGTAGATGTAAAAGTCTATATGTACGGTTTAAATGTTTAATTCGACTCAGCCCGCCTATTTGTTTTAAATTTGGGCAGAGGGACAGAAGTACGGGTTGACGGAAACAAAAAAAAAAAAAAAAAAACGAAACGATTTCAACACCAAAACGTATTTAAAGTAAAACTTTTAGTCCGTTCATGGGATGATGAATATCGGAATATTGCTGCCGGTATTCGGTATTATCTCGATCAGTGTTTCCCAACCTAATACCACCACGGACCACCTCAATTTTACCAAAACTAGGAATACCTTTTGTTTGCTCATTAACAAGAATACACAAAATGTATTGAAAAATATTAATTTTTATTATTTTACTTTACATTTTATTACTATACTTCACTAATATATAATTATACTTTACTACAATAAATTTACTTAGTGTGATTTTTGTGACTGATACTTACACAATTATAAAAGTGGAAAATACTTATCAGTCTACAGCAGCAACAACGATAAGATAACCGTATAATATTATACGGTTCCTCAATAAGTCGTAATTTTTTTCGCTATTTAAAAAAAAATAATAATTAATTTGTAATAGAAATCTATGGGACAGTGGACCACCGGTTGGGAAACACTGATCTAGATAGACAGTGACGTTTTTCGTATATTTTATCGCATCTAGATTATTTTTAAAAGATTCATCTGAAATCGCACGATATTGTTATTATCGGGGTCTACAAGAGATTAATGAAATAAGATTTATTGACTTATAATACTCATAAAGCGATATATTATATTTATATAAAATAATATCATTATTAACTGTAACTAATGTTCCTATCCATTGTAGTATTATATATAATTTTTTAATGTATTGAAATTAACTCGTACAAATATATTTATGTATAATATTGTTACAAATGATGTAACAAAAACCAAAATTATTAATTTATTATTCATTTTTTCGATAATCAGCTATGGTTATTTTATAAATTCAAAAAGTTTTTACAAAAGTTAGTTTTTGGTAAAACAAAATAATTATTTCATGGAAAATTTTACCGTAACGTGCATTTTAAAATATCCTGTATATAAAATATATATATAATTTTATATATGTACTTACCGCTATACTTAATAATATATGTACAATGCTTGGGGATTGGGGAAAAAAAAATTAAAGAGACTATGGACTTGAAATAAAATTAGCGTCCCTTGCAACTTAACCTATCCTGTGGGGGAGACTCGCCGCCCATACACCTCCCCCACACTTTCCAAACATAATTCAATAATTAATTATTTTTTAAAACAAAAGCCCAACAAAATGCTTGAGGGCTATGTTTTGCTTGTAAATTTAACAATTTTTATATTTATTTTATTTGTTAAAAATTGTTCCTTAGTTTTGTATATATATATAAAAAATGAAATGAAGTTTAGATTTTGGTTATATTACTTAATAATACTTAATTACTTGATAATAAAGGTATTATCAAACACCAGGCAACAATTTACAGTAGAATATATTAGTTGTTAAAAATATCATTATTTGCAAACAGACATAATATATCAACAAGAGCTAGTTAATGTTGTCCTTCAATTATTACCAGATTCGTCCAATCTTGTAGAATTTTTCTAGGCCTTTTATAGCAGTTTCATCAGTATTTGTAGAATGTTATAAAACATACGATAAATATTACAGAAAATGCATAAAGCATAAATCAGTATATTAATTTTAGTAGTATTAATTAGTCAAATACAATTTATCAATTAGACTATCACAGTACTACGATTGTAGTACACGCAACTGATGCTGGGTTAAAAAAAGTCATGTGGAATATGACACGTTTGACCCTATAATCGCTCCCGGTCTAAATGTAATTGAAAATCCAGAATCTGAAATAGAAAAAAAAAATCAAAGGCGACCCCCTGAGTGTAATTCGGGTATTCTTAATAATTAATATATAATAGTGAACTTCTGAACCCTAGTAAAATTGAACAATCTCTGGAGAAATTTGTTATGGCCACTGATTTGTTGAACAAACAATAATATTTGGAAAAGATTAAATATTAAAGATTAAATTATCTACTTAAATTGTTTTAACAAGAATACAAATGAATACAAAACAGAGATTTAAAACTGCAATTATCCATAGTTATATAACAATTGTCTAAGATATTTTTTATAAATTAATTATTAAAAAGCACATACCTACCTATAATTATTATAATAATTTCTCAAGTAAACAAAGCTCTGCTCAAAATCAATGTTTACGGTGATTTTTTTTATCCTATTCAAGTTGAAATAATATTGTACTTACCTTATGACTGGGTATAGACAAGTACACACGACATATTACATTTCATTTTGTCATATAAATATTTTATTATAGAAATAAAATGTTATAATAAAACAAAAATGATGGTGCATATTGAAATTTGAAAAACTGTTTAGTTACCAATCATACATAATAGTTTTGTATAATAATATGTGACATGTACCTCCAACTAAAAAAATTGCGTGCGTTTTACTGTTTTATTTTAAGTATAATTCAATAAGTATAATACAATTTTCAAGAAAATAATACAATAGATTGAAATGCGATAGATCTAGTTTAATATTTTAAAATGACTACGCTTTTAAAGGCGTTAAAAATGCATGTAATCTATCCCTGGTTATAGGAAGAGTCAGTTTTTAATTTAAATTTAATTATTACATATTTAATTAAAGAAATTAAATTTAATATATTAAATGTATTGGAATGTATCTAATTATCAAACTAACAAATTGCATAATAGTGAAAAAAAAAACAATATTTTTGTTCTCAAAAATTCTTAAAAATATAAAATAACTGAATATAATAGTAATCATAATTTTTGAAAAAAAAAAAAAAAAACTAGTTAACAAAACAAAATTGGATACATCATGATGGTTAATAATGTACTCATATTTAAAGAAATTATTTAAAGAAAATATACAACTAAGCTAAATTTTTTTTCTACATTCATATTTATATGTATATGGGCGTTGAGATTTATTGTAAATATTAATACTAATTATTTTATGTCTAATATCTTTATCCATTGGAAGTGGTACAGCATTATCACTTCAGCGAATTACATTCTGGATTTTATACTATTTAATACAGAAGTTATAATGTTATCATATGTTTGCAAATGATTAATAGATACTTCACGATTTGTAACTGTATCAAATTGGTCGTCTTGATATCTGGATCCGACCAAAGCCAAATATTTTTTATAGCTTGGATGTGGTTTCATCAGTATATAGTAACCGTGAGCTGTAGATATGCCGCATGATATATTTGAAGCTCCATTAACCGATATTAAAAACGAACTTAATATAGGGCCCAATTCATTAATCTCAAACCCGTTTTTAACAGCAACATCAAAGTTATTATATGGTTTTAGATAACCAGTTAAATACCAATGTTCAGTTCTTTCCGTAAATTTTAAATCCAATGCACACGTATGTCCATTTGCGTCATAGATAATATAGTTGGTAACATTATACGATATATAATTAGACTCAGTCGTGGGGATACCTGCGTACAACCTCATTCGTTTTTTACGTTCAGTTTCAAATTCTCTAATAGAAGCGTTTTTGGTTGCTGGTATTATTTGATTACATAAATTATTTTCAACAGTACCTGTAGCATTGCCTTCTGTGCCATTTGCGGCACTTTCATCGATCAATAGTTTAGCGGGGGCCGGTGCTGTATGTGGTTTAGAAGGCGATTCATTTGACGCTTGTAGAATTCCACTTGAACCCGACGCACCGTCGTCCGGGAACAATAGTAAATCAGGATCCATGGGCGGAGTTTTATTTTAATTCACCAGGTCTATCGAATTCAATGCATACAGTTAAGCCATATTATTAATCGGAATAATAAAACAATTTAAATGACAATCATACAGCATAAATGTACTTACCAGTGTACAAATATTAATCGTCTGCCGTACACGAACGTCCACCGAACAACAAAATCAATAAACAAATGAACGAACGGAAAAATTAACCTTAAAACTATACATTTTCTTTATCAATCTCTAAACAGCCACATGGGCGTAGCTACTACAGTAATCAGGTGATTACTGTATGTATTATCTATGGTAACTGTTATCAAATATTTTAACTAATAATTGGATAACAACAAATCACTAAAAATTTTACGAAAAATCGTATTTCTTATTAAGCGTAATATAATAGTTATCGTTGACAAGCGGGGAAAAGATAGTTGAAATACGCGTTATTACGTGACGTCATTTTATGTGATAACAATTCTTATCAAGATTGAATACAAACAAATACAAGTTCGATGTGGAGTAACTTAAAAATGCGAATATTTTTTTTTTTGCTTATATTTAAAGTACTTATATATTTATTCTATTGCTAAAAATCTCATTTGTATAACGCTTAGTTAATAATATAGTCAAGCCATTGTTTGTAAGTACTCATGTTTTAGTACAATATGATCGTTTTAAAAAAAAATGATGTGTGTTTTTAATGAGACTATTTTGGTATTGTTTATTAAATTTTTATTTTTCTTTTCTTTTCATGATAATTCCCTTATGCCAAATACTTAATTTGCAATTGTTTATAATGTCTGGAACGACCTGACACGAGTTACTTGATTTGTTTTGTATTTTAAACATTATCTATTTGATGTATTTTAGAACTTTCAAACATAATAATTGCAATTTTCAAGGCGGAACTACGGGGTGTGCCTGGGCATCAGGGTACACTTTAGTGTTAAAAAGAAAATATCCCCTCCCCTGATTTTTTAAAAGCCCTTCTAAAATGGGTGTTTAGTTTACAAAATATTAAATGTACAAAATTAATATCTTTTGAATCCGTCCCTAAATTGTTTTGATTATTTGTGCTAATATACCTAAACTAAATAACGATTTAGATATTCTGATTTGATAATAATTGTATATATTGTTCTTGAATCCATGAACATGAGCGTCACTAGAGTCAAAATTATGGGACATCAAAAAAAAGAAACTGATCTACAAAACTTTTGTAGAAAGTGGAAAAATTTGTCTGATATCCGTAATCCTACGCTTTACACATTACATTTAAATACCGCTAGTATTAAGTACCGTTACATTATTGTCAATATTTGAACTTACATTTTTAATTTAAAAATGTCATAAATACTGTACATTCTGTGTAGAACTGCACGTTAAGGGGGCATGTTCTGGTTTCAAATATTCTTTTGTAATTCAATTCAATCTTTTTAAAAATAGTTCAAACTGACCTTATTATTTGTAATTTGTTATTATTCATGACACTTATCTATTTTAATTCTATTTAATTAATTTTTTTTTTTTGTAATATAGTATCAAGTAAGTATTTTTTTCTAGAAAAAAAACATTTATAGGTTGTATTGCAAAATATAATAATAATCTGCATACCAGATGTGAAAATCTGAAACAATAAATAAATAATAATATATAGACAACAGTTTGAAGTAAGTTTTCTTCTCCTATTCCAAATATTTCTTATACAAATACAAAATAAAGAGTGGAAATCATGTGTATTACTAAAATAGCCAGGTGTACAAATAGGTATTATTACAATCTATGATTAGGTAATTAATTTAGGTGAGTACCTTGGTGACTAGTCATCCGGCTTCCATTTTTTTAGAGGGCCCATTTTGATACATTATATTTATTATATTTGCTTACTGTTGAACATGACTTAACTAAAAAATTATCCTATAACGACATCATCGATGAATTTGCAAAGGAACTATTAAACTAAATTATCATTATAACAAATAAATAATTTTGTATGACCGAGAAACGATTATGAAAATAATGATCTACTAAAATTAAGTAAAAACAATATAAAATACAATTGTTGTTAATTTTAACTTTGATTTGTCTAAAAAAAAAAATAAATTGGTATTTACGAGTATTCAATGTTGAATAAATTATTTTTAGTAGGTATTTCAAAAAATAAAAATATATGTTCTATAATTAAAACAACCGGCTTAATATATCTATACGAGTATATATTGTGTTAAAATTGTAATTCAAAAGGAATTTAAATTAACGTGACGTGACGTGACGTGATTCACGGCGATTGAGTAAGGCTGGGCGCACACCTAAAGAGCAAAACTGCTCCTAGCAGCTCAGATCAGCTCGGAGCTGTTTGGACATTATTAGAACATGTGTAAAGTAATTGATGCGCGCACACTAATCAGTAAATATCAACACACGACAAGACAAAACAAAACATGTTCGGTCTTGATCAGTCCGGTTCTGTTTTTACTCCGAGCAAAATACGAAAACCAAAATCACTTGTTTATTTTACGACTAGTACATTACCGAACACCGTGTGACCACATTATTTTAATACAAAAAATATATCATATTAATTTAAAATGGCATGCGATCCAGAGAAATTACTAAATGTAGTTTTTTTAAGAAAATCTATCTATGATTATTGTTATAAAGATCATAGCAATAGATTGATTCAAGATAGATTTTTGAATTTTTAAATTTAAACTCGTCTTCACGTAATTCGGCCAAATATTTAAAACTGTATTATTTTTTAACCGTTTTTTGTTTATTTCATGGACGCAAGTTTTGCGTTTTTTTTTTTACTGCTTTCGCTATTTAATACAAATTGCCAAATAAGCGGCAAATGACGTCGTCTTCGTCAGAACTTATCTTGACGACTGGTGTTTAATAACAAAAATTAATCCAGAATTATTGTGTCTTGTTCTGTTCTGTTTTGTCAGTGTGAATGGAATTTGTTCCGAGCTGTTTCAAACAGCTCGGAGCAGTTTTGCTCTTAAGGTGTGCGCTCAGCCTAAATGTAAAAAAAAAAAAAAAAATTATAAATGTTAATAATTAATAAAAAAAATCAAAAGTGAAAAATTAATGTTAAATATTTTCTCAACTTTTTAACTGATTAATGCCCGTCCTAATATAGTTTAATAGTAACCAGACTTATGTGTAAACCATTGGGTAATAATATGATGAGGAGCGGCATTCCATATGAACGCGCGCCAAAAACGTCGTGCATTTGCTCCAGAAATGCGTTCGAACGCCAACAATTAGTTCGCCAGATCGCGCCGTACGCCATCAACAATTGTTAATACAATCAAAAAATATATACGAGTACGAATACGAATACGCACATCGTAAGTATTACTGAAACCAGTTACTAGTGGCGCAACTGGGATTTTTTCGACAGGGGGTGTCCACCGCTTCACGCGACCGCGACGCTTATTGCTTGCCCGTTACTTATTCGTGAACGCCCCACAACAGTGCGTTTTTTAAGGAATTTTCACTGGGGCGACAAAACAAATTTTCTCATATTCTACAACAGTGGTTTCCAATCATTTTAGACGATGGTGCTCTTTTTTCGGACGAAATCGAGCGTTGGTGCCTTTTTGTGAAAACCACGAGACAATTGTTTTACTTAAAGCGCTTATAGGAAAATAAATAACGACATACTCCTCTATTTATTTAATACCATTCGGTACAATTTATGATGAAATTTGGATCAAATTGTTGTGCATTTACACATAAAACCAAAATAAATTAGTAAATTTCAAATATTTTGAAAATTGTATCACGTCTGGAAAGTGCTGATAAATGGTTAAATGATGAACTAAAACGAAAATCTTAAATCGAAATTAACAAAAACCGTAACTTATTGTGTTATTTTTTTTTCTTGGATATTAAAGAAGTGTAAAAAAAAAAAAAAAAAAAATTGAAAAACTGACGTTCTATAAACTAACTAGACAAAATGTTTATTAGAAACCCCCTCTGATGATGTTGATGATTGGAGCATGACTTCTGGTCGAAAATTTATTTACAGACAGAAAAAAAAGCACACATCATCCAATACATTCTTCGCTTTGGTTAAGTTAAAATATTGTAAATATGTATACTTATTTTTGTATAGGCCACAGTGCCCCAGGAATTAGTTCGTGGTGTCCCCAGGGGTGCATAGTTTGGGAACCGCTGTTCTACAATAATAAATGCATTTTGTATTTAATATCTATAATATGACCATTATTACATGTACCTATAAATTTATTATAATCATTGCCTAATTATTTTTTTATTTACACATAATAAAAATTTTTAAACTAGATGACAAAATGTTGCCATTGAGCCAGTTTACTAGTTTAAAAAATGCACTGCGCCACTGGTGTCCACGCTGTCCTACGTTCGATACGCTGAAAAACGTCTATCATATAGTTAGAAATTTCATTTAAACAATCTATGTAATTGTCAAATGTTGAGGCATAATTATTTTTGAATGTATGCTTGAAAAAGAAATTAAACTTTTTTAAATACGGTTCGAGGGGGATGTCCTGACGCCAAAAACACACCTCTTAGTTGCGCCACTGACTGAAACAATATATACATATACTGTAAATATATATTTTATATTGGCAGTGCCATAACGGGATAAAAAACTATGGGAGGGTGGGAAATAAATAATTTGTTCACCAAAATCAAAACCGTTAAATATAATTTATTCTTTTTATCTTTGTGATTTTTTTTTTTTAACACAAGGTCTTAAAACTCATATCATGGCTTAGACACAAACTGTAAGAACCCACATATCATTAAATAATATTGTGAACCTGTATAAGAGTTCATTAAAAATAATTTGAAATACTTGAATAGTTATCCACAGGGACGGCCCGAGGGTGGGTTGTTCAGCGAGTTTTCCCACCTAGTCTTCAGAAGTTAGAAGAGTATGATATAGAGAGAGATATATTTAAATTATATCTGTACCTATGCGACGAGATATCGTTGTTAACTATAAACGATTCTGAGTGAAGATCGATTAAAATTCGAGAATTTCAAAGATATTGTATTATATATTATAATAGTTTCTGTCTAATTTCCGGAAAGTGTGTTTTTTTTTTTCGGTTTGTAAAAGTGCTCTGATTTTTTTACTTAGGTACCTCAAGAAGACGTCGAATACCCGTTTTTGAGTCTGATAAAGCGCGCTCAATTTGATTGTAAATAAGTCGCTATGAAAATTAAAGTAGACAACATTTCCGAGGGCTTTCTGCGGATGTTTTTTTTCTCGAGAACTTATTTTTAAAGTCGGAAGCATTTGAACATGCTGAACTTCTAAAAGGTGATAATAAAAAAAAAAAAAAAAAAAAAAACTGGCCTATAACCGAATAACCATACCGGTTTATCGTGCTCCGCTCGGAGTGGTTATTTTTAAAATTGTTTATCGCTATGAAACTACCCTATGTCCTTTAACTTTCAAACTTCCCGCCTACCACTCGTAACAATTATATCAACACGCGTCCTTAAGCGTTACGGGGGGCGGGAGGGAGGTGGGGACGCGTCTTTCCTGCCGGCCGCCGCGATATTGTAATTATTTTTTTATCCATATTTTTTCGGGGACACAAGTAACATAATATTTACAATTACAATCTTGATGTATGCGGTGTGGTCATACCGAGGGTCCTGTCCTGTGCACCGCAGGCATCGACACCGGTCCCTACCCGCGCGCATCGCAGATATTGTCATTTGCCGGCCGTCGCCGCGTGGGCGACCGGGTGCGCGCCAACTCGACTTTTGCCCGACGTAAATAATATGGTTGGCCAGCGGCGGCGTGACGAAAGCGCGCAGGGGTTGCTGCACACGAAGGCCGGTTGTGCGGCATCACGTAGCGTGTTTTCGGGTTCGCTTTATATATATATATATATATATATATATATATATATATATATATATATATATATATATGTGTACATATACGAGTCCAGACTCGTCGTTAGACTCCGTATGCCGGGTGACTCTTAAACAGCACGCGGTTCGCGAGTCACGTGCGCGCGGGCCTTCTTCGGCGGTGTACGTCAACCGGAACGCTCTGTATAATACTATCGCGTACGAGACTTACGTTATTTACCCCGTAGTAATTTTACGTGGCGTTACGTCACAAACGTAACGGCGGTGGCGGTGTCCGGGGGCGGTGCGTTGCCTTGGGAACCCGCGCCCGTTGGCCGCCGCTGACGACGACGGCGGCCTTGACGATGGCCTGCCGCTGCGGCGCGCATCATTTACGAGAGCGCGGTTACGTGAAATATATACGTCGGCGGGTCGTGTGTACGCCGCCGGCGGGCCCGGCGTGGCGGTGAGCACCGCGACACGCTGCCGTCGGGGCGGCCGGCCCTGCGGTGGGGTGGGGGGGGGGGTTACGCGCAGGGGAGTCGGCGGCGCGACATGACGGGCCGTGTGCGGGCGGGACGCGCGCGCATCACAGACGGCGGCCCGTATATACGGTGTGTCGGGCGAGAGCGTGCCGGGAATGAACAGAAAAAAAAACCAAACCAAACGAAACGAAACGCTTGAGACACGACGACGGGGTGGGCCGCGAGACGTAAAACGTAAATCGATCGTGCGCGCGGACAGTGCGAGCGGGACAACGCCGCCGGAGCTGAGCGCTTGCGCTCGGGTCATTAGTGTTTTACGCGTTGCAACTGTACGACGGTATACATACTGTATATATACTATAAAACTATAGCGGCGGCGGCGGCGGCGGCGACCGTGCACGACGACGGCGGCGGCGGCGTTTTGATAAAAATAAAAAAATTTATAAAACACTCGACTGAGCGAAAACCGCCGCCGCCGCGATACTACCGCCTGAGCAGTTCGCCGAGTCTCCGCTGCCGCGCGTAGTAGTCATCATTCAGTGTAGTTGCTTGTCGCGAGTAGGTCGGTCTACCGGTGTCTGCAGGTGGACGCGACCGCCAAAATTCCGCGGTGATAGCACGCGCGTTATCGCTATAATTGGCACCGTGCGATCTTTAGCCGGCGGCGGTCCGTCCGTTACATTATATAAATTAAAAATACCACATGGCGCACTAGTAATATTTATTATATATATTTATATATTTATACACATATATATATATATATATATTTATTATATTATTATTATTATTATAAAATAGTGGATTCGTTATTCGGTGGTGTTATATAGCTGATGGTGACCGCGGGTGCCCGAGACGATATAATAAAAAATTAATTAATTATTTAATTTTTTTTTTTTTTTTTTTTTAAATTTTTTACGGGGGGAGGCACACCATGTGCGAACGGAATATTAGGATACATCGCGATCAACCGTCGTCGTACCGCCGTACCAAACCGGCTTGTGGTTCGTGACCTACCCGACCGGCGGCGGCGGTCCGACTTGTCGTCCAACCGTTCTATTCGACTGCGTTACCTCGGTGACCGCTTCACGGACGACGACGACGACGGTTGGTGACGTATTTGCCCCCGGCGTGCAGTGAGTATGCAACCGCTTATACGAGATCTGCGCCTGATGGATCGGCGTCGCCGCCGGCGGTGATATTGTCATTTCCCCGCATAGCATGGCCTCGGTTGCCGCTTGGCTGCCATTCGCTCGGGCGGCGGCCATCGGTTGGGTGCCGATCGCCACGCATCCGCTGCCGCCGCCGCCGGTGTCCAAAGACCGGCGTAGGATCGACGACGAGAAACTACTGATAAACGTCTCGGGACGCAGGTTCGAGACGTGGCGGAACACGGTGGAAAAGTACCCGGACACGTTGCTCGGGTCTAACGAGCGCGAGTTCTTTTACGACGAAGACTGCAAGGAGTACTTTTTCGACCGGGACCCGGACATATTCCGGCACATACTCAACTACTACCGGACCGGTAAGCTGCACTATCCCAAGCACGAGTGCCTGACCAGCTACGACGAGGAATTAGCGTTTTTCGGCATACTGCCGGACGTCATCGGCGACTGTTGCTACGAGGACTACCGGGACAGGAAGCGCGAGAACGCGGAACGTCTTATGGACGACAAGCTGTCGGAGAGCGGCGACCAGAATCTGCCGCAGCTCACCAACATCCGGCAGAAGATGTGGCGGGCGTTTGGCAACCCGCACACGTCCACGGCCGCGCTCGTCTTCTACTACGTCACCGGGTTCTTCATCGCCGTGTCCGTCATGGCCAACGTGGTGGAAACGGTGCCGTGCGGCCACAGGCCCGGCCGAATCGGCACCCTGCCGTGCGGCGAACGCTACAAGATCGTGTTCTTCTGCTTGGACACGGCGTGCGTCATGATATTCACCACCGAGTATCTATTGCGGTTGTTCGCCGCCCCGGACCGGTGCAAGTTTATGCGCAGCGTGATGAGCATCATCGACGTGGTCGCGATCCTGCCCTATTACATCGGGCTGGGCATTACCGACAACGACGACGTGTCCGGCGCGTTCGTCACTCTTCGCGTGTTCCGGGTGTTCCGGATATTCAAGTTTTCGCGCCACTCGCAGGGTCTCCGCATACTCGGCTACACGCTCAAGTCGTGCGCCTCCGAACTGGGATTCCTGGTGTTCTCGTTGGCCATGGCCATCATCATATTCGCCACGGTTATGTTTTACGCCGAGAAGAACGTGGACGGCACGAATTTCACGTCCATCCCCGCCGCGTTTTGGTACACCATCGTCACCATGACAACATTGGGGTGAGTACTTCGAGTCGGTTTCATTATTTTAATATAAATTTCATTGTCGAATAGCGTCGAATTCTATAAACAATATTGTGTATAGCGCCGGTATTGAAATCTGCGTTGGCTGTCGCGTTACCCAATCACGCACATTTATAATAACGCGCCCTCCGCGATGTATATTACGCGTTCGGATAATACGGAAAAGCGGTTAAATTTAAAAAAAAAATATATCGGAATAACATAATAACGCGCCACGTGACCGAGAAAAACACTAACAGACCGACGACGTTCCCGCGTTCGTAATATTCAAAAATAATATCGTAACGTCTGAAACGAGCATAATAATAATAATAATTATAATAATAATAATAATAAAATAATACTAAAAATAATAAAATAATAATAATAATAATAATATTTACTCGGACATAATATGAACGTATCTATATGTAGTCGAAATGCACGTTCGAAGTGCCAAATTTAAAAAAAAAGCTCTTTTAACTTTTTTTTTTTTGGTTTTGATTTGATTTTTTTTTAAATAATAATAATAAAACCGTACCTAATACGCCACGTCTAGTCGTTTGAACATACATTGAAATATATTTTAACAACATAATATTTTATCGTTTTTTTAATCTAAAAAAATAAAAAGGCAGAACGTATTTCGCACCGTGGGTATGTCACTGTTGTATAGGCGGGTAATATTCGGGAAGATTCGATGAAAAGTCATCATTGCAAACGAAAAACGATTCTGAGCGGAATCGAGTGTTGGTGAAAAAACAAAACAAAAAAAAAAAAACCCGATGTGTTAACATAAAAAAAAGTAGCAAAAAGCAATTTTTTTTCTTTTTTTGAAAAATTATTGAAAAATCCGGAAAATTTCTGTAAATAATATCACTTATCGGGCGCGAATAATTCGCAATTTATACGTACGTATACACGACGTGAAAAAATCGAAACATTTTTACTAACCGAAATAGCGTTTTTCGAGAAATAAAAAAAAAATAAACGCATTTTTGTAAAATTTTAAACTAATAGATTTTCGTTGTAAATGTAGTGAAAAAAAAAATGTATAAAACATTTATTCGCCTACTTTTCGAATCGTCAACAGTCTCGTACACAATATAAACGTATAAAACGATGGCGGTCGGAAACCGTACACCGTTTCATTGAAATCTCTTCAATTTAAAGTAGTGTTTCTCAACCTTATTTAAGTTACCACTCCCTCGAGGTTCAAAAGATTTCTCAAAGCTCCTCCTACCCACCATATGTGAGAATCCCGATGTTTTCAATGCGATCGCTCCGGGTTTTCCGAAAATTCTCCAATTTCGTTAAAAATTTGAATTTTTTGTTTTATTTTACCAATCTTGACGATTCTTGACAAAAAGACTTTCCCACTATTACATACTGACCAATAACCATTTAAGAGGACGGGGATGAATATGACGTTTTATTGACCAATTAGCCGGACGAAAATGCGGCGATTTTATTTTGTGTACATATTTTCTAGGTGCGATCGAGGCGATTGTTGATGTTCGACTTTTTATCAAAACTTTTTTGTTCAAATATTGATGGGTAAGACTAGGCGGGTAAAAAAACCCACATATATTTCCAATTATTTTTGTAGAGCATATTACGCGGCGGGTTTTTCGAATGTAAAATGGACGTCTCGACTGAACCCTAGAAAAACTAGCTTACGGAATAAAATCCGATTTCAAAATTCAAATCCGTCAATCCCGTATCTCACGTTCTTATACGATATTCGGGCGTTTTTAATATGGTTTTTATTTCCCGATCCGCTCTGACCCTCTGGTTACGCTTATAGTGATCCAGACACGTCCTGCACTCGAGAATACGGCCCGTTATTTCGATTTTATAACGAATCTAAACAGTCCACGGTACCTATGATATATATATATATATATATATATATATATATTATAATGTACTTTAACAGTTCTCCTGTGATTGCGTAGACATTTCTCTTTTTTCCCCCCAGAATTATCGGGTCCGTTCGTAGGCGTTCGTCCGGATCAGTGGAGGAGTATTTAGGATTTTACACGGGAAAAGGAGGATTATACATTTGTAAACACTTCATTGACCCGAGAATCCTTTGTCCCTTTTCACCTCCCCCAACCGCCCCCTACCGCCCTCAACCGCCCTACGGAAAAGTAGGGAATTTTTTTTTAAGAGGACAAGTCTATTTGACCCGACTGACTGTACAGTGAAAAAGAGGCATTTTTTTTTTTCGTTTTCTTTTCCTCGTCGTTCGACCGCCGATTTGGTCGACTGTGTGACATGATTAAACACGGTTCATTTGGCCGTCTCGGCCAGAATTTAAAGGGCCATTTTGGACCTCTGCTTGAGTTTCGCCCCCCCCCCCGTCTAATTTTTTTTGCAAATAAATATTATATACCGTACAAATCCGTTTTCATTTCCTTCCGACTCGGCTCGTCGAGAAATGTTTATAAAATATTTCAAGAGTTGTGGATCGTCACCGATCCAGATTTACCGGTATAAAAGTCAAACCTTTTCGTAAATACGTTTTTTATCCGACAGTCACATTTTTAATTTATTTAATAGTTTACACGATCAACATGCGATTGTATAACGAATGCATAATTAAACTCACTAAAATTACCCAATAAGTTTTTATTATGCACGATAATTCGAAATCCCGAACGTGGATTGAAATATATGTAAATAGTGATTTTTTTTTTTTTTCAAATACGAATAATGCAAAAATCTCCGAGCGAGGAGTTTACTATAATTGTGGTGTTTTTTTTGTTTTATGGTGGGAAACTGATACGAGGGATAGGAAGTTGAAGAAATGTCATAGGTTTCTCTGTGTTTTATAGATATACCTATGTGAACTAATAATCGGATTTGGTTTTTTTTTGATAATATTCTCGAAAAGCGCGTATATTCATATTAATAACACTTGTTGTGCATATATATATATGCGTTTCTCGTAAAATAATATATAATTTTTTTTTTAAATTTCGACCCGTAACATTATACTTGAATAATCGTAAAATAATTATCAAGACACAATTAAGTACTATTATCGTATTCGATTGTGTCCGTTAAAACGTGCGGCTACATATGCGGAGATAGGTGAGAGAGGGGCTTAGACTCGCAAAATCATCTATAGCCTCCCCTTCTAAATTATTCGATACTTTCCCATGAAATACTTTGGTATTTTATACAATTAGTCAGTATTTAATACGTACACATTGTGTAAGATTATTTTAGTCCTTCTCCCCACCAAAAAAAAAATAAAAAATATGCGCCAATGCACGGCTGTTTAGACATGTGTTATATGACGCGATTGTTTTTCGGTTCGTCGCTGCGTAACATCGAAAATTAAGTATTTAATTTTACGACACCCCGAGTATCTCCAATGATTCCGATGTCAAATCAAATGGCAGATGATAATTATTTTTTTATTTCAAACGTCGACGAACGCATAAATTTAATATCGAATCGACACAGAGATTTATAAATTTGAACAATATTAATAGGTTTGACCGGAGAGGAATAGAACGAGTGGGCCGTGTAGTAGTATTGTGCACGCTTTATCTATTTTTAGATTATTCTACAACACTAGGCTTCTAGTCTAAACTTAACACTGTTATAATAATAATTTATAAAACGGATTGATATTATTTATGAACGATTTAATTTTTACAGTAAAAATACTACGGTTAAATGTATTTATTTGTAATAAATTTTCAAAAAAAAATAAAAACTTAAAAAAAAAATAATACAGTACTTTGAGTACAACGTGCGAGTATATACAGGCCTATATGGGAAAACTAAAAAGAATGTGTTTTTAAGTATGAAAAAATTTTAGTTTTCATTTGGGCGTGCACGTGCAGGCGAGCGCATTTAAAAATAAAACTAAAACTTGACACGATTTAAAGTAAAAGTGTCCGTATAATTAATAGCGGAACATCACCAAAGTCTAAATCCAGTGTTTGCCGCCGACGAAATGAGGTTAACCTCAAATGTAACGTTTTTATAAATTTTGTGAAAAGCGAAGAACGAATTGGGTTTTACTATGACGGAAAAACGTACGGGAAATGTACGGCTAATGATTTCATTATTTTCGATGATATTTTATTTTTTTGGTAATTCGGTTAAAAATATATTATTGTAGACACCTGACGTTTTCGCTGAATATTAACATCAGATCATTTTAGGCGTGGACAAATGTTTAAAATATTCTGGTCGTTTTTGAACTGTTTATAGGAATTTTAACATTTTTTTCCCAACTAATTGAATAAAACTGTTTTGGCCGAACGGAAATTCACAAAAATTTGTACACAAAGTTCAAAAAAAAAAAGATCGAAATTTATTAATCCTGTATTATAAGTGTGTTATGAAGTGCATATTTTGATGCAAACCTTAAAAATTACGTTATATCAAAACATGATTAACCTAACTTTGCTCAGAATCGTTTTTCGTTAGTAGTGATTTATCGTTGCGTACGTATAAAAATTAAATTCTCCTGTATAACTCATTTTCCCAACTTCCGACGTACAATAGTGGCCCACCCATGGTGCGATTATGTTCGTCTTTGTTTTTATATTTACAAAATGATGTCCCTTTTTTTGTTGTAGCGAAAAGTGCCCGAGAAAAACTTGAAAAATAGTCATGTCCATCGGGACATGACTTTTTTTTTAAAACATTTTACACGGACGCATTTAGACATTTTGATAAATAATCAAATTTCTACCAGAAATATTACTCTAATCGATAAACGACAAGAGAACTTTTTTATTGCGTTTTAGATGTTCTTGAAATATTTGTCAGGCTGAATTTCGATTTACCTTGTGGTCTCCTAAATAATTGAGATAAATCGGGTGAACACGGGAATATTTATGCAATAACGGTTTATTGTTATTTTAGATTTTTTTTTGTTGTTGTCGTAATAAAAAATAAATGTTGTGACTTGAAATATTTAACGAATACATACACTGCACCTTTATAGAGGCGGTAAAATATTCAGAACATTTGTACATTTGTAAAAATCACGGAATTTCGTTGTCTATTTTCCGATAAATACGAGCCAAATTTTAGTTTATTTGATTTCGACCCAACAAAACTAAAGTTCTCGAACATTTGACACAATGTTCACTAAAAGTTGTAATACTGATAAAAAAAAAAAAAAGGAAAAGAAAAGAAAAGAAAATAGCCTAAAGTTTATTATTCAACGTAGTTTTTTTTATAAGCGTTTTAAGTCGAAAACTTTATAATAGAACCGCGGAATGCGCATACATTTTACGATTGCGATTAACGAGGATGACATTTATTTGACTCAGAAAAAAATGTACAAAAATTCGAGACGAAAATACACGGACGGCCGTAATTTGTTTCGCGGTGGCACGCATAGTAATATAATTATTCAGTGCAATGTTTCAACCCCGGACATTGTTCAAAATCGTTTTCTGTACGCAACGGGTTGTCGTCACGTACAGATACTTTAAACCGAATTACCGTGCGCAATATAATTCTACGTTCCCGATTTCCCTAACACCCGCCACAGTGACCCACCCACGGTGCGAATTATGTCCGTAGTTTCGTATAAAACGTGTACAGCACACAGAGACGACAGAGACATTAGGCACGATTGTTATGTACACACTAGGCGTTTCGTTATTATTCCCCGAGATCTATAGAAATTACGACGAATAAAATATCCGCACTTAAATCATTTGCTATAATAAATAAATAAATAATATTATTTTAATCGTACGGTTTTTTTTTTTTTTTTTTATGTAATTCATAAAATACTCTCAAGTTTAATTCCGGGATTATAAAATAAAAAAAAAAAAAACAAAAATAGTTTGTACACGATGTTATATATTTATAAGTATGCTGGCGCCGCCGCCGTCGCGGACTTCAAAAGAATATCTTAAAAATAGTTTTTTTTTCATTCTATTACGTAAATCACGACCGCAGACACACGTACATCGTTCGATTATTTTTATCAATAATATTATGCATATTGATTTTAATACCCGATAAATCTGTTGGTATATTTTACAACAATCATACGGACGGCCCGTTTTGGATCCGGGCCCATCGGTAACAATAATATTCCGCACGGCCAAAGTGTTAAAAAAACCGCAATAAGTACTGGGCGGTATACACGTACACGCGCGGCATGTATCGTAAAACAGAAATTCTTCTTCTTCTTCTTGTTTTTTTTTTCTTTTTTTTTTTTTCTCCAATACCTTTATTATAATATCGTGTACGGCTCTGTCGGAACGATCACGGCGCGGTATTTGCGATTTTATCCGAATAGCGCCGGGATATAAAATTGTCTGTATCGGCGGGCCCTCTACAGGTGTCCGGAGTGTACGCGAGTCGTGTTAAATCCGAGGCGGCGATTTTTCCGGCGGAGGTGTGTAGTGCGGGGTACCTATATTTGCTCGTCCCCGTACGAAAACAAAAAAAAAAAAAAAAAAAAAAAAATACCCGAAAACGTGTATATTATCGCGGGAATCGTCGCTTATTATTATCGATTCTCCGCGCCGAATTCCCCGCAAGAATTTAACGAACGGTTTTTATGTATATGGATTTAATATGTCCGTGACAAATCGAATCGTTTGTTGCTTTTAGATAAATTTCACACGTCGCCTGCGTCTCGACACCGACCATTGATTTAATGTAAAGGTTTTTTTTAGGCGGCGACGGGCAAGTTATCGGTACACAGTGTACAAATGGATACGAGTTACATGTTACCCCCATTCTGATTTTACGTACCCGACCGGCAAACACGTTTACGGGTTACACGCATAATTTACTGTTTACACTGACCCAAGTCAATATTTAAAATAGTATCGCAAACAATCGTCGCCGCGGTACAGTTTTCAATTATTTTATGGAATTAGTCGAATTAATTTATTGCCCACTCGAGACGATATATCGAGACTTAGGTCTCGCGTATCTCGTGTTACGAGTTACAAACAAATCGTAACGAGTTACAGTTTAATGCCAATCGAACATGTTGTAACTGATTAATCGCTGTACAAGTTACAAAAGTAACCGAGTTACGTAACTATGATACGCGTGTAACTGCCCGTTCCTGCCCGCGCGTACCCGCCCCGTCCCGTCCCATTATTCGTTTTACAATTTATTCCTGAAAATAGGCAATAGGTTGGCACTTTCGTATATTTCGTTTTACTACAATCGCCGGGCCGGGCCGCGTAAAAACCAATCTTTGCAATTATTTATGGAGCCTGCGACATGACACGTAAAATAGTTGTAATTCAACTTAAATCGCGTATATTCGATAACGGCGGACAATGATAACCGATAAAACTATGCGAGCTAAAACTTACTTACAATAATAAATAACCATCGCCGTCATCAGATCGATCGACTAAAAATAATTTGACCGCCACTGGTGTGTGTGTGTGTGTGTGTGTGTAATCGTAAGACATCGAGCGGTACGGCGGTGTAAACGTATTTAAACAGCTATTATTATACGTCACGGTGTCCCGTGAAAAATTTACTAATTTAAAACGGTCGCAAAAATGCCATTTGCATTACCCGCGGCGACGTAAAAATAATTAGTGAATCCCTGGGAAACGCGTCCTTTACAATATCGCTAAAATTTAATTTAATTTCATTGTGATAATCGTTCTGAACATGCCCGAATTTGGGTAGGCGCGGACTGACGGGAGGCAAAGAGTACCTTACGAGTTGCTCGTAGTGGATTTTTTTTTTTTTTTAGTCCGTTTTAAGAAAACGGTAAATTTATATTGTTAACCTACAAATATATGAATTAGGGCTGGGATTTATATGCATTGCCATTATTTATTTGCAATTTTTGATTACTGCTTTTGTTTGAAATGTCTACGAATTACGTCGCGACGATACAAATGGTGGTTATTTTGTTTTGCATATTTTCAATAAAATGCATATTTCAACAATAAATACCTAAAATGGCATAATTTAAAAACGCAAAAATTCCATCATGTGATGTTGCTAACGCAGCTTCAATAACAAACTAAAATCTAACAGGAGATCTTTTATTTTTGAACATTTTAAACACCACATCATTGTTTCATGTAATAATTTTGAATAACATTAATAGTTTATAATATTTTAGAATTTAAAAATTTAGTTTGTATATTTTGTGTCATAGTTTTTCACATTTTTTTTGTAGCGTTTTTTCGCATAATAAATCTAATGCACATTTTACCATTTTTTATTGCATATAAATCCTAGCCATAATTACGATACTGCTCAGTGCCGCAACTAGGTATGCGTTTGTGTCGGTTTGGGTGCAAGCCATTTTTATGCGGTATATGTACAAAAAAAAAAAAAAACCCCGGATAACAATACCGTTTACTTTTCGGCGGTAATAACCAATTATATTAAACACCAATTCGACCCATCGTTAATTCTTAATAGCGGCCCAAGGGATGCTTTGCACCCTCAACACTCTCGGTTATTGTGGCGCCGATATTGCTCGGGAGTCAGGGACCACTTTCGTAGTAGACGGGAATTCGGGAAGGTAGGATATAGAGGGAAATTTAATTTTTACCCGTACTCGACGATTCGCATTGCAAACACAAACGATTCTGAGTGAAGTTCGGTTAAAATATGTTTTGAAATTGATTGGTTACCGTACTTAATGATATATGAATGGTCCGTGTAGTTTCGTCATGAATTTTCGTGTACATTTTCATGTAGCCAAAAAAGTTGTAATCATTAAATTGTTTATAATTGGCCACTGCTATATCTTGTAAAATAATTATTACGAGTATATCGTACATCCGAAAAATCCACCTTCTCGCAAATAATGAAGTTTAAAACAAAAAACAAAATATATATATTTTTAAAAAAAAAAAAATGGATGGTATGAATATAATTTTAAATTTCTCAATCATTTTTAATAGAAAATTACAAATTACATTTAGATTCTGAGCGTACGGAAGGTACTGGTATTGGTTTTACTAAAATGTGTTTATTTATTATTTATTTATTTGTCTGTCTGTAATCAACATTTCTAAGCCATAATCAAAAGTTTAAAGGAATTTTCACGTATCATTAGAGATCTGAATTTGTGCATTTAGATGATCATTTTTTGATTATCATTATAGCTTGGTAGAAAAACCGCCAGAAAAACGACAATATTCACGAAATAAATGTTTCTGTTATTTTCGATATTTTTATTTTTTTATTTTTTATTTTTTATTTTTTTGGTTGTTGTAATCAGTGAAAATAATTGAAGAAACCTGAAACTCACACCGAATACACCAAGCACTCTCTATAGACGTAGTGTAATTTTCAAAATATTCCGGCGTGTTTTCGAGTTGTGAATTATTTATTTTGTAATTATAAATGAATACAATGTTAAATTTCCCAACTTCCCAAATACGACAGCGGCCACTCGCGGTGCAAACTAAATCCGGCTGTTTTGTAATTTCACGGCGATATAGTTTGTTGTTGGATAAAATCTATTCATTTTTTAATAGAATTTTTAATTTCCTCGATATTAATAATACAATATAGTTTAAATTCGATCGTATAGTATTTTATTGTTCGCAACTATGGACAATTATAGATAATGTTTATTTTGCTAAAATACTATTCGAAATAAATCTTTTTTTTTTTTTTTTTTTTTTTTATCAATATTTAAATTTAATTTATATAAAATATACATGTATTTTTTTTAATTTTTAAATTTTTTTTTTTTAAACACTACGCTATATTTTATTATAATATCATGTCTAATCCGCTCGGGATCGTTTTACAAATTAAAATATGCTCTACCGTTGTTTGGAATTCGAAATTAGTAAAACGCATACCTACCGGCTTATATAAATACTACGCGTAATGTAAAACAAGTCGAGTATATATTCAACACCCGTCTTTGTAATATTTCATCAGTTTTTTTTTTTTTTTTTTTGTTTTTTTTTTTTGTCTTTTTTTGTTTCTCCGACTAATGTTTGTGGTCGCGATATCATACCCATATCATGTTATATATTATTATGATTATCAAAGTCATTAAATATTAAATTAAATTAACGTCCCTTATTTCCCGCCGTCGTCCTTTAGTTAAAATAATTTAATTAAAAACTACGGCTTAATTTTATTTATTTTTTATTTTTTTTACAAAACTTTGATCGTTAAAAAATTTAATACGAAGGTAATACGTACACTGTGTTTTTTCCCCGTCGCATGCGACATAATTTATTTATCAATTTCTCGCACTGTCTTATATTATACAAATGTAAATTGTTTATTATTCATATAGTCCTACAGCTTTTAAACATATTCCATTATTTGCATAATGTAACAGAGTTTGGAGTTGAAGTATTTAATTTATTAAAAAGAGACTTTACGTAATATTATTATTATTTTTTTTTTACTACTCCCGATTCATACATAACATTAACGAATAATGAATTACCCGTGTGCGAGAGTGCATAAATCCGACACACAAGGCTTAACAAACCAACGAAAAAATATTCGCATTTATATACTCGTCAAATCGTCTACTCGCAATAAACTAACCAAACCCTGCAGTCGTATAAATATAACTAAACGGTATTATTAATTTTCAGTTAACATACTCATATATCATAATTTTTGTTTTACGATTCCCGTGTTTTGAGCGGTACTACTCGGCTAAACTGTATAGAACTTTTTTGGCTCCATAAAAATGTACACGAAAATTCATGACGAAACTACACGGACCATTCACATATCGTTAAGTACGGTAACCAATCAATTTCAAAACATATTTTAACCGAACTTCACTCAGAATCGTTTGTGTTTGCAATTTTCTAATAAAAATGATTGAGAAATTTAAAATTGTATTCATACCATCCATTTTTTTTTTAAAAATATGTATATTTTGTTTTTTGTTTTAAACTTCGTTATTTGCGAGAAGATGGATTCTTCGGATGTACGATATACTCGTAATAATTATTTTACAAGATATAGCAGTGGCCAATTATAAACAATTTAATGATTACGAAAAGCGTATAATTAATGACTCGACATAAAAAAATAATAACATTGACAATAAGCATAAGTGAATGCAAATAAGAAACAGGAAAGTTTAAACCGTTGTAGATAAAACTAAAATAATAAGGAAACGATAACTTTTTAAATATTCTCAGAATTTGTGGATAAAACGTATATTCCGAGCGGAACACGACATTAAAATTAAATTAAAAGTTTGTATAAATCGTAATTAAATTATAATACGAAACGATGTAAATACCAATCGAAAACTGTTTAAAGGAGAGACTGTCCCTCCACCCGTGCCGAACAAAAAAAATCAATATTAAACCTTACGGTTCGTCGTTATGTACTTAGGATAATAATTGTACGTTATAATATCAATATTATTATATTTTATTCTGAATTCGTTGCTTTTGAGCTCGGCCACCGATTTGGCCATTTAGGATAATTACAATTACGCACGGTTATAGCATAACGGGTAGTTGTCAGTCGACAAAATGATAAGTGGCCCGGTACAATAATTTCGTTATTAGTTTGCGCTGCCAACTTCGAAAAATAAAATAATAAATACGCAAGTGCAATTTGTTTAGTTTTTAATATCGTTTTTAACGCATTTCTATTGTATATTCGGATATTAACGGTATTGCTTGACCATTTGCCGCGAATCCATCATTTCCACCCGATTCGTCAACTGAAAAAAATAAATTGTCTACTGGCTGTTGGACGTTGAACGACAAATACAAATAAATCAACATTTCCAAACCGGCAGGTTATTAGTACTTGGAGCGTAAATACGATCAAGGTTGACTCGGTCCATTATTAAGGGGCCTCTACACACAATTTGTTTTCTCTGTCTGTCTCGTGCGTAATACAAAAGCATTTCACACTTCAACGATTGCGACTCTCTGGTCGAGTTTAGGGTCAAAGGAGGGGACCCCTTTTATTTATTTTCTAAAGAAGAGTATTATCGATATCTTGGCCGAATGTTCTTCCAATATTTTCATATGTTTATCATGAAAACGCGTGTTTCTAACTTAATTTTTACCATTAATATATTATTCAAAAAATCCCTTTGTCCTTTGCCTCTTAAACAGAAAATTATTGTAAAATAATTACAAACATTATTAGAGAAATAAAGAGGGAAAAAAAAAAAAAAATCAAATATGCATTGTACAGCCTCGTGGTTCATTATCTATGAAATAAAATAAAATAATTTTCCTCTGCGTCGTCGCTCGGGGAAAACTGCACAGAATAACACTTTTTATTTTTGACGTTGGTATCATCGCCTACCTAGTCGCAAAATAATTGCTCATCACTTTTCTGACAACTACCATGCTCGCATATTTTTAATACACTCGCGTAAACCTCCCTAGAGAATAACGCATATCGTATTGTATAACAGTGAAAACAGCATCGAAATACGTCTGGTGGATTTCGGCATAAGCTTATTCGCATATATGAATCCGGTACATCTCGCTGGCATACAAGCCAATGTTTGTTTCATTTGCAGTGTTTTGCAGAGATAATTTTAAAACTATCTAGATAAAATAACATATAACGCTAAGAAAATGTATCTACATAAAAGATATACGATAATCTCGTTTTTATATTTAGATAAAAACAAAAACAGATTATTGTTTAGTTTTTAATGGTTTTCACAAAATGTGTAAAATATAATTTTTTCTATGTTTTACCCATTTGATTATGAATCATAATTGATTTACGTGTGATGAAGTCATCATAATTTATGTATTTATTGAACACTGAAAATTAATTATAAACACTACATATTACACGATGTGTTAAAATACATACGCATATTTATAGTATTAAAATATTTACTATGCTATATACAATATAGATAAAATTAATAAATTCTAATAGAAAATTTCAAAATTTAACAGTTATAGAAAAACGATAAACAATCAAGTAGGAAATTAATTATCAACAAATATGAAACCGTCATGAAATTTACTTAAAATCGACTTTTCCACTTTTTTAAAACTGTACACTCAAACTCTTTAATATTTTGTTTTTAATGTTTTTAGAATTTCAAAATTAAAATTTTGAAGAGTTTAGGAGTTAAATTTCAAAAAATCGGAATACCGTTTTAAAGTAAACTTCATTACGCATTCAAGTAAGTTTCCAGAAGTTAGATGAAAAAATAAACCCTTCTTGGCCGTATCTCTACCCTTGCATGGGTATCGTGCGGTAAATTCGGTGGACAAGTCGTACCGTAAAAGAGTGGGTCGTTTAAGATTTAAAAAGTAAATTGTTTCGAATATTAAAAAATCGGCGCCAATCCCCTAAATAATTATTGTTGTCAAGGGATTCACTATAGAAGCTATAAATATTATTTTTCGTTCAATGAATTTAGTGAGTATATATAGTAACATATTATATTATACGATATGTCCGGTTGAAATGCGATATTTTATACCGAAATATGATTCCCCCCCGAGAAAAAAAAAAAAAAAAAATACAAAATATATATATATATACGAGGCACGTTCAGAAAGTAAGGTCCGTTTTCTATTTTTATCGCGTCAGCGCTATTACCGTACTAATGGTCATTAGTGAATATTTCGATAATCACGTCGGGAACATTAAAAAACCATTTCGAGACCAATCGGTATTGCGTATACGTACGCCACGCGGTGACCGTTTAAAACGGACGAATACAAATTGTGAAAACCCCGTGAGTCTGTGATGATCCGTTTTCCGAACCCGAGGAATACCCGGGAACCCAGTTTGGTCGTCCTGCCTCCTAGTGATTTTTCGATAATTTTTTTTTCTGTTTTTTTTTTTTTTTTTTTTTCTACACTCGAAATCATCGGCCAGGCGGCCAGAACTCCGCGTAATCGGAGGCGGTTTTCATTCGCGGCCGCGTTCACGTGTATCGGCGGGGGCATTATTTTTTTTTTTTACGGCGGACGAACACGGTGAATTTACGGTGCCCCGCCACGACAAGCGTTTAAAACAACGGCGGAAAACGGCGTAATATTATTATTATTATTATTTTTTTTTTACCGTATGTCCCGATAAAGGTTTAAAATATAACATATTATGTACACCCGTACACGGTTGTCCGCCAAACGGAGCTTACATTCTGGACGCACGTACGCTGATATGTACGTTTGTTTTTCGCAATCATATCCCGCGTTTATAAAATACGGTCAAAAGGAGCAACGGGTAATACATAAAAAAAAAAAAAAAAAAAATGTTTGATCGTGTTGTAATTAAATTTAACGCCGTCGCTTATGCCAATACCCGACATACGTGTAGGTATGAGTACATCCGGGTTAGGATATAATATGATATAACGATTCGCGTACTACAAATTATCTGATCAAATAATTGTATGAAAAAAAAAAAAATTAAAAAAAAAAAAAAAAAAAAGACAACAACAACAACAACAAGGTATAATCTATGCGGTTTAGGTTATAAGTCTTCGTATCCTCACTACCCCCATGTTTTAGATTATTAAATTAATTTCGGTCTGCTCGAGCGTACGTTACGTTGCGATATTGTGCGCGGTGACCTTTACACGTCTGGAAAAAAAAAAAAAAAAAAAAAAAAAAAAAAATGAAATAATAGTGACGATATAATATACTTAACCGTAACTTACTGTTATTACGCGCATTGTATAACTATTAAATTAAATTTAAAAATCACATTTAAAATTATTATTATTTAAAAAAAAAAAAAACCTTACAGAAAAAATATGAACATGCAATGTCGGTTTTTTTTTTTTTTTTTTTTTTATTATAATACGATAACCATAATTAATAAAGATTATTTTAAAATTATTGTTAAGTATACAATCTAGGTAATGTCACAGTATGTATAAAAATTATACCTGTTTGAATTTCAAAAAACTGTCGTATATTTATTTAAAAAAAAAAAAAAGAAACTAAATTAAATTAAAAATATAAAAAAAATGAATCAAAAATTCTAGAGACGCGCACATCTGATAACAAAGGATTATATAATAATATCCTGCAGATTTCTGCGGTGTCAACTACAGCGATGATAAAAATCATGGTTTTCTTTTTATATATACTTCAAACGTTTAAACCTTTAAAACAGTGTTTCCTCCTTCCCCAACAAACAAACGTTTAAAGCAGTTTTAAATTGATTTTGGTCCACGTAATAAAATCATTTTTTTTTTTTTTTTTTTTAATATAAAAGATTGTACATAAAATCTGCGTTCGATTCGCCACCCAAAGAGTTACTGAACAAATTAGGACTAGTCATATCTAAAAAAAAAAAAAAAAAGAAATGTATACAGAGAATAATTGATTTCCGTCTTGGTTTTCGGGATCCGAATTTTTAAAATTTTTTAATTTATACCAACCAATTTTTAACCACACGTTTGAAAAATGTTTTTAAACACAAAATCGACGATTATATAACGACCCGCTGTAATGAAAGACAGTAAATCCGAATTAAACGTGCGATTTTGATTACCATTGCGGGCCGGTCGCCGTATTATAATATCGGATTAAACATTGCTGATTAATTATACTTAAACGTAGCGTAATAATTTTTAATAAAATGTGCTTATATTATATTATTGTTATTATTATACGACGCGGCCGTTATTATTAATGTTCAAATTACATCCACGAGCCGCATTTAATCTGATTATCCGAATTTCATTATTCATTTAGGGAGTTAATGCGGAATAACACGCGCACTATTTAATAATGATTATTAATATTATTATCGGAGGCCGCACAATGTTATTATCGTTGTTATTTACGCAATAACATTAAAGGATAAATAAATTAAATATTTCATTAACACTCCGAGTATTGGTCAATGAAGATTTATTACACTATGATAACACAATCAATTATCATTTGTATCCTCTTAATTTAATCGCACCGTCTTATGATGTTTGATTTCATTTATCCCGCAGACAGTTGTACCGGTCAGTTTATTGTTATTCTATATTTCAAACTGTACAGCAAACAGTGTTGTGCGTTATCTAGATCCAGGATATTTCATTATTTTTATATTATCTAGATAAATTACAACTGATATCCGTTCATCTACAGCCATTTCCCTTGGGTTTTTCTTCTTCTTTTGTTCCACTACGTCCGTTCAAATTTGTTGATTTTTATTCAAATTTATACATTTTATCTATACTGTAATCTATAATATAATCTTCTTTATTGTAAATATACATATATATATATATATATATGCATTATGATTTAGGTGTGATATGTAATGTTTATTATTAATTTCCAATGCACAATAAATAAATTAATTATGATGACATAAATCAATTAATCATAATAAGTAATACAAATAGATATTCAAATAGAAAAAAAAAAAAAAATCACATTTTAATATTTCACAGGTTTTACATTTTGTGAAAGTCATTAAAAAACCAATCTGTTTTCTATCTAGATAAAAACGAGGTCGTCTTACATTTTATCTAGGTACAATTTTTTTTTAGTGTTATCTGTCTAGTGTCGTCAAGATAGTATTTAAAGTCGCCTGTTCATAACGCGGCAATTTTCGTCGCGTTAGTTCAATGTTAAAAAACAACTTATAACTTAATACTTTGTTTATAATCGATATACCTACCTTTGTTCATTAATTTATTATTATTCCAACTGTAATTTATTGTTAATAATCGCAATACATTTTTATTTGAATTTAATTAGATTCTTATTACTATACAAATTACCCTTGAACTATTTACCTAACCGGATATATAATTACAAAAATAATTTCCAAGTCGAATATAGGTCGGTACGATTAACCCTTTAACCAGATATAAAACTACCCTTCACCTAACTGTTTTCGCATTTATGTTTTGAGTACTATAGAAACATTTAAGTTTTTTTTTTTTTTTTTTGTTTCGGTTGGGTTATAGGCATTTTTTATTTTTTGGAGAGTTTCGCGTCAATTTGTACCTAATCTAGGAAAACACCTATTGTGCGGAATAAAATGTAATCGAATTATATATAAAGTTTGATACGCGTGTAGTGTGTAATACACACTGTTCAAAATTTAATTTCGCAGAGCTCCAATCATAATCGTTTTACTCTAAGAGTGTTCCGATCTATAATAATCACCTAACAAATATATATATAAATATAGAAAGTTTTTTTTAGTTTAAAATTAATCCGTGTTACGATATTGTATATCACGTAATATTTATTAGTATTTCTTTTTTTTTTTTTTCATTTTTAGAATGTTCGATTATTTTTGTGTAGTTTCGCGACCTCTCTTGAAATCCGAAAAATAAAAATAACCAGAAATACTTACACAATAAACTATATAAGCTCCGTTCTGAGAACATTACCGTCCTTATTCGAAATCGTATATTGGTTTTCCGTTGCTTTTGGTTTTATTAGATATACGCGAACGGAACAATGACGACATCATTTCCACCAAACCAACGTGATATGCCACGTAAAACGAATGTCCATCCTTGTGAAATATCCGTGTTTTATGTCGGTTTTTTTTTTTGTTTTAGACGCATTATCGTATAATTTAGTCGGTTTTTGTGTCCAAACGACCGAAACGAAACGTTATACAAACGCTTTGGCTAATTATTGTAAAGGTTACGCTATATTTATTCCACTGGAATAGATTCTAAGCTGCATACGCGTAAAATGGGAGTAGGGAGGAAGAACTTAGGGGGCTTTAGTCCCCCGAAAATTCCTCGCGATCTCCTTGAAAAATGACTACCCCCCCCCCAACCAGGGAAAAGGTTGTCTCGTTATTTTATTTTTGGCGAAAATGTACAAAATTATTTATTTATATCGGCATTAGTGAGGTACGTCTTTTCGAGGGCAACGGAACCCACGAGTATGTTTCAGCATGTAAACATTTCCGTCTGAGCTATAACAACTTTCCCACAGAAAATCATCACGCTATGTCAATGCTGAGTGAAAAATGAGAAAGCTAATTTTTTTTTTTATAACTATAATAATTACATTAAGTTGAGATTCTATTGTAAACGAATCTTCTTTTCCGGCGCTTTAAAATGCTTAGGTTCCGACAATTACGATTTGTACGTGATACCGATTGTTTTAATGTTGGTAGTTGTAATTTGTTTTGGTATTTCCATTTTACACTATTGAGCAAATTTCATGGAGTATTTACGCAATAACTATTTTGATTTAATTATATTTATTCCTTGAAGCTTTACGCAATAGAGTATTTAAATTTTTTTACAGTTTTGTTTACGAAATTGTCTGGCCATTTTATAAGAGGAGAGAAAGAGAAGACTGTTTTTTTATTTAAAGAGCGTTAAAATCACAGCTATAGTCATAACAATATCGGTACCAGCCGTTTATTAATAATAATCTTTTAACGATAAAAAAAAAAAAAAAAAAAAAAATCAAATATGATATAGGATTGTGCCGATGATAAAAGTGATTGCGATTGTTTGGCAAAAACATTATAAATACACATCAACGGGCACGCCAAAATAATTTTATTAGGTTAGTCCAAAACGCAGTCATAATAGTCATGAATTGATGATGTATGATACGATGATGCGATGTTATACGCATACGACGATGGATAAATGATTTTGATATTGATAGAATTATGAGGCGTGCAAAACACGATTTCATAGATTATTGCGTTCGCACCGGGAATCCAAATTTAAGGTTATCTAGCACGTCTGCAGACGTAGTGTTAAATTGATAGTTCAAACGACACTATATAACAATATTTTCGAATAATAATACGCTTAATAATATTAATAATTAGGCTTCGTCGTCGATATAATATTATCTACGAATATCCATATAAAAAACCGTTATAACCACATCAATATCTCGGACCGTTTTACCCGGTGTGCTTTTTTTTTTATCGAACGTATACGTATTCATATATATATATATATACACCGCGAATGAATATAATTATTGGATTTTTTTGTTGTTGAAAATGTCTGATGATTACAGAAGTTAAAAAAAAAAAAAAAAATATAAATAAAACCATTTAACGAAAAAAAATAAAAACGAATACGGGTCATTAATTCAGGCGATTCCGGTGATTTCGGTAAGAAATGAGCTTACGTCTATTTTCGTGTGTACTGTTTAATATGTTGTCTGACGATTCGAATAAAAATGCGATTATACACGCGAATTTAGGTTCAAAAAAAACATGGTGTAAAAGTGAAAACTTATTTTTTTATATAAAAATAATATGATGTTTGTTCTTAAAAAAGAATAAGTTTAAAATAGTTTTGGCACTATTATTACATTAAACTGCGGAATTTATTCGTATTATATATGAGTAATATCCAAGACCATTTTAGATCCTGCTGCAGGGTAACGCGCGCGAGAACACTATTGGTTTCTATATGTGTATGTTTTTTTTCTTTCGAAATACGTTTTAAAGGATTGTTTAAGATTTTTTTTGTCAAACGAATAAATAAATATTCGTCGTGTATACGAAAATAACAAAAACTCATGCCTATTTTTTTTTTTTTTGTTTTGTACGCAAATTTATTTTAGTATTTTTATTCGACAATAAAACATATAATATTACTCCGCTAATTAACTAACAAATGATCGAAATAAAACCACCGATAATATAGTACTGTTTTAGTAGTCATTATACATCGTAATAATATGTTTTATAACAGTTGCGATTTTATTTACGCGTTGGCATAGTTTTACCGTGGATTTTAATACAATCAACGGTAAAACTGTTTGGTCGCGTGTATAGAACAGAGTTTTCTTAAAGAATTTTACTTTGACGGGGTTTTTTTACACTGGCGCAGGAGCTCGTTTTAGGTGATAGAGGGCCGCGTAGGAACTTACGACTACTATATTTCCCAATGCAGGGACGCGTCTCATCTGCCATAATATTAGACATTTTTTTTATGTCGGTCAAGTTGGCACCGGCTGTTTTTGCTACAACTTAAAGAAAAAAAAAAAATAAAATAAAAAAAGGGGTCACCATTTCGCTACACTTTGTTACGATATTCTCGTAATTTTGCTACCGGCTGGTTTTTCCTATACGGCCCAGAAACAATCATCGCCGACATTTCAACCGAACGACTCGAAATTCGTAACATAATTATCGTACAAAACGATATTTTTCATCTGTACCTACCGAGTTCGATTGAGCAAAATTAAAAAAAATATTACAATATTTAACAAATAATAATAACAGTCTACAGTAATATTTAGGAATAATGTTTTGTATGGATACTAGAATAACTAGAGTAATTACTTGTTTAAACAGTTTAATAAAAACGTATTATTTTTTTTATCACTATGCGTGTTTCGGGTCTGTAGGAAAAATCTGAAAATGCGGTAGCAAAATGTATCGAATTTGTAGTAAAACCACTTATTTTTAAGTTAGAGAAAAATGTGGCCAACTTGAAAAAAAGTCATATCTCCCGGGACTTGACATTTTTTAAAAACTTTTTACAGGGACGCATTTCGACCGTTTGTGCCTTGTCTGAGTTATTCTAAACAATTTCCACCAGATATATTGCTCCGATCGAAAAACAGCAAGAAAGAATTTTTGTTGCATTTTATATCTTACTGATGTGTTATTTTTGATTTTCATTATAGTTTTTTAAATAATGGGGAGAAACCTAACCCTGAAAAAACGTAGTAAAACGGAATATTTACGAGTTTTGTAGAAAATCGATTTTGTTTTTTTGTTGTAACTTTGTTCAAAATAACCGTAGCGACCTGAAACTTTTACCGAATACTTATAATATAGGCACTTTTTAGACGAGGTACAATTTTCTAAATATTCTTGTGTTTTTTGAGTTATAGATAAATATTTTAAATTTTCGAATTTGTTTAGTTTTTTCAGTTTTATGTGGATAAAATAGTTTTGGTTTCTCTAAAAAACTCGACAATTTGATACAAGGATCATCATAGGCTGTACTTGATGCGTTATGCTGTTTTTTTTCTTATAAGCGTCTAAAAAAGTTTATATTTTTACGAAACTCGTAAAAATCACGGCTTTTCGCGTAGCCGTATACTACTTTGGTACACTATTACTACTGCTCGTATATTTTTCATTTATGCCAATTTAAAACTCTTTTGGTTCCATAAAAAAACGTTAAAAAAATTTGATACACGGTTCGTCGTAGGTCGTATTTCAGTATTTATAGGCAAACTGTATAATTATAAACGAATCATTTTACTCCAACAATTAACTTAAACGGTGTAATAGTATTTGGTATTTACGTCATAATATCGTGATATAGTTGTTTTATTTGCGTAAAGGCCGTGTGGTTTTACTGTATATTCGTGCGTGTAAATGTTTTTTAACGGGGTTTTTTTTTTTTTTTTTTTTTACTATATATTTATTATCAAACGGATATCAAAAATGAAAATGCGGAGATCCGTTATAATCGTATCATATGATCCGATTAAACAATTCCGAACTAGAACGCGATGGGGCCCCGACCATACGCGTATAAAAAATATATAAATATATAATATGTATTTTTTTTTTTTTCACTTAGGTACGCAATCGTTTTCCCGCCGCTTGCAAAATTTCGTTCAACCGAAATTCGCTATATATTTTCTTAATCGATACTGATTATTTTTACAATAATGATTAATGACCGTACGGGTTTTAAACATCGTTTATGTTTCCGCACAGCCGGACCGAATCGAATATTGCACCTACCTGTAACGTTTTCTCTCTTTAAAAATTGTTTTTCATCAAACAGCATCGGAGGCCAGTGGACGTGGCTCCATTGCTGCGAAACAAACTGCTTTCGATAAAATTGCCAATTCCCGGTTTGTGATATTATTCTCTCTTGCTTTTATCAATCATTCGAAATATTTTCAATAAATATCTAATCGTAATTTTTATAATGTCTCGTTTATAAATATTATCAACAAGTCTGACGCGAAAAACACGCGTGTTCGTTTTCACAGTAATCCGTTGTTAAATCATTTTTGTCGAGACTATTAGAGAAACAAACGTGTTTTACGTACGATGATATTATAATAATGTTATTTCGTAAACGTCATTTTTTACTTTTTAGCACATGTTACGCATTTTAATATTTTCTCGCGGTTTTATTTTCGCATATGTTGCAAAACGGAATATAAAGTGATATAACATTTTTGCCGCTACATATACAATTACGGTTAAATGTTTTATAGGTATACCTATATAAAGGGTTTCAAAACGTTTTTAAAACGTTAAATGATTCAAAAAACGATTACGGATAACATATTGGTAAACGATAAACGATTGGAACACAATATAAACGGACCAAAAGCTATTTCGACACCGAGTAATGACCACAAGTAGAAAAAAAAAAAAAAAAAAATGAATATTCCAGCACGTGTATCACTGAATTTTTTTGATCACTTATTTTTTACCATAAAATACTATTTAAAAATAGTAATTTGAAAAACCTTTGCCCACCGGGAAGCAGTTTCGTCTAAAGAACACATACAAATTAATGCTTAAATTTCAAATACGAATATTAAATAATTTAACGTTAAATTAAAAAAAAAAAAAAAAACTAAGTCGTTCAAATGTTATACGCTTAAGTCGTCAACGTTTAAAACGTTTAAACACATAAAACGTATAACGTTAAACGCATAAAACGAATAACGTTTAAATTTTAAATAACGGTAAACAACATATATATATATATTTTTTTTTTCGTTTGATTTAATACCCGCTTATATTTATAATATATACGTATATATGTACGCACCATACCGAACACGCGAAAGTTTATAATTTATTTCGTTAAGATTATCGGGCAGCCCCGCAAGACAAGTTACGCAGTCCCGTCTGATGAACGATTCGATATTGTCTGCGTTCCGCTATTGTTTTAGACATTATATTATTCAATATAAATAGTAAATCATATTGGTATTATTTGTTATAATAAACGTGGTACAAGTATAGTACTAGCGACAAGCCGCTCTTAAAATCGCGTAGGTCGTCTCGTCAATATGTACACAATCGTAATATCAATACACGCGGTTTTTTTTATTTTTTTTTATTTTTTATAACACTTTTAAAGTGTTAACTTTGTTATCTGTATACGATATTACAGTGGCGATATTTTAATTTCATTACTACATAAAACATTTTAACACAACACTTACTATATATAAATATTGCATTTCTTTTTGCAAAATATTGACTCGATATCGAGTCGCGCACAATATTTATCCCGTTGAAATGTATTAATACGCGTTATAATTGTTTACGATTCTATATATAATATTGTCTTTTCGTTTTTTTTTTTCCATCTCCAATTAGTTTTTTTTTTTTACGATTCTGAATTCCGTTCATAACCTCATAAAAAACTTTATTACGTAAACGTTATCGAAAATCTCGAGCGTATCTACCAATCGGATTCTCAATGTACACGCTCGAACAAAAAAAAAAAAAAAACTAATATTATTATTTTAAAACGATCCTTTTAATTTATTAATTTTTTTTAAATTTTAATCGGATATATATATATATATAATTGTAATGTATATTTACTATCGTAGTTTTGTATCGGCGTATTGTTGCTGCCGACGATGTGCGGAAGTTAAATTTTTTGAACTTGAAAATAACATTTACACATTAAAACACAATATTTCCAATGGCTTCCGTCCATTGCAGACGTTCCGGGTCAAAATGTACAAATCCGTACAAATCGAATTTATTTCCATGGGCGTTGCATTTTGACCTTAATGTATATAATATTCAAGTAGTTTATACGTATTCGTACCTATATGTAATATATGGATTTTTTTTTTTCACCCTTTTTGTATAGTGTATTTTCATATTTCCCAACGTGGATATACATTTATTTTTTTCCCTTCGGGGTGAGGTTTTTATTATACATCACGCACGCTCAGCAAATGTATATCCATCGGGGAACCACTTAATTATTACCTATGCCCGTAAATATAATACCAAATGTATATCTCGTTCATACGACATTCTAAAGGAAATAAGATACCGATATTTTCTTCCTTCGTCCAACACCAACGCCCACGCGACGTAGCGATTTAGACTTCAATCAATCCGATCGACGCATATCATCATGCAGTGTAGCGATAAGAATTTGTTCGTATTTCAGTCCTGAAATTTAATTGGAAAATCGATCTAAAATCAATCTAAAAAAAAAAAAAAAAATAATAATAATAATAAAACAACTGAACATTAATCGATAAAAATCGGCTTTGCCGATCTCGTGTACACGTCTTCATTAAAAGTTCGAATGCGTTGTCGGATTTCTTGTCGCCTGCATGCCGCGGTATTAAAAAAAAAAATAAAAAAATAAATCGGTATATATTATAAAATCCCCTTATATAAATACGGGTATATTATCGGCGTTTTATTTCGTTTAAATTTTTTTTAATATTTAAAAATTACTCCGTCAATGTCTTACAATATTTACGGTCTAACGAGTGGTTTCATTGTATGTATTATAGGCGGTATACACCGTCGTCGTTTAAGTTTTATACAAACGCCGAGTAACAATTTTTCAATACTTAAAGTTTAAAACGTACGTATGAAAAAACGTTTAAACGCAGTGTACACAGTTACAAACTTTAGTATAGTTATAGTCATGTCGTTTATAGAATTATTTAACATAAGAAAAAAAAAACCTGTCATGTGGGTACGTACGTACGTTTTTTTTTTTTTTTACTGCTCGTACATTATATGACACAAATCACAACCACTTATAAAAAAAAAAAAAAAAAAAAAAAAACGTATAGTATAGGTAGGTTGTTCGGTTTTCGCTAAACCCTCTGCGTGCGCGTTAGATGTTTTTCAAGACGTTTACATTTCAATGAATTTATACGGAAACTTCTAAAAGTTTATTTGTTAGTTTCCTTATCTTTAGGCGTATATACAATATAGTTTGCCTAGAGTTTAATATGTTATCACGTTAAACTATAAACTCTTGCATGAGTAAATTTAATACATATATATATATATATATATATATATATATATATATATAAAGATACTGTCTTAATTAAGATTTCAACGGCTTATTTAAAACCGAATACATTCCCGCATACGACCCAGTTAATTAATTGTATACAAAATTATACGATTATACCTATAATAAATTAATTCGTTATCCGAAATACATTATATTTTGTTGGAATTATTTAATAATTCGGATAATAGCAAAATGGTGAGGGGGGGGCGGGTGCGAAAGAGAAGCCTCGAACGCTGCGCACGGTTGCGCCACTGTTGTGGGTGTGAACTCGCGATTGTACGGTACATAGAGTGGTTTAATTAATTTATATCCGTACGCAACGATAAATCTTTGGTACCGAAATACGATTCTAAGCGGAGTTTGGTAAAACGTGTTTTGAAATGCCGTCGTTTATACGTAATTTTCGTCGAAATTTGAACTTAAAACGATTAAAACGATTATATTGACATTTTTTTTTTTTTTTTTTTGCTAACTACTAAGCGAAACGTACGATAAACCTCGTGAAAAAAATTCCAAGCCCAATTAAATTTTATCCACATAAATCTCGATTCAAAATGAAAAAAAAAATTCGAAACTTTTAAACGCCAATAAATAGCACACGAATAAAGTTATGAAAATCCACGTCTAGAAATGGCTAATATTAATATTCCGTGAAACTGTCAGGTCTCTACGATTATTTTAAAATGTCAACCGAATTACGATAAAAAAAACAAAATCGAATAACAAAGTAACCGTTTTCCTACGCTTTTCCCCGGTTTTTTATGATTATTGTGAAAACTACAACAAAAATAAAAACATATATAATAATCATATAAATTGTCTGTTTTTTTTTTTCGTTTCAAAATGTTGTGTATTTTTATGGAGTCAAAACAATTTTATTCAAATAAATCAATACATAGTACACGAAATGCGGTGGTTTTTATGATTTCACACTCAGCTTAAGTAACAAAAATGTGTTACGTAATTTAAATTTTTAATACACTTTGTTCAGACAAAGTACCGGTGCGAAGTTGTTTTCCAGACTCTAAAATACCGGATTGGTAGCAAATTCTGAAAATGTCGTCGTAAAATCATACAAGAATTTTGATACCTACTAAAGTTTTAAAAGTCAATCGCACAAAGTTCTGGCGCAAAGTTCAAGATATCAACGGCATTTCTGTCCTGTAGGAAAAACTAGTCACTAGCAAAGTCTGGAAATGCAATAGCAAAATGTACTAAATCCGTAGTAAAATTATTGTCCCCAATTTTTATTGTGACAAAAAGTGGCCGTTAAAAATTTGAAAAATAGTCATGTCCATTAGGACATGACTTTCTTTAAAAACATTTTACAGGGACGCATTTAGATATTTTCATAAATAATCAGAATTTTACCAGAAATATTGCTCTAATCGATAAACGGCAAGATATTTTTTTGGTTGCGTTTTAGATCTTCTTGAAACATTAATTTTTATTTATCATGTGGTTTTCTAAATTATTGCGAAAAACCTGGTGAAAATGTGAATATTTATGCAAAAACGGTTTTTCGATATTTTAGGTTTTTTTATGTTGTAATTCAAATAAACATAATTGTTGTGACTTGAAATATTTACCAAATATGTATACTACATATTTATAGAGATTTTAATATTTTCAGAAAATTCTGGAGTTTTTTGAGTTATATATTGCTGTTTTAAATGTTCGACATTTTATTTTATTGTTTAGTTTATATGCGGTTTAAATTTTTTGGCATAAGGTTTATCATAAGTTTTCGTTTTGGCAATATAAAAATATTCAAAATCCATAGGCAAATTTTTTTTTGTAGGTCTCTATGATTATTTCCAACCGAATTATAACAAAATCGAAATAAAAGAAACCATACATTTTTCCGGTTTTTTTTTTTTTTTTCCAATTGTGTAGTTAAATTTACAACGAAAATCAAAATATGACTTTTTCAATGCACCTACCAGATTCAATAAAATGTCATAAATGATACTACACCTGATTACCAGTACAATATTTCTGCTAGAAATGTTGTTCAAATCGTAGTAAAACCAAAAATTTCTCACTTCGTTCAGCGTCTAAAAACAATTCGCTAAATACTCATTTCAATGTAACCGCCTTGGCGTCTTCAGTGTAAACGCACGCAAGTTTTACGTACCTACCAACTTATTTCAGTTTGACGTTGATCGAATAGCACAATAATATTATTTTTCACTATTGCGGGGCACGAAGAGTTTTGATTTTGATTTAGATTTATTCGAGAGAAGTGCACGCGATAGGTTCCGCACGTGCGTACAATGAAAATAATCAATTGGCAATGCCATCCCGGAAATTCGGTTTTCTCGCGAGAACTCGAAACAATCATATTAAATTAGTTTAAGTAAAGGTTAACACATTTATTTACACGTAATTGTTACAGGATTCAATAATAGCGTGCCCGCCGCCGCACGTTATGGATTGTATATTAGTTCATAAATCCGTTAAAACTAAATCAATTTTCGAAAACTTTGAGCTGATTGAATTGAACAACGATAATACCTAGGTATAATAAGTTTAACTCCGGTATTACACAATAAGAAAATATACGTTTATCCCTTACGTTATGAGTTGCCTTAACAGTTGACTTGCAGCTATGTACGGAGATTCATTTCTTTGGGAATAATTTGGCTAAGAAAATAAAATTTAAAAAACCACAAACCCACAATGCAATTGTCTATAGACTAATCATAAACTTTGGTCGGATCTGATTTCGGTGTTGGTCTATAATTTTGTTAATTGATCCCGATTAAAAATAATATGGATCAATAATCTCGTCGTTTAAACTTTAATCCGGCGCTTTGGTTTTCGACTCTTGTACCCCATTCGAGAAATTAACATTCGTCGTAAAAATGTATTCAATAATCGTTAAAATTAAAAAAAATAAATAATGATTAATAATATCATTTTAGCGAAATGAAAAATTAACGCACAAACAATGTTGAGACGCAGACAAGTAAAACTTGATCAGACATAGATAAAATTTAATTGCTCCGAAATCATCTAGATACAGATAAATACAATTATCTCAGATAATATATTAGATAAGCTAAATTTTTTTGGGTACAGAAAATTATAGTTGTTTTAAATTGTCTGTTTTTTGGGAACATAATTTTAGCAGGGAGATATAAATTCAATTAAAATTAAAATTCATACGGTTAATTATTATTGTCTATTACAGTAAAAATAGTACATGTATTTTTTTTTTATTTTGTTGTAGATAGAGATATTTCCCCTCGATAATTAATAAAAAGATAATTAAGTATCTTAAATAATACTTGGATAGACGATGTTAACGTTTTCGTATAAATAAGATAATAAAAAACAAAAAAAAAAAAAAAAACCAAACACAGATATTGTCTAGTTGAATATTTTAAATGATTTTCATTACTGCGCGTATAGTAATAGAAAGAACAAAATAGTAATACGACGATTCAATGAAAATTAAATTCTAAACGTCTAGGAGTGCTATTGGACGGATGACACCTAAACATGCTGTGCGATTTTTATTAAAAAAAAAAAAAAAAAAAAAAAAAATACAACACATTTCTAGAAACCTAAATCAAGGTTATACGCCGAATAATGAAAATTCCGTAACCTCCAGTTACCCATACGGTTTAGTAAAACACTCGAGAATCATTTATTGTTTTTTTGCTAGGCGTTATTTTATGCTCGTTGGCACATTAAACTATTGCTGCACTTGTTTTTTGAAATTGCAGTCGAGACGATGGGGTACCCAATTACGTCTACGTGTCATCAACATGACAAATACGAGATATTTAGATAAAATAAGATAAAATATATGCACGCCGTTATCTAGATTATCTTCTAGATGATTTTATCCGGATAGTTTCAACGCTGTCCGTGTGTTTGCAGGAACTTGCATCACGAGGATCCTACGCGTCGGCCGGTAGGCAGTCAATCGATTCAGCCCTAAGCGATATTTTACGGTTTTTAATTTTTTTTTTTTTTTTTTTCCTTTCTTTTTTACCCCGTCACGCCCTACGCGCTATACAATATAATATATTGTGATATAGTATTTTAAACGAATCATTTATTTAACGGTGTACCCAATGTAAAATAAAAAAATTTTATTTTACTGTTTTAACATTATTTTTTTTTTTTTTTTTATTTATTATGAAAAATGTCCGTAATAAAAACTCTCATTTTGGGGGTTCGGCGTAATCTATATTTTATATATTTACGATTTTTTTTTTTTTTTTTTTTTTTAACAGTTAGTGAAAATGTGATTTTTTTTTTCTGCCGGCCGGTTTATTAAATTGAAAATAAAATAAAAAAATAAATCGAGGCATTGGTCGTTTGCAGTTTTATTGCGATACCGACCGGAAAACATTCGTAAAATTCGACTAACTTTAAACGGCCGGCGACGATTGTAAGAAACCCAAATAAATTTTAACGACTAGGTAAGGATATAGACAACGTCGGATACGAAAAAAAAAAAAAAAAAAATAAAAAAATAAGATAAAAGACGGACATACTTCGCACCACGGGTGAGCTACTGTTGTAGGTGGGAAGTTGGAGAGGTAGGGTATAGAGGAGAATTTAATTTATATTTGTACACAATGATAAATGATTGCTGACGGAAAACGATTCCAAGCGAAGTTCAGTTAATCTTGTTTTGAAATGCCGTCATTTTTTAAGATTTTCATCAAAATTTACATATAGCGCTTATAAAACAGAATTATTATGTAACCCTCAAATTTATTTCATTTTCACCATTATGTATATAATTTATGATGTTGGCCCAAAACAATTTTATTCACAATTATTCGGAAAATAGTACACTAGTATGCAAAATTGCGTAATTTTTACGGGGGTTTTTTTTTAAAATAAAGTTTGTACTTTAAACGGCTATATAAAAAAAAAAAATATAATAAAATACGCTCAACTTTATTCTTTTTCATCATTTAGTACAACTTACGATGAACATTGTGTCAAATTTTTGTGCGTCTAAAACAGCTTTATTCAATTAAATCGAATAAAACTTAAAATGCCTATAAATAATTTTAAAAAATATCCAAAATGTTTTGAAAATTTTAGGTCCCTACGATTATTTTTAATCGAGTTAAAATAAAATATCAAAAATAATGAAACCCTTGTAATAAATATTCCAATTTTTTCTATTTATTAAGAAAAATACAACGAAAATCGAAAAAAAATGATCACTCTAATGCACCAACTTGATACATAATGCTTTCAGAAAAGGTGCTACACTTGAAAATCGTAGAGGGATGTCTTTTCTACTGAAAAGATGTTTATGGAGAGAAAAAATAAAAAAAAAAAAAATGTAAAAAAAACATAGTAAGACCCTAAAACATTTCGACGGCTTCGCTCAAAATCTAAAACAACACCCGCAGGCAGCAAATAAGCTCTTTCACTGGAGTCAAATCTCCCTCCGGCTTGCCGTCGCTACAATATTTTATTAAAACAAAAAACCGAAATTGTTTTAGAAAAATAACAATCAATAACAAATTAAAAAAAAAAAAAAAAAAAAAAAAATTATATAAATAAATGTAAACAATATGTAAAATAAGAACAATGAATGGACTATTATATTAGTTGTGTTTATGTATCACTGGTTTTGATTTAAAAAAATCATCATCAGGTTAGAACACAAAATATTACGCCACTGACTATAAAATCGGAATGAGGAATGAGTAGATAAATTACTATTTTTACACATGGAGTAAATTAATTGCTTTTAGAAGAGATTATAAACCGAAATGAGATATTGTTTTTTTTTTTTTTTTTTTTTTTTTTTTTTTTTTTTTTTAGAAAAATCTAGAAATGCTGTAACAACAAGTATCAAATTCGTAGTAAAATCATGTCTTATTTTTCTGTTGTAATTAAAAATGCAGACTTGAATAATAGTCATGCAATGGACATGACTTTTTTTAAAAACATTTTACAGGGACGCATTTAGACATTTTGATAATAAATTAGATTTACACCAGAAATATTACTCCAATCAATAAACAACAAGAGAACTTTTTTGTTGAATTTTAAATGGTATTGAAATATTGATTCAACTAAATTTTGATTTGCCTTGTGGTTTCCTAAATAATTGGGAAAAACCGAGTAAAAACATACATACTTATGCAATATCGGTTTTTTGATATTTTAGATATGTCAAAATATCGAAATCTGTAGGCACATTTTTTTTTATAAGCATTTGAAGTTTTAACTTTGATGGCAATCACAGCATTTCCAAACACGATTAACCAAACTTTGCTCGGTTTTTCAATCGTTTTTCGATTTATCGTTGCGTACATATATAAATTAAATCTTTCTTTATATTTTACCTTATTAAAAGGGACTTACTTAATTAATTAATACTGTCCTGTACGAGGAGTGCAGCGACGATGTACCAAACATTCACTATAAACTGGCTGTTTTTTATTTTTGTACACACATTTTACATATCATACATTGGTTTCTGTTAGCGATTTGTCTACTGAAAATCTTGCTTCATTCAAAAATACAAGATAGCAAAGTTTTTTGTTGTAATGGAGCGAAAACTTAATGGTGTAGACCTGAAATTTCTACCGAACACTATTATATTAGCATATTCTAGATTTGGTACACAACACTCTGGGGGTTTCAAATTGTTGTTGGGTTTTTTTTTTTACTTTTATTTAGATGTTGAATCGTATAGTTACAAACAAATAACAATTACTATATAAATTTATCAAAAAAAAAATAAAAATAAAAAATAAATATTTTACCGACCTACAGCCGTTGTTCATTGTTTACACTGTTTACAAACTAAATATTACTCTTTATGTCCAACTTCCTACCTTCGCACCTTCCGGTCTATACTACACAGTGGCCCATCCGCTAAAACAGTATTCTACCTTTTTCATTCTCTCATAATGAATTTCGCATATTTTACGTTTTCGCAACATAATTTACGTTTCGAGAAATAACTAGAAACGAGTATTGTAATATTGTAATAATAATAATAATAATAATTTCGATAATATTGTCGGTGGATGTAAACCACAGTGCCGAGTCGATGCAAATCGGGCGTCGAGCATGATCGATTTTCTGGATATTCTCGCGGCCCCGCGGTTTAATGAGATGCAATCCCACCGATTTCGTATTCTGTATACTTCACATTGGAAACTATACGCTATTAGAATATTATTTCATACACACAATCGGAATACCGGTTAAACAAAAATAACGGCGTACCTACAAATCATTATACAATATGCCCGTAAGTTAAATGCCGGTTCGTTAAAATCTCATTGTCGATGGTGAATATGCGCATTTTACCTATAATGGTAATTATTATTAGTTTTTAGAAACTACGGCCAGCAATTAAAACCAATGGCGGGGTGCTTGGGTTTTTTTTTCTTTCTACCTTTCGTTAAAATTTCGCAATTGAATCACTAAGTTTTTTGGGTCCCGGTGCAAACAATTATTTAGAACACTCTTCTTCCAAAATGTCATTATCGTAATAAATTTTTATTTTTTTATTTAGTTGAATAATTTTGATAACATTTTAATGATGTTAATATATTTTGCGGCAAAAATAAAATCGTACAACATCGTAAAACCCAATAGTTCACTCCCTCCTCCCCCCCAGATCGCGTTTTCGGTTAGTAAAAATATTCCAAACTGATCACAACGTAGGTATTTTAAAACATGCGGATTTTTCACGTAATGGCTTTTGTTGAATTTTGGGGAAATCCGGTCACACGAAAAAGAAAATACTATTAATACCGGTTTACTGATATCCACTCAGAATGGTTTTTCGATTGCAGTACAGATTTAAAATGTTATATATCGTGTCGAATTAGATATCAGGAGTCGCCACTGATTGAACATTATACGCTCTATATTGAATACAGGTAGGTATGCTGTGTTTAATTTGCAATGCTCCCAACAATTGTTTAGGGTCAGCACGTGCATTGTCACAAGGGCAGTGAAATTGTTGCATTAAGAGAGACTCTATCAAGCCGATTGCATTATTGCGTTGTGATTTATTAAAATGTGCACTTATAATTTTGACGTTTTCGGCAATTTAATGGGACGAAATAGACAGCGATAATGTGTCGTTGAACGACATAGATTACGTATTACGGCGATATCGGTACAAGACCAATTGAATCACAACCGGATGGTCGATAGATAATATTGTCGATCGAAAGACGAGATTCCAACTTGTCATAACGATATAGAAATATTTCACAAATGTCGTAGCCAGTTGGTTTTTATTTTATAAATAAAATCAAGTTAGATATTCGCAAAACGAAACATAATTCAAGCGGTCGCCTGGCAATGAAGCGTCCGCGAAAAATATGCGAACGCAATAATTCCACCGCCTGAATTATATTATTATACAAACACGATCGAGTAAATTATTGATTTATGGTAATCGTCTGCGGTCGACCGGGGCGTGCCGCCGCCGTTAATCGTCATCTAATCTATATGTATTTAAGGCTCGTCTCCGCCGGGCCGGGCTTAGACGGTCGCACCGATCGAAAGAATTTCGCTACGGCAAACGCTAAGCCGACCGGCAAACTTTGCGGGCCGGCCAAAGTCTCGACTTCACGGCGGTTGTCGGCGAACGTTGCCAACTGTGCAAAGAACTTCCTGGAGTTCCCATAATAAGAAGACGCCGCCGTACCGCAGCGTGCCCGTCGTCCTTTGTTTGTCTAACGGGCGACATAGCGAAAACGCGATCACGGGTTTTGGTTTTAGAGAAAAAGCGTTTATTATTTGCAATATTGAAAGACGACAAGATTTCGGAGTGCAAGACGGCGTGTTTTTTTTTTTTTTTTTTATCGTTCGTCATTCCGATTATAACTAACGTCCGACTGTTTAGAAATAACGACAATTTTAACATTTTTTTTTTTTTTTTTAACGCACCGTTTTGCAGTCCGAAACGTTGCTCTCTTTTAATTCCATAATAGGCGATATTATTCTAGAAACGAAATCAAGTGAGTTCTACAATCGGTCTGCGTAAGCGTGTTTTTGCTATATCGCCCTACAGAGACTGCGAATGCCAGTGTGGGGTCCTCTTATGTTGAGGAGGATCGGCCTCGTCACGACCCTTTTTCTTTTCTCTGTCTGTCTCGGACGTAATACAGCTACAATTGACGTTCCGAGTTTTCGCGATTGTGGACTCTCTGGACGAGACTACGGGCAAAGTGACTTATTATAAATATATTTTATAAATAAGAAGATCTTTTCACTATAGATGTCACGAATATTTTTATATTGAAATTTATTATCGAGATATGCGCGTTTAATTTAAATTTAACTGTAAATGACTTATTAAAAAGGAGAGAGAAAATAAAGGAATATATTTTAAAAAAAATTCGTCCGTAAGATCTATAATCAGTAGTGCAACTAGGAGGTTAGATTAGGTTAGGTGCCTATTACAACCGTGCCACTTATTACCTCCCCGTTACTTATTGTGAATATGTCACTGGTGTCCGGAATTCGATAGACTGAAACACGCAGATCATACAGTTAGAAAAATAATTATATTTGAATATATGTTTGAAAAAAAAAAATTTAATATCCATAAATACTGTTCGAGGGGGGGGGGTGTCCAGACACTAAAAACACCCACCTTGGTTGTGCCACCGTCTATAGGTAGTACACTTCACAGGCAGACAGACAGACAGAGAAAACAAATGTTACACAGTGCTGTATACACGGGTATACGAACATTTTTCTTCGATCACGGGGGACAACAAAGTTTTGATCTTCCTCCCGAAAAACAAAAAACAAAAAAAGATACTTGAACTATTCGAATCGCTACACAAAACAAGAAAAGGGATGATCATCTCTCTTTTTGTAACAGCTAACCTCAGCGAACAAAATTAAACAAATTATGATGGCAATTAATTAACAGTCTAATGAAGTCCTGCTTTTGAAACTTTAACAATACATTAAAAAACAACACGTAGAGTACATGTATACATAGCCATACATTGCGGCGGGGAAAAGTGATTTATAAAATCATGAAACGGCATTGTCCGTCCCCCCTCCCCCCTAAAAAAAAAAAAAAATTGAAATTATTGATTCTGGGGTTTTGTAGAAACTATTCCGAACACAGGTTCGGAAATAATACCATAAAATGAATAACTAATATGACTATAGGTATACGAGTAGAAATTGGTGTCACGTCGATTCCCCACGACGTCAGTTCGCGTCACTTGACGCGCGACGAATTGACGTACGTTCATAATAAGTGTATATATATATATATATAAATAAAAGAAAAATCAATTAATATGACGTATTAACCAATGTTGAGACTTATCTAGATAAATTGCCATGTGCTGTTAAAATTAAGTTAAAAAAAAGAGGTTATTTATAACTAAATTATATGCCGAGTTCACGGTCAAATTTAGAGAGATTTTGTGCATCGAACCCGGTGAGTTTCACATAAATCGGAAAAAATGTTAGTTTTATTTTTATGCGCAGCAAATAACATTACTACATGAATAATGATAATTTATAATCTTTATTATCTGACAAACGGAAAGTAATAATCATTATTGAAAAATTATATATATATATATATATATCGCTCTATATAGTTTTTTTAAATATTTTTATCATCTAATAAAGTTTTAAAATGTCATTGGTTTTTTTTTTTTTTTTTTTTACCTAGATAAACTACGGTTATATTTTTATCAATTGTCCAGATGATTTTAATTCGGTTAGTATTTCGTCCGGACAGATTATCGGTAACTATATCATTATCCGAATAAGTTTTAATTGTCCGGCATGTCGACATTGTCAATTCGTCGGGTTTCGCGTTTTGTGTACCCGCGTAGATTACAACACGATACGCAGGTTGTTTAAATCATTTTATACCGAGCGTGTACTACAATAGCAATACCGCCGTACAAAGGGGATAATGTTACACGTCTCTCGTAGCCCGCCGCCATTGGAAATCTTAATAATTACAATATAACAATACGAAGCGATTTTACCGACCCGCCCCCTCCGCCGGCCGCTGTAGATAAATTGGCCAATGTACGCCCGTGTACCCTGCCAGTGTGCAGCGCCGATTTTCGTCTACCTCTCCGACTATAATTCGCGTAATTTTTCTCTCGCTCTCTTTGCCAACCGTCCGCGCCCGAATCCATCGCGATTCGCTCGTCTATTCCGCGTTCTCCCGGTATATTCTCCCGGAATTACTGACTAGCTACGCGTTTTAACGTTTAAAGAACGTTAAAATACCGGAAATTTCCAAACTCGTGTATGTGTGTGTATATACTATTATTTATCGACATCGGAAAATAATACGATGACGCACTACGTTAGCGAGAGTACAAAGCGAGAATTTACACGCGCCAATGTCGTGTACTAAATACCACCGCCCGCGGTATATTATATCAAATGCACGGGCGTATCGCTCTATTTCACGGTGTTCAAACAATAATATTACACAGACGTGCATTTCAAACATATCTATTTCAATATCTGAATATAATCGAGATTCTTCTCGCTAAAATATATATATATATATATATATATATATATGGCGGTTGGAGTACCGCGGTCGTATTGTATTATTATAACGCAACATAATATACGCTGTATTATAATATTGTGTTCCCTGTGATGTGCAAAATTAATAATTTTAGATTCCCGGCGTGTATCCACACCGAGCAATTTACCTACGTACATTGGGTTATTTTACTTTGACGCGTGGTTTTTTTTTTTTTTTTTTATATATACATTTGTCTGTCTGTCGGTCGGCGATTTCCACCGGAAACCTTGCGAATAACATCAAAGTCACTCTTCTACCCGGTGGCTCCCTTTTTATTTTATCTAGTCGGTGTGCGTTTCATTTTTTTTGTTTTTATTTCCTTTGAAATCCCTAGTAGATGCTTTTTTTTCTTTTATTTCTGTCTTCGTGAATACCTACGATGAATACGGTGGACGATACGAGGGGGCCAGACCGGATTTTTAAATAATTGTCAATTTTCATACGGTCGCTCACGATTGAATTTCCGACATTTTCTCGGCGAGGTTTTTTTTTTTTATATATTTTTTATTTATTTATTTTGTTTCAAACGACGGTATTCTAACCGCAGTATACTACGCATTACCGGCAATTTGTTGATTTATATTTCTTTTCCGACGCACTCGTACATTTTGCATGCCTGCTATTATGTACAAGCGGCACGGGGCGGGGACATGACAATCACGTCGTCGTATTCGGGGTGCGAACCAATATATCCGCACGGTAGCTATAGGTATATTATTAATATATTTGCTGCGTCGAATTGCTATATTGCTCGAACGAACGGGCGGTGGCTGGCGGACTGGAGGATTGCAGAGAAATGTCTATATTTAAACATATACCTATACGGTATAATATAATAACGGTATTAATTCACTTCGAAAAGTCGAACGTTTTTTTTTTTACGCCCCTTCCGTGTACGATTTATGGTGACTCTACTGACGTATATGATATAATATATTACTGTGTACCGATATACACGCACACACGCATTCTTGGGCGTCCGTCGGGGGTTTCCTCCGCAGTGGCGGCCGGGCGCCCATCGCGTACACTGCGACGCTTAAAAAACATAAAACAATGTCCCGACCAAGACGACGACGACGACGACGGTAAGAAAAGCGTTGGGGGGGAGGAGGGTGATGTGGAGTCGAAAAAAAAAGAACGATGACTAATCTCGGATGAGAGAGAGAGAGAGAGAAAAAAAAATAAATAATAAAGAAGAATAAAAAAAAAAAAAAAAAAGAAAAAAAAAAAACTGTTTTCGTTTGTCGATTATTATTTTTGCCGGCCTCGTGTCGGACCGGGCGCGACGCGTGCGCACCGCAATCGAGATAAACCGCTTCGCCACGAAAATTTACGATGGCCGGGGTCTCGGTTATTATAACCGTCACTACTGCCGGTGTTTTTTTTTTTTTTTTTTTTTTTTTTTTTTTTTTTTTTTTTTTTTTCCCGGTCGATTACCGTAAAAAAAAAAAAAAAGTTTACCGCCGCTCACTGCATGATACGGACGTGTGCGTATACCTAGCGAAAGTTTAAAAAAACAAATAATCGGATAATACGACGGTCCGGCATGATCTTATTATATTTTCGAAACGTATATATATATATATTTTTTTTTTAACGAGACGAGACGCTAGACATTTTCGCACTTGAAATTTACGGATTTTTACTGATAAATCTATCTATCGAATCGGTAATTATTTTGTATTCTATATAGCGCTATGTAAATGCCACCAAGACAAACTGTAACATTGTTGTCAATCTAATCACATCAATTAAAAAAAACAGTTGTGAAGTTAGGAATGTAGGATATAGATGTGAATTTAATTTATATCAGTACGCAACGAAATGTCTTTGCTAACGAAAAACGATTCTGAGTGTAGATTAGAAAATCCAAAATAGTTTTATTCGCATAAAACCAAATACAAAACTACGAAATCTCAAAAATCTCCAGAATATTTTGAAAATGGCGTACTAGTCGTTGTACTAGAAAGTGATAATATAAGTATTCGGTGAAATCCACGATTATTTTTAATTGAATTACAACAAAAAAATCGAAAATAACAGAAACCGTTAATATTCCTTTCCCCCCCAATTATTTAACACACTATAAAAAATATCTAAATAAAACAATGACCTTCTTAACGACATCGACTAGACAAAATTTGCTACCAGAAAGATTATTTCTGGTAGAACAAATTGTTCACAAGCAGGAAAAAATAACACACACACACACACACACACATCATACACATCGTACAACACTCGAAATCAAAAATATTAATTTTGTTTTACTGTTTCAAGTCGAACCATTACGATAGTAAATAGTTCCGAACGAAATACTAACGGAACAGCCGGTTGAGATAGATTGAAAACCCGCAGAAGAATAGCGAAGAATCGAGGAAAATCATCGGTCTGCCGCGGATGTTTAGAACGTATCAATAATAATACAATAATATAATACAAATAATACAAATATGATTGGAACATCGGGGAAAAACAATAAAAATTGCGGATTTCTAATAATAAAATATTATGATCGATCGTCGACCACGTGTCTATGTTGTATTGATTATTACACACATCGTTCCGTGGTGTTCGTCTAGGCCACTGGTCGGTAGGCAGAGCCGGTTTAAGGGGGTTTTTTTTTGCCTCTTTAGGCAAACGATTCCCTCCATCCCTCAAAAATTATAATCAATTTTTTTTTTTGGTAACCATATGATAACAATAATTTATACGCGCGATTAGTGTGATGTCATTTTATGTGATGACAATCCTCGTCAATCTGGTTCCGAACAAATGTAAATGTACATGCAAGTGTGATGTAAAGTAACTTAAAAAATTGTATATTCCACATTTTAAGTACTTAAGTATTGTTTTGATTGCTAAAAACCGCATTTCAGTAATTCTTATTTGATAACAGTCCAATCGTAGTTTGTGAGTACTCGTGTTTTATGTTTTAATACAACACGAGCGTTTGAAAAAAAATATTATTTGTACTATTAATGGGATTATTAAATTGTTAGCATCCAAATGATCCGATTATTACTGATAACAGACTGACAAGAAGAGCATTCCGCAGGATCGCGCGTATCACATACAATATAATTAAATTTATAAAAAAACAACAGATAATTTTAATATTATAAATTGCTGTATCCCACCTTACAGAAAATTCTAAGACCACAAAACAAAAAAGAAAAAAAAAAATGCTATTCATTTGCTGATTTTCATTAGAACTAATTGCATAGCGTTTAATGGAGAATAACTAGTTGTAGATAGCATAGATAGTTTTGTTTGCGTTTTAAAACTGAGAAAACTCCCCAGAGTAATTATGGTTCCACCATCAATATCTGTCGAAACTTATTAAAATAAATTGTTTGCACTTCCTAAAATGAATGTTCGCTCGGGTCGGCTGTATAATGTTCTAGTATACATCCATACATTTATAATTGGACGTCACCAAATAGAATAGACGTCACTTAATTTTAAATATTTTTTTAAAAAAAAAATGTCTTTAAAATTATTATTATTATTTCTGGGTAGATTCTCGGCCCAGTAAGACGAGCTGCGAATCGCTTTGGGGCCTCGGGTCGAATAAATAATTTCCAACACGCTCGGGCGGGCGGCTCTGAAACGAGAGCAGTGTCGTTACATATTGAAATACATCTATCAAGATAATATTTGTCCGTCTATTATTATCTTATATAGACGAACATTTTGATAGCTATCTGAAATTTATCTAAGATGAAAAAAAAAAAAAATTTCTTTTCGGTAGTTATCTCGATAAAAATATACCTAAAAAGAAATGTAAAAGTAAATATTATATTATTGTTCCTTAGTAGAAAATATTAAATATTAAATAAATGTATTCGTTTGTTTTACATTAAGTTGAAAATTCAACGTTACTAGCCAGTGGCGTGTTAAACCAACTTTTTGTGAAAAGTAAATATTTGCATAAGGTACACACCTCCCCCACCCCGAAAGCTTTACATAATCCACCACAATATTCAATTTAATATTTACAAAATACTCAAATATTTGTACCGAATTTTCGTATGTTTGAACTTTACAAGTTATTTTATCACGTTCTGTATAATTAATTATGCGATGATGTTGATTTATAATTTCTCGCTAAATCCGGTACCCAATACCAAATTTTAATAGAGTAAATGCTGCAAGAAAATTCATTCGCCACGCCACTGTTACTAGCTACACAGTGTGTAACCACTATGCATTTACAGCATTATTTTTCACCGTTTACATTTTCATTTTCCTACAATAATTTTTTTTTTTTTGTTTGATAAAATCTACTTGTCTATTATCTTAACCGAGATAATTTAAATATTTGTTATCTAGATGATTTTGGAACAATTATCTTATATCATTAATCATTGTTATCAAAATAAATTTGACTTGTCTTCGTCTCAACACTGAACGAGAGGAGCCGGCAACCATTACTTTGATCTATATAAAATATCATAAAATGACATTAACGGCTAAAGATCTATTTAAGTCTTTGATTCAAAGATAACGACAATACGGTTTGATGGGAAAATTCAATTGACGATTAAACGCGAGTAATAATCGGAAAATCGATTGAAATAAAAATACCTCCTAGTACTCGATTGGCATTTATTAAAATAAAATAACGCGTTGTCTACCGCGCGCACCTCTCTATTTACCGAAAATAATCAAGACGATACGGACGAAGATCCGAAATAATGATTTCGTCTAGATAATAAAGATAGTGGCCGTGGGTATTACGTCTGGATTATCCTTTCTGACGACTTTTATCCGGATAATCCGAACGCTGAACGCCGGCCTCCGGGCGCCCGTCCGCCCCCGCCGCGGTATTTATTATTTACCTACTCGAGCCAACTCCGCCAATCCCACGTAAACTATATTCGTTACTATTAACGCCGCCTGGGGATTCCTCGGCCCCTCGTTCCCGGCGGCACTGTCATTACGCGGGTACCGTTACGCGGTTTTGTTAAGCGACGTTACGTCATTAACTTCAAATTGGAAAATCGCCGACTAGACGACCATGCAGCCCCCGCCGCCGCCGCCGCCGCCGCCGCCGGCCGACCGACGCAAGTTTACAACGGTTATACGTTTCAATGTACGCGCGCCGCGGCAGTCATTCCCGACGACGACCCGTCCGCCGTCTATAACGGATAGTCTCCGCATGCCGCGTGTGTCCGTCTATATCATTGCGTACCGACCGTTTGAAGTACCGGGTGGGACAGGACAGGGGCCTTTTGTCCGGCGGAGCGTGTAATGTACACGCCGTCCGACGGAATCGCCAATGTCCCGAATTCCAATGCACAACAAATCCGGCCAAGTGCCCGACGGTGCGCGTTATACTCGTGTACATCGTATTATATATATATATAATACAATTATTATTGTTCGGCGAACGGTACTGAATAATGTAATATTGTATCCGCTAAACCGGGAGGAATGTCGCGGACGGGATGTCGGGAAATGCAAAACGCGCGCTCTGGCGTTTGCAATTTCGACTACGGTTGAGCTTGACGGGCGTGCGCCCCGCCCGCCGTCCGCGCGAATTCGTATTTCGCAATTTTACCGCTGTTAATTCAATATTACGACACTTATACCCGACGTGATGTCACGTAGAAACTCGCGCGAAAAATGTAAAAGAATCAATTAAAAGCCCGTGTCCGGCTATTAGACGGCGTTTTAAATAGATTGCAGACTGTGCCGGAAAGAGAAATGTCATTAGCCACTGTTAATGACGACCGGCCGACTCGAGCAAAACTCCGATACGTTTTATATATATATATATATATAATTAAGCCCCGAAATATGTTTGATAATTTAACGAAATCGTAATCAACGATAGTATAATATAGAAGCGGAATAAAAATTTATCCTTGTCTCTTCGACACAATCGATCTAAATTCCGAGAGTCGTATCAATCGATTTTATTATTTTTATTATAGGAAATCTAGTCCGGCTGTTTGTAAATAAGCAAATTAATCGTGTCGAACAAATATCAACCGTCTGGATAAATTTACTCAACACAGAGTTAGGCCGCTTCAAATTTTATAACTCGAGCCGTTTAACATTCCAATCTTTTTCGAATCAAAACTTCTCAAATCGGCACTAGTGACGATTATGTATACGAGTCGAATGAATGAACTTATACGGAATGAACACGAAGTGAAACGTAATATGATGTTACCTTCCGTCCGTCCGTTGTATGAGAAAAAACAATTTAAAACTAACCTAACCCGACTTTGAAAAGTTTAGTTTTAAAATGTTCGATGATGTTCGTTTAAACAAATCTCGTTCTATACTGATATATAAAATTTCGGCATCTTACCGGTCCACTCTTACACCCGTACGACGTATTTTTATTAGTCTTGTAGTTGTACCCGCAATAAAAACCAAAGTACCTATTACATTAATAACCGGGTAAAACGGTGAGTATAAAAATAAACGCGTTTATCGACGTTTATTACGTTTTAAACGAATTTATATAATATGTCCCGCCCGGCGGCGTTGCCCACTCCAATATATTTCTCAGCTTTTATAAGCAGAATTTTTTTTAATCATAACAACTATTTATATATGGCCGTCCGCGGAAACTCAGAAATGAACAATGGACATTTAAAAATATCAAAAATCAAGCGTGAGCCACGGTTCAGGAGTTCAATTTTGAGATAAAAAGTAGACAGAGACCATTCTTATTGGAAAATCCAGTAGAACCCCCGACATACTTATACTTGCGTAAGGAAAAGCAACAAAGTGACAATAGAAAAATATCATCATTATGCAGGATATTGAGCGATATGATTGCTAATTGCCAATTTTTAGTTTTTATCACGGACAACATTATTATTATTAAACGTTGAAATATTAAATTGAATGTATACTTATAGATATAAATTAAAAAATGAAAATCATACATGCATTGGGTGGCTATGTGGGAGCTCGCCAACAACGCAGTGCTGCGAAGTTACTCATTGACAGAGCACAAATATCTAACATATTTGCCGATTATTTATAAAAAAAAAAAAAAAATGAATATCCCGTTTATTTATTAACGTACAGAATGGGAATTAGGCTTAAAACATACTCCGTGATATACTCAATTACGAAAAAAAAAAAAAAAAAAACCAAATGACGATTGGATAAGTAGTACCAGAAATCATTCGGGACAAAAATTCTACACACCGTTGTTACAATTGTAGTTTATCAACGCTAATATCAGTTTCGAAAATAAGAAATCAGTTTTTTTTTTGCTTTTTTTTTTTAACGTTTTTCGATAAATCTGCAAACTATATACGATATTAAAAATTGTTGAACCGTCGCCGTTCTCGAAGAAACTCCGATTTTATACTATTATCGTTCAATATTTATAATCTTGTTATTAATTCCGATAAAATGTTTAAAAAAAAAAAAAAAAAAAATCTATAGCGAACACTACGGCATAATTATTATTATCGTATACCCGTAGAGCTAACGTTTTTTTTTTTTTTTTTTTGTTATCGATGTTGTTGTAATATTCTTCGGGACGTCAATCGAGATAGTACGGGTATACATATACATAGTAAAATAAGTGTGAAACCTCCCCTATATTGTTTGTCTAAAAAAAAAAACAAAATACAAACGCATTAAATAATCGTTTAATTAAATTAGAAAACGAATAAGGTTAATAATATATTATATTTTTTTTTTATTCCGTTTTCGTATAATTTAATTTGTTAAATACACACGTATTGTATATAAAAATCGTAAATATATTTTACCCTCGGCGGTTATTACGTGTTATCATAACGGTCGACACCCATTATTATTTTATTCGTGTCTAAAGAAGATATTCGGTATCGTACCTACCTTTATATATATATATATATTCAATACTGTCTACCGTAATGAAACACGCCCAAACTGTGACCCGACATCATATACTCGTATTTACGAAACGTCTATCTATTTATAGTACACTTTAGAATCATTTTTCCGTCCGAAATATTGTTGTTAATCATAATATACCACGTATCGTATATTAGCGTTATAATACTGTCCCGTCGAACAAGTTTATTTTAGATTCTGGACAAAGCGAACAATGGTATTGGTTTCACTATGACGTGCGTGTGTGTTTTTTTTTTCTTTATTTTTCTTCTCTCCATTAACGACTTTTCTACCGGACATCTCGCTCCGATGTGCAAGCGTAGCATCTTTTCCGAAAACCTACGGAATCTGGTTGGGACATTAGAAATGTCATTTTTTCGGTTTTCCTTGTAGTTTTCTTAATAATTGGGGGCAAAAAACGAGACAATTTACTGCAACGGTTTCATTATTTTCGATTAATTGTTCAAAAAGTCGTAACTCGGTTGAAAATAATCTGAAATATTTTTTCTAGGCGCGGACGAATTTTCAAAACATACTGACCATTTTTGAACAATTTATAGGCATTTTAAGTTTTTTTCCCGAATTAATTGAATAAAACTGTTCTGGCCCATCAGAAATGGACGAAAAATCGACACAAGGTTTATCGTAAATTGTATACTTAAAGGTGAAAATGTAAACAAATTAAGGATAATGTAATAATTCTGTTTTAAAATCGTAAAAGGCGTTAAGGCATTTCAAAATATGATTGATTAAACTTTGCTCTGAATCATTTTTTGCTTAGCAATGATTATTGGTATAAAATAAATTCGCTTCTACCTTTCCAACTTCCCACCTAAAACAGAGGTGCACCTGTGGTTCGAAGTATATATCAGTGTTTTTTTTTTCATTGGTCACAAATGTTCGTACTTATATCAAAATAATTAATTATATTATTAGATAATAATCGATTATACGGTTCGATTTTAAGAATATGTATTGTTAAATTTAAAAAGGTAAAAAAATACTACGGTGTAATAAATAAATAAATGAATCTCTTCACAAGAAACGTGACAAAGATCAAACATAAGTAATTAATAATTAATTATATAATTTTAGTTTTAGATTATTTTACTCGTCCATCTAGCACCGGCGTCCGTGTTTGTTTCCTGAATGTGAGGGAAAATACCAGCTAGTAGCAAAAATCCAGAAATGCTGTAGAAAAATGTATCAAATTTATAGTAAAATCGTGACCTCATTTTATTAAAATATCCGTGCCAACTTGGAAAAAAATGATGTACCCTGGGACATGACTTTTTTTAAAAGCCATTTTACAGGGATGTGGGTCACATCTATATATGAGATAATACCATTTCCCACATCAGACCTACCTATCTATAAATAATAAAGTTCGTTTTTATTGTTTTATATGTAAACAAATATTTCATTTTCCATACAAATAGTACATTATTAATACTCCATTAACTACATTAATCCCATGCTGTATTCAGTATCTAAAAAAAAAAAAAAATGTTATTAACGTTATAAAACAGAAACCACGAGAAAAAAATTCTTGTTAACAGACAGATAAAATAATAAAATAGCAAAAAGTTCTCATGCCGACTGAAAAAAGTCAATTTTTTTTAAAACATTTAGCACGGACGCATTTAGATATTTTGATAATAAATCAGATTTCTACCAGAAATATTGCTCCGATCAACAAACGACAAGAGAAATTTTATGCTGCGTATTAGATCTACTTCTCATATCGCTAAGTTTTTTTTTTATTTTCGTTGTAGTTTTCTTTATAATTGTGAATAACCGGGAAAAAACGAGCAAATTTTCGCAATTATGGATTTATGTTAGTTTCGATTTTGGATTTTTGTTGTGCTACGGTTAAAAATATTCGTAGAGAGACCTGAAACCGAATAATTATATTGGCACTTTTTAGTCGGGGTACAATTTTCCAAATATTCGGACTTTTTTTAAAGTCTTTTCGGTTTTACGTGGACAAAGATTTTTAAATTTTTGTTTTATTAAATGTTTTAAATTAAAATTCATGATCAAATTCGTTGAAAACCCAATCAATTGTAAATAGTTACGTAGTCACGAACTAATACGGTTTTCAATTTATCAAATGAAACGTTCAACCGAACTCAGCTCAGAATCGTTTTACGTTTGCAATGATTTATCGTCGTTATATTATATGGAATTACACTTTAGTGCTAACTATTTGCCCTACTCTTTATTGCGTTGAATATATTATTATAATTTCGGATAAATCGACAACCGACGCCGGGCACTCATTAATTATAAAGTCGAAAGTTAATTTTCTGCCAGTAACTTACAAACGTAACTATAATTATAGTTTGTACGCAGACTATAAGCGACTACCCATCTACCGAATAATAAACGTTTTTTTTTTTTTTTAATTTATTATTTTTTTAAGTAGTGATAATAATACGCTTTTACATAACCGACACGTATAGATTCCGCGTTATATCATATTTTGACACGAAACATTTTATGACGATGTAACGCAGTAGACATATTATATATTATGTTGTATAGCGTCCACCATTACATAATTATTATTTCGCCGCCAAAAAGCTTCTCGCCTTTTTTTTTTTTTTTTTTTTTTTTTTTTTTTAAAAAAGGTTATCGTCCGATTAAATTATTTTTTTATATTTCGATAATTAAAAGTGTATACGCGCGTAAAATAATAATATATCAAATTACATACAATGAATGGGCGGGCGGGTATTACATTACACGATTTTAGCCTTTAGGCGGCAACCGACGTGGACGTGTAGTTATTACGCCAAATTTCGAAACGATTAAATATTATTATATTCAAACTGCGTAATGTACGGTAATCTATATCCCGAATATCTGAGCGTCAAACTCGGAAGAGCGGAATTGTTTTACGCGTCATCGTCACGACGCGTACAAGATCCGTTTCCGACACCTAACCGCCCGGCGTGTCTACACGCAAATCTCAATAATTCATAATCGCTCGTGGTTTCGCGGAAAGTATGAATTTATCGCTTTTTAATAGAAACGATTATTTAAACATTTATCGTAAATTCGTCAAAATCCAAAACACAAATCGCTCGTTGTCAATACGATATTCCGCCGCGGTATTACTTTTTATCATTTACCTCCGTTGGCGGACAAAGTATTGAAGGAAAAAAAAAAAAATTAAAAAATTAAAAACCTATTAATTTTGACTAATATACGATATACGCCGTTTGAATTAGAAACCCCAAATTTATAGTATTTATTTTTCATTAATAATATTTGAATCGTCCCAAACGAATTTTTATAAAAAAAAAAAAAAAAAAATGTTGAACGAACAGAAATGTTTTAATCCGGTTAACGAAAACTATTTTAATAAATGTCGCGTAAACGGGACTACGTCGTCCATGGATAACGGTATAATTACAAAAAGAATGAAAAAAAAAAAAAAAAAAAAAAACTGTGGCTTATAAACTACTTTGGGGTGACGATGCTTGCTACTTATTAATACCACCGGCGGCGGTTCTTCTGCTAAGTGCAGGCTAACCCAGTGCACGCAAAATATATGCGATTCAAAAAGTGAAGAAAAAAAAAATATATATATTGTCTGAATACCGCAGTACTGCAGCTGCAGAGTCATTAATTTCAATCTTAAGCTATCGTTATTTTATACTATAAAATATGTGATTACCTATACCTAACCTAACCTACCTATACCTATTTGAAAAAATGAAAAAAAAAAAAAAAAAGAAGTTCGTTTTTGTGTGTAAACAAATATTTTATTTTCTATACGTTATTAATACTCCATTAATTACAAAATAAATAAAAAGCACGACACTTCGCATCGTGACGGGTAGGCCACTGTTGTAGGCTGAAAGTCGGCAAAGTAATTAGCATTTAGAGTAATTTAGTTTATGACAAACCATTGCAATCAAAAAACGATTTTGGGCGGAGCTCGGGAAACTGCTGAGGTTATACAGTAATTATTAGTCATGTTTTTCCCCCTTATACCCAAAGTAATTAAGAAACCAACAAAAACTTCATCCGATATATCGTCATTTGTTGTCAGTTTTTATTAATTTTGTGGGAGCCTAGAATATGTTTTAAATAAAGTACCTTCGGTCGAAAAATTGGCAATTTTCTAAGGTTCATAGTTTAAAAATTAGTTCGTCGAACATTATTTTTACAAACTGAAAAAGTGTCTACTGAGAAAAATAACTCGTCTTTACTAATAGCTTCTCCGCTGTACTCAGAATCTAATAAAATAAATGTTCTTTTCGTTAAAAAAAAAAAAAAAAAAACAGAAACTACAATAAAAAAAAGTAGTTGTTTACACAGACGGAAAATGTAGTAAACTAGCAAAAAGTGCCAGCGCTGACTTGAAAACAAGTCATGTCCCTTGAGACATGGTTTTTTTTAAAAAACATTTTACACAAACGTATTTAGACATTTTGATAATAAATCAGATTTCTTTCAGAAATATTGCTCCGATCAATAAACGACAAGAAAACTTTTTTGTTGCATTTTAGATGTTCTTGAAATATTAATAAAGCCAAATTTTGGTTTACTTTGTGGTTTCATTAATAATTGGACATAACCGGGGGAAAAAAGGGTAAATTTACGCAATAATGGATTTTTGTTATTTTCGATTTTGTTGTAATTCAGTAAAAAATAATCGTATTGACATGAAATTTTCACAAAATATTTATATTAAATTTTCCTAGACGTGGTAAAATTGTATAAACATTGTATAAATGTTTATAAAAAAAAAAGAAAGTTTTTTTGGCGTTTTTTAAGTTATAAATGTTTTAAATTTTCTAATTTTTTTTTTAGTTATTATTTGGTTTTATCTTTGTAAAACTAACTTTATAAAAATATAAAACGATAAGACACGAAAAATTATGGTGATTTACTCTGGAGTTAAAAATTAATACAATTTTCAGCTTATATTTATCTAAACACATATATGTTTCATCTAACTTCGCTCAGAATCGTTTATCGTATTATGCAGTCGTCTATCGGATAGAAATTAAATAACCCTATATATCCCATCTTCCCACTTCCCACTTCCAACTTTCAGTGTCTATCCATGAACAGTAAAATCTTTTTTTTTTTTTAGTCGACTTATCCATACGTATGGATAGGTCTATAATTCTGTTATAATTCTGTTAAAATCAAACCGGGTTTGGGCCGATAGTATTTTTTTTTCCCGATATCCAATCCGCCGACAATATTTATCTACAGTATTTTCCAAATTCTGAAACTCGTATAGAATTTGTTTTGTTTTTTACAAAACCTAACCGAAATGTTTTTCTTGAATTAAAACCGTCATCCGATCAACGGTTAGCGGCCAATATCGGTTCGTGCCGATTCACGACTAGGGCCGGCCGTAGGATAGGTCAACCGGAATATTTTGCCCTAGGTTCCGCGCTTACGTCGTACAAAAACTAGTAGATTATAGTTAAATTGATAAAAATTATACCGTAGAGTTTAAGTTGGAATATACCTGTACGTTTGTAATAGGACAAATAGTACTAATTTGGTAAATTGATAATTTGATTGGCTTTAGTTAGTGTTTTATTTATTTATTTAATTTAAATTCACGTACGTATGATTACTGGGTCCCACTGAGAAAACTCGCGTGGGGGCCCAAGAGTTTTAGATTAAATTATTGAATACGCATATATTTGATTTACGCTGATTTTAATATTAAATTAGTTTACAGCGTATACGATTCTACATAGAGTTATAACGATAATTAGAAGAAAAAAAAAATAATAATAATAATGAATGATTCTTAATATGACTTATAGTTTTATTAGTCGAAGGATTCTAAGGATTTTAATATCCAATGCAATATAATTATTGTTTTTTAAATAAGATTCATTATATAAGACGGTATTTTATAGCGTATTTCGATGTCGATTATTTCAAAATGTCTACCGGATGTGGTCTTTTCAGATATTTTTTTTACGATAAAATTTTTGTTTGCATAGTATTTTGTATTTAATCCGTGTACTATTGGCTGTAATGAGTTATGGTTTTATAGGTGTATATTATAGCAGTTACGTTCGGTCAATTGAGTTAATTAATTACGTAGGCTGCGATAATTCGTATTGAATATACCAAAGTGGAAGGTAGACAAAAAAAAAAAAAAGAAAATGAATATCTGATAGGCATAGCGATTTGGTCCGGGGGCCGGCAAAAACTACGGCCCGGCTCTGGTTCGCGACCCCGTACAAACGGTACGTTACACGCGCGCGTATTGTATTATATAAACGTAATCGGCAGTCACCGGGGAGAGTGTTTTAAGCAGCGACTCGTCGTCATAAATGTTTATCGAATTAAAAAATAATATAGGTAGGCGGTAATAATTAATTATCGCGTGTGCCCATTACGACGAAAACGCTTTAAAACGCACACACGCAAAACGCAAAACTAAACTCTCGAGTGTGTTTGTATACGCGTCGTACGCATACAAAGTTTGCGCTGGTCGTTGTCGTCGTCGTCGTCGTCATCGTAGTCGTCGTCGTCGTCGTCGTCGCCGTCGCCGTTATTAATTTATATGATTAAATATTTATGCCCGACATAATTCGAACAATTGTTATTCCGCAATATTATAATATCGGTACAAAACGACAATTGTTCCGGGTTACATACTGGCTACGTATTCGTATTTGTTCGGAAACGCTCCGTTAAATTAATATTGGATTTTTTATTTATTTATTTTTTTTATTTTGCACTATATTATTATATTCTAAAAACGAACCCGACGACCCACTTACGATTCGCGTACGGTTTTTTTTTCTCTATTTTTTTTTTTAATTTAATTTTTTTATAATTTTTATAGAAACGACACTCGTCCGTGCCCGGCGGTGTTAACGCTCGTTTTATTTCCGTACTCGTAAACGGTTTATTTAAAAAAAAAAAAAAATAAATATATATATATATATACGTATTAGTACAAGACTTGTAATAACAGTATTACACTATCGTAACGCCGCAACGACCGGTTGATAACGTTGGTTTTATGCGCGGGGCAGGAAACTCCTCGAACCGAAGTGAATAAACAGAAGAGCGGGCAATATAACAAGAATATATATATATATATAAACAGCACGAAGAGGGGTGGGGAACAAATAACCACTCGGACTAAAAAAAACGTCCTGTTTTTTCTTTTCTTTTTTTTTTTTTTTTTTTTTTACTGCCAATGTTTATAGTCGTAATAAAATGCTGCGGTACACGGATATTATGTTTTATTACATTGCGGCGTATAATACGCGTAAACGACGTATTATAATTTTATATTCTTGCGCGCTTATATAATAATACATACCTGTACCGGGCTGCTATTCGCTATTAGTTTATATACCGGGTCTTGAACGTGTGCAAAGCCAAAATCCCAGGCTCTTTTCCAAATGTTATCAGTCCCTTCTTCCGGGGACGGTGGGGGGGGGGGGGTGGCACCCGGGAGGGCATTGTCCCCGGGCGTCATATTTCAAAATCTTTTAAAATAGTAATTTTATAATAATTATCGACAATCGGTTATTATCACGGAAAAGTGTCCGGTACAAAATGTAAAAAAATGTTCGAAATTCCAATGCGTGTTGTACAAAAAAATGAGTTCTTATGAAAAGGCGCCGAATGGGCGGGGTCACTGCCTCCAGAACGTCAAAAATGTAAATACTTCTCTGTCCTTCCCGTTATAAGGGGAAATTTAGTAACAAATTGTAGTTACATTAGGCGTGGTTTTCGGCGATGCAGTTTCAAGCGACCCGGACGATCGCCACTTATAGTCTAGCGAAAAACCCATTTTGGCGATATTGTTTACCGGCCGAATCGGCGAACGACTGGAAATCACTTTTACCGTGTTCGATTACTGACAATTCACCCCGATATAATAGGTGTATTGTCGCCACAGAATGACCGGATGACGATTAAAATGGGCCATAGATTTACGTGATTTAATCGGAATTATAACCAATCATTATATCCAAAAGGAATGCGATTAGTTGAATGTCCGCAGTGGAAATTGCGTCGTTTAAAAACGATAATAAATTACAAGATACTTTACCAAACGCGTATGGGCTGTGTTAAGAGTTTCCCCGGCAATTCCCGTAACTACTGCAAGCTGTGTGAGACGTTTTAGCACGCTAAAGCTCATAAGAACATACTTACGGTCAACTATACGACCGGAGAACTCTAAACGTAGATCAGCGTTAAAAGTAATATCGTTTCGGAAATAAACCCGAAAATCCTCGATTAAAACCGAAGAATAAAAGTTTAAGCAATACCCGCGTATCGTTCTTAACAATTAACATTCTAATTATAAACTATGTTTAACCTTTGTATTATTGTCTTTATGGTACAGTTTACGGAGTAAACAAAACGTTTTGGCGATAGTACACCGACCGGGTGGCAGACGACAGCGAAATTTTTACCGAAAATTGCACCGCCGAGACACGCCCGGACGCGTGTATAAAACGATAAACGTGTTTAACGGTTATTATTCTTAAAAAACAATCGACAAATTTCCGAAAGCGAATGCTTTCCGCTGGTGTTTGATAATTTCGTCGCGACGATATAGAAAGCCCGGGCGGGCGTCGACAAATTTTACTGCGCCGTTGAAATAAAATGTTCGCGCCGTCGCCGGCTGTCACCCGCGTAGAACGCCTTCTCCGCGGGACGTGCGAAAAGTAAATGGATCGTATAGGTCGACGTATAGATAAAACGCGAATTCGGTACTCCCGACGGACAGAAATAGTAACAGATATATTAAACTATTCTTCTTATTAGTTAACTTTTCAAAAGTACGATGCGATTTTCCCTCGGAATGACACTTCTGCTACTACGCTCCTCTAAAAGTCACCTATCTATTACGTATAATATATAGCATACAGTTTTACAACAATATACGAAACGAAAAACCGTCGTGCGTTGGTAACTTATGTCACTCCGTCGTCCCGATTTTACCGTCGTATAAATAATTATTTATCCCGCGCTAACTTTGACGATCTCTTTTCGACCCCTTTGTCAAGGTGCAAATTTTCGACACCGGCCAAATATATACGCGTCTAAATGTTTTTGTTGATTGTTTGAATTTCGAAAAGTCCATTCCTACCCGGTTGCCCAATACATTATACGTAAGTATAATCCTCTGTGACAGATTTCAATCTTTTAGACTAGGCGGTTCGGGGCTGCGCGTCCATAAGTCAATCAGCGGATCAGTTCCATCTATTATATTCAACGGACCTTGCCGAACCGATTGACACACATTTTAATGAAAATCGGTCGAGTACTTTCAGAGTTTGTCCCGGACAAATACGGAAGAAATTTTTTTTAATATATATACATAAAGATATAAATCGTGTGTGTAACGCAAAAACAGTGAGGGGGGAGCCACTCCACTTTGTATAGCAATCCAATAGCGATAGGAATAAACTTCCCGAGACTCCTCGATTCACGTGGATGGTACCTTAACGTGTTTTAATCGCGCAATCGTCGTGCTGATATTTTAATTCTGAGCGTTCAATATTGTCGTAGTCAAGGCACCGTGTACACTCGATTTATTTTTTTCGTCCAACATAGTTCCATTTTGCAACACAGTGTTAATAATATCTTTACCGTTATCAATGAAACGAGTCAATTGCACAATTTTCGCTTGTCTTGTTGTCGATGTTCGTTAATCGACATCAGATGATATACGTATGTATATATTCTCAATTTGCCTAGTAGTTGATTATTTTTCATTTTTTTTTATATATATATTGCCAATGTAAATAATTTGACAATAAAACCGGCACGGTTATAAATAAAAATATTGCGTGTTGCACAGATTTTAAAAATGAACGTTAATTAATTACTATTTTTGTATTAATTTGGCATACATATTTTAATGTATCTTTTGAAAGGTATTTTTTTTTTTTTTAGGATATTTTGTCATTATTACTATACATATTTGCATTATATTTAACATAGAAAGAATTTCGGTCTCTACTTATAAACCTTTCGAGTTTGACCGATAGCAATTAATTTTACTTAAAAACATCGGCCAGGTACGCGTTTTAATTAAACTAAAAGTCGTACTATTGTATAAAACTCCGAAGCGCGTTTACGCTAAAAATGTAAAATTGGTATACAGCATTTGAAATGAAAATCTGCAGGAATTATTATTATTATTTTTTTTTTACGACATTTTCCGTTTTTTTAAATTAAATTTGCCCGGTATTTGTTATTTTACAGTAAATCGGTTTATACGAATTTCTCACAAGGATTATTGTACGACGGGTATAGCTACCGCAGGATTGACAATAAGAGTATATTTTGAATCGTCGCGTTTCGCCTAGTGTGTTGAAAAAAAAAATGTCGTTAAAACGAATAGAACGTAATAGTTCAAAATGAGCTTTTTTTTTCATTAGAAAATGAGAAAAATGTACGAACTGCAAATGGAACACAAGTATAGTATAAGTGGGAATACTAGTAAAAACGAAACGAACTAAACGTACATAAAAACTGGACGTGACTAGGATCGTCGGAAGAGATCGAAACTATTATTACATAAAATAAAGCCTTTTAGCTGATAACTAAACCGAATTAAAATTGTCTAAAGCCGACGGCATGGATTGTGGAAAGCGTTAGTTTCGTTTCGTTGCGCAATTAAACGAGGTGTCCTCGTCAGACGCCTAGTGGTAGTCGTACTTTGATTATAGAAGGACAAAAAACTATCCGTAAACATTTGACGTTAATCGATAGTGAATGAAATTGACAAATTAAAAAAAAAAAAAAAAAAAATACTCGCTACATTATACATAATATCAAAATTACATTTTTTTCAGCTTTTTTTTTTTATCTTTTTTTTTTTAATATCAATATACTTAACGTAACGCAAAACGGAGGATATTTGTTGCGAGTAGGGTATTCGCGGTCTTCTGTGTTTTAACTTTTCTCGGAAAGTATTTTATGAATGAGTCGTAGGTGTACGTGTTGCATAATTGTAATTCGAGGTCTTGAAAATACAATATTAAAATTAGACATTGTTGGTACACAACTGTTGGCCGCTATTTATGAATACTTTTTATTTTATTTTTAATTGAAGCGGAATGATAAATATTATAATATTTTTAAAAAAAAAAAAAAATAATAATAATAATATACTATTATACGGTTAAGAAATGCCGTTGTGTACATAAATATTATATTGTTTTTGTAAATACTCGAGTTACACTTGTTCAAACGGTTTAATGAAAAACGTATTTTTATTATTATTATTATGGAGTTTTGGAGTAATGCAAATTGTAAAATAAATATTATTTTAATATTATAATATTGTATTTCCGGTCTGTAGGAAAAACCAGCCGGTAGCGAAATCTGGAAATGCGGTAGCGAAATATAACGAATTGGTCGTGGCGAAAGTCATTTTATTTTTTTTTTTAAATATTCTACATGGACGCATTTCGACAGTTTGTGTGTTGTCTGACTTTCCCATCAGATTTCTACGAGAAATCTTGCTCCAATCGAAAAACGATATTCGAGCTTATTTGTTGCATTTCGGATCTAGTTGGTATATCGATTTTCGATTTACCTTGTGGTTTCCTTAACAATCGAGGAAAACGGGAATATTCAACGGTTAACTGTTATTCTCGATTTTGTTATTTTGTTGTAGTTGTCCAGTTAAATATTAGCATTTTCTCAACGTGGTTCGTTTTTAAAACTATTCTGGCGTTTTATAATGATAATCGTAATTAAAAACCGTATTATAATCGGGTACTGTTGGTGCAATACCACTTAAACGTAATTTAACGATTACTTTATTTTTATTAATTTATGAAATTAAAAAATACGTCACAGTCGAGATACCTGTACACCTAATACTAAATTCAATTAACAAACAAAACGCCCTATACGTATATTATATTGTTTTGTAACAATCATACTAGAGTTGTTGTCCAAACGATTAATTAATGTTGAATTTACAAAAAACGTATTATTTTCATAAACTATTTTGTAAAAAAATAAAACCGTATAATCATTTGATATCGTTTTTAAATATTTTATTTCTACGCAGGTACGGTGATATGGTCCCGGAAACAATAGCCGGGAAAATTGTCGGAGGTGTGTGTTCGCTCAGCGGAGTGCTCGTCATCGCGCTGCCCGTACCAGTAATTGTATCAAACTTCAGTCGTATTTACCACCAGAACCAACGGGCGGACAAGAGAAAAGCTCAAAGAGTGAGTGTTAACACCGTTATTGTTTTAATAATTAAAAATTCCGACACAAAACCATACCAGAGGTGCCCATATTTTATGAAATAAAATCAATATTATTCTCGACCTCGTAGTTGGCCACGACTGTTAAAACGCCGTGTGTTGGTTTGTAATTATTTGACTAAACATTATTTTTAATTTTTTTTTTTTTTTTTTCAAGTTTTCCGTTGAATATTTAATTTATTAATTTGTAAATTTTTATCTTTTAATTCGTTTATAATATATAACAAGGTATCGTGTTGTAATGGTAATAGGTTTTTAAAAGCCCGACGAGTAATATTTACTTTAATAATCTAAAAATGTACAATAATAGTTTTTCTTTAAAATTCAATACTACCCGATATTAATTTTTTATTATAATATATTGAATATAAATTATATCTTATTGAAATCTGCTTTAAACAGATTTTTATAAAAAATTAAACAATATATTATCGTTGGAATACTATTTATTTGTTCTTCAATTACTTAATAAAATAACAATAATAATATTTTAGATGGTCATTAAGTTAGTTGTTTGATGTTCGATAATTTAAAATAATTATTTTATTTCTACTATTCGAGATCGATTAAACATTTTCATGTTTAAATTATATTTTTGCCAGTTGAAAATATAATATGATTTTTTTTTAAGACTTAGCAAAAAGTGCCCGTGCCAACATGAAAAAAATCATGTCTCCCGGGACATGACTTTTTTGAAAATCATTTTCTGAAAACAAAAATTATGACTTAATAAAACTAATAGCTGCTTCGCTGCACTCAGTAAATAAAAAATACTTGTTCTTTTCGTTAAAAAGAACAGAAACTATAAAAAAAAAAAAAAAAAATAGTACCGACTGAAAAACAAGTTATATCTCGAGGGACATGACTTTTTAAAAACATTTTACAAGGACGCATTTCGACCGATTGTTTCTTGTCTAAATTTTCTAAAAGATTTCTACCAGAAATCATTCACCAATCGAAAAACAACAATACAAATATTTTGTTACATTTTAGATTTAGTCGGTGCATTGTAGATACGCCATTTATTGATTTTCATTATAGTTTTTTTTAAATAATTTGGAAAAAAGGTCGGGAAAACGAGAATATATAGCTTGTGATAAAAAAATTTTGTTTTTTTATCGTAATCCAATGACAATCGTAGGAACCTAAAACTTTTACCGAATTATTTATTATATTAACAATTTTTAAACAGGGTATATTTTTCTCAATGTTCTAGTTTTTTTTTTTTTTTTCATGTATTAATAGCTATTTGAAATTTCAGAATTCTTTTAGTTTTTTTAGGTTTTTTTTCGGATCGTATATGTTTAAGTTCTCAAAAATTCTTGAAAATTTTAAATATTTTGGCTATATGTATACAGAAAGTTATAAATTAAAGTCCTATCTAAATCCTATCTTATCTGTGGCGTAGTAGCTAACAATTTCTTTTTTTTTTTTTTTATGATTTTAACTATTTTGCTGATATTAATTTTATATTTCATATGTAATAAAAATAAATGATTTTTTTTTTTCTGGACATATTCAATGACATATTTTGCCATTTTTGTGGTGCATAATCGTATTTTAATCCGAGCCTTATATAGTTATTGCCTAGGTTTAATCGTACACTAAAACGATGCGAATATAATACGTGTTTTTTTTTATCTACAGAAAGCGAGACTCGCCAGAATAAGGATAGCGAAGGCCTCCTCGGGTGCCGCGTTTGTGAGCAAAAAAAAAGCGGCCGAAGCCAGGATGGCGGCTCAAGAATCCGGACTAGAGCTTGATGAAAATTACAGAGAAGAAGACATTTTTGAACTACAACATCATCATTTGCTTCGGTGTTTGGAAAAGACTACTGTAAGTAAATTGAATGCTGAGTGTTTGTATATTATTTTACCCTTTCCAGACCTATAGTATATATTATATACCTCTGTTTATACACTTCTTCACCGCACGTTCGTTTTTATTCGTGTTATATTTTTCTCAGGCATATAATTTAATAGTCGTGTTTTAACCGTACGCAACGTAATAATTGTTATTATTTATCATACATACATATCGAAAAATATCGGTTTTTTTTTTTTTTTATTTTTAAGAAAAGGCCCTACACAATAAATTGCATTGTTTTAATTATATAGGTATTGCCAATTGTTTTACACGAACATCGCCAACTCCAAAACGAATTTTTTTTTTTTTAAACATTGGCCGGAGTCACGTAGATTCTATTTTACAACAATTAAATAATTGTATAATTGCATACAAACAAAACGAATACATCCAAAATATATTAATCAGCGATCCTTATTCTGCATGAATGATGTTAACGGTTTTATCATTTTTTTTTTTTTTTTTTAGTTTTAAATTAAGTAATAATATTTAATGTATTTAACTCACCCTAACTCTTAATTACGTTATAATTTCGTTACCATCAATTGTTCGTAAAAACAAAATTAAATCAAATATTACTCTGGCATTGCTTACGGAGTGAATTAAATTATTACTATTACCACTATATGGTTTTTTTTTTTTTTTTTTTTTTATTAATTATTATGGACTCCACTTACCTATTCTATATTGGTATAAGTTGTCTTTGTTATTTTATAATACAAATATGGAATAACAATATTATATTGTCTTGTCTCAACCAACTATAATATAATAGTTAATCGAGTTTATATAGAAACTTTTAAATGCGCCGTGATAATACAAAGAAAAGTTTTAACGTATTGTTCTAAAATTTCAATAAACATAATGTTACTTGTTATGAAATCAAGTTTATGCATACAATTAAAACCTAAAAGTTGCTTCTTTTCGCGTGCTTACAAAATACTTGAACGTTCGTATACGCACCTACATTTCGTGATGTACTTATGTAAAATATCATCATTTTACTGATATTAGTTCTTTCCCTCGTCGATTATTGTTCTTGTTGAGCTTATAAATATAAAACGTATAATGTGTATACATTTTCTTTTTATTAGATTTCGTCATGAGTTCCTCAAGTGTTAGTTTACGATGGTGTACGGTTTTTGTTTTCGTTTTTATTGTGGTCTGGAAAATGTGCGTTTTAAAACATTTATACCGCCGTATATAATCTTAGAATATCATCAGAATTATCGTACACTTTTTGACTTTCCTATAATAATTTTAAAAATTGAATAATCATCGAAATTTACGACCCCGCTGCTTTTCACGAAATCTTAACCGATTTTATGGATATATCGAGAACGCCACTCTTCGTAAATAACGAGCTGATAATTTATCGCTTTAAAATTGATATCAATTTTTATAAAAACAACGATTCGTAATTCGTTCAATTCTAACTAATTTCCATCTGTGTATCGTTAAAATTTTCTCGTTTTCACTCTGACTGCTACACATTACAACGTATACTCGAAATGCAATCTGTTTTTAAATGTTAAATTGTTAAATAACTAACTAAAATATAGAAAAATAAATGCTTAAAATATTATCATTTTATCCAGCGTATTACCGTGCGATTGTATTTACATTTAGTAATTACATCACAAATATCAGTGTAGGTTTTACGACGGGTCGTGATAAATAACGATAAATATAATATTATCTTTCGGTGTGGCATATACGCACAGATAAAAATATTCGTATCGATAATAATTACCATCGGAAAAATTCTCATTTTCTCAATATCGATTTCAAACTTATAGTTAATAAATAATAATAACTGCAGGTATAAATGATTCCGCGTACAGTTTTTCTATACACGACATTCTCGTCGAAATTTATTATACATAATATAATCACGTAAAAGTTCAAATTACCGTCGATGAATAATATCCATTTCGTAACTTAAAATTATTATTCATTTTACTACTACGAATTTTTTATTTTTTTTTTTTTTTTTTAAATTAGTTGATTTCCCCAATGATTCGTTCATAATATTCAAATCGAAAACCCTTTTTTTTTTTTTTTTTTTACAAATTATTGCGGCGAAATTTATTATAATATTATGTTGAATACAATCAAAAAAATATATATCCCCATAATATATATTATAGTGTATTTTATTTCGTAAATAACAAGTATGTATAATATAGTTTTTTTTTTCGAAATAAAAAAATATCGATTATAAAACGAATTGTAATATAGCTCGGTAGTATTTTGACCTATATAACAGTCATCCGGGCTTATGTTTGAGGGAGGACTCGGAGGGGCAGTTGCCCCTAGCGGCATTGTTAAAAAGAGGTATAGGGGCGGAACAATTTTCAAATGGTCGAGAATGTAGACATTTATTAGTGGCTCGTCGTTTTGCCAAATTAGTAATAAATAATAATATAACGAAAACTTGTGTTAACAACTTGTGTCAAGATTTTGTTGACGAAAGAAACAACCGTAAACTGATACGATAACAGACAACAGCACGGCTAATGATCTATTATCGTGGACAAGAGTTTTTATTCGTTATCGAGTCGTTTGCCAATACATTTCGGTGTTGTAAATTTTTTTTTATAAATATCATAGATAATAAAAACACGGTTGGGACGAACGAAGAAGAAAGAAGAACAAAGTGAAAGAACATTAAAAAACGAGTATGCCCATTTTTAGCAGAGCTTAATTAGAACAGTCGAAAACCCTCCAAAAAACATAATTTTATTCAAATGTGTAAATGCATTAAGAGAAAAAACACGGAATGATCATTTTCTACACTTTAAAGACTTAAAACCTATAGGTCAACTATATCATCGGAACGATGAAATAGTTTAGCCATATTAAATATTGAGTCATCCATAACTGAAACAATTAATTACTTACGACGATATAATTTAACTCAGAAAAGATCATTTTCAATAATTATAAACTTTTTGTATATTTGTATGGTTTATTATATAATTTGTTATAAATAATGTCTGAGTTATGGTTTCTATTTGTGTAACTATGTATTAGCTACTTAGAAATGCAAAATATTTAGAGTGGTTTTAAGTGTTTAACTATCTGCAGGTATTTTTCATATCTAAATGATTTATCATTTTTTTTTTTTTTTTTTTTAATTAACTTCTTCAAATAACTTCTGTAAACCGTTCTTCTGAACTAAATACTAGCTGCGTTTGTTATTTATAGAGTGTTAATCGAACTTCATCGAGTTCCGTTTGCCTAATCAATCACTTAATGTATCGTGCTAGTTTCTAAAATAACTAAGAAATGTTATATTTAAGGACAAAATGTTTAAATTCAATTTTTAATGCTACTTAGGGTAGACAGTAAGTGAGAAATGTCAGTTTTCTCCTTATTTAACTTGTTACAATTGTATAGTTTTTCTGAACGTATCAAAACGTTAGAAAAAAAGTGACCGAAACTTGTGTGTTGTTTGTGCATACGACGTACAGAAAAAAAAAAAAAGAACAACAGTTGTGTACACTCGATAAACAATTTTTTTTTTTTTTTTGTTGAGGTGGGCGGCAAATTTTATGTCGCTCTTCGTGGCGGTTTTTTTTTTTTTATAAATACGGGCACTTCTACAATACGAAAAGCTATTATATAATTTTGTAAACCGCAGTATTTTCTACTATTTTTTTTTTATTTTTTTTTTACAGTTAGTATTATATTGTAATACCCGTTCATTTTTTTTATTTTGTTTTCAACAAACGCGAAGTTAGATCTATTTTTTTTTTATGCATTTTATACATTCGATTGTGTGTGTTTACCGAACCACGCGTTCCAGCTCCATTTTATATCGCAATGTTTATTTAGGATTCTATAAAGGTTATGCGTATGGGTTACGCAGAAGAATAACAACAACTGCTGTTAATGATTAACCTCACCTCGTCTGATGTATACCAAACTTTGTTTTTCTCGAATTAAGTACCTGCCTACGGTTTTTTTGATTTTTTTTTTTTTTTTTTTAATTTAACATCTGCTCGGCCACGCTCGCGATTAATAATAAAACAATAATATAAAGAGAAAATTGGAATTGAAACATTTAAATTATTTCTTGGCATTCTCATCGGCGGATTTTGATTGGATCCGTAAATTCAATACAAACATCGATCTTTATGATTCCGACAATGTTTTCAATGTACGGTTTTGATTTAAAACCGAGCGGACGCTACCAAGGGCGCAGGGGGAGACAACTACCGTCCCTCCGTAGCAAATAATTTATATCCAATATTCCGAAATCGCAATATCGGTAGTCGGTAGATAATATTTGATTATTTGATTACTTTTTTTTGAACAATACCACAATGTTAAACAAATATTTTTCTGTGCCTACTGTGGATAGATATCACTATATCGCTATTACTGAAAGTCTTTATGATTCGTAATGAACTCCTATTAGAGATTTATTATTTACGTCTGCATACGAAACAATTTTGATTGTCTCAAAAATCTCACTCCAAAATACGCCGAGACAGAGAACAAAAAAAAAAAAAAAAAAAAAATCGTTAAATTTGAAATGTTAACAATATATTAAAAAAAAGAACTAGTATCGTTTATTTATGATCCTACTTTATCACACCGTATATAATGATACAATTAAATATATTTTTATATTTTTACGCTGAATCGTTATTTTTTACACTTTTATATTAAAAAAAAAAAAAAACTAATTTCATATCTCGCACAAACAAGTTTATTCCTTTTTCGTTTAAATTTACTTGTAGGTAGTCTCTCCATTATGCGACTCACCCACGCCTGCCATTCAGTGAATTGAAATATACTGAGTCAGCACATTTGCTCGTGGTTAAAGTGTAGTACATATTATTATATTCTGCGGTTGAACACGCCACAACGTTTTTTTATTTTCTTGATAAAAAAAAAAAAAATAATAATAATAAAAAAAAGATTTAAATTGACATTTTCATCTGTCCTGGAAATCGTATATAGGTACTATTTATCTAAGCTTAAACAAAGACGGAAATATTCTATTAAAATCGGTTATAGTTTTATACCAATACATTATAGTCATTAACCACGTACATGTCTAACGAAAACAGTGTTGAGACTTATCTAGATAATATTTGTTTACTTTTTATCTTTAATAGATAACAATATTGATATCTATCTGAATTTGATCTAAAATAAAAAAATTATTATTTTTTAGTAGTTATTATCTTGATAAAATATACCTTTAAAAAATGAAAAATGAATTTTTTTTTACACTTAGTAGAAAATATTAATTACTTGTACTGTACTGTTTTACTTTTAGTTAAACATGCTAAGTTTTATGTTTTGATTTACACCTTTTGCATTTACAGAAATATTTTAACCGTTTACATTTTTATCTCTCTGGTTTAATGTCCCCAAAATAGACAATTAAAAAAAAAATTATCTTTTTTATCTAGATAAATTCCACTTATTTTTTATTTTCATCTGAAATAATTTAACTAGTTGTTATCTTTTTCTGTATCTAGATTCTTTTGGAACAATTATCTTTTATCTTTATATCTGGATAAATTTTACTTATCTGCGTCTCAACACTGAACGAAAGGAACGGTTTTTATCTTAGTTCAATACACTGAAAACTCATAAACGGACACGCTGGGTTCTATGGGAAGCACAGTCCAGATAGGTGAGATCTCGTGATAAACGTCTATGAACATTTTGGTTTGTGTTGGAAAAAAATATATAAAACGTCGGAAAGATTAATTGTAACTTGATTTGATTTTGATTTTTTTTTTTTTTTTTTGCATTACAGTCTTTATAGTTGAACATTTGAGAATAATAACGCTGACATTTTAGGGCATTCGTTCTGTAATGCGTTTCACTAGTTTTCGCAATAAAACTTTCTATATAAATTGATAGTTTTCAAGTCGGATATCAGACTATGTAGTAAATGTTATATGTTACGCAAAATGGGAATATTAAGTCTTTGCGGTTATATGATTTTAAAATGACAAACATACATTTTGAATCCATTCTAGTCTATATTTTATAAACGCTTAAATTATACTCGTATATAGGAGGTATATATATATCTATAAACATACCTACTTACAATTGATATTTTGTTCATCGTCTATACTATATTAAATCTTCTTGTAGTTACGTTCATTAAGTCGTCTTAGTATTTATTATAATTATTATTTTTTTATTTGTTTGTTTTACAGTTTATTGTTTATAATTTGTTTGTGACCTATTTTGTTTTTTTTTTTGTTTTTGTTTTTGATTTTTTTGTGGATGTTAGGATAGAGAATTTGTGGAGCTCGAAGTGCCGTATAACGGTCAATCGAAAAGGCCGTGCTCACCGTCTCCCCTACTGAGCCCGACCCATTCTGCATTGAGCAGGGTGAACTTCTTAAGCTCGTGCTGTACAAGATGCTGTAATCAACGGTATCAGGTTTGCCAATTTCTTTTTTCATTAATATTATATTAGGTTTGTACAACAGGCAAATCGTTACAAAAATTGTTATTCGTACTGCATATCAACTGCAAATACGTAGATCACAATATACTACTTGTATATATCTTGATTATTGTTAGATGATTACAACGTTCGTCGATCGCTTTTTAAATATTATATAGTTTAGAATTTTTGATAATAAAACGTAGCAATGTTCTTGTTTCTTAATAATAATATCATTTGATAACATGTTGAATTGAAAACACAGGTTTTATTTTGTTTTTTGTTATGTAGACATTAGAAATTTTGTCCTGCAATTCACACCGTCTATATATATATAAATGTATATATATATTTAATTATCTAATTCATTTTATTTGTACGCTTTTTTTAAAAAAAAATTAAACTAACACTAAATAGTCATATGTTCACTCGTAGAATTTTTATATTAATATTTTACAACAAACATTTACTGTTATTTTTTTTAAATATTTTAAAATAATTGTATATATATATATATATATATTTTTTTTTTTCTTTTTACAACTAACAACAAACATTTCCGAATATGTTGTGTTTTACTCGCCGTACATTTTTATCAAATTATAATAGTGTAGAATAGAAACTAGAATATTAAACCGTTGAGTAGAAAATAGAAATCGTACGTTAAATAAAAGTAAATTATAGAAAATAATAAAAATCATATAATATAACGGTTGTGTTGAAAATAATTTAATTATTTTTTTTTTAAAAAAAAAAAGGAAAAAGTCCAATTGTTGAAATTTTAATTTCTAGAATAATTCTCTGTTTATTTTTTGATCCGGCCGTAAGATTACAGGTTTACGGTTATTACGATTCTCCATTGCAACCGATCATTTGCAATTTCCTTTAAATCTCTACCGGAATATGCCGGGACAGCTTCCGCATCTTTCTTTAACCGCCCTACGAAGGATTTACGGGGTCTCATACTGCTCCGTTCTCTTTCCCCTGATCCTTCCAGAATGGATGTTATTTGCAATTCTTCCACCCGGGTGTCTTTTTATGCAAACGTTTCCCATTGACGTATTTTTAATTATTTCCATTAAAATGCACTTATATCCGACCTATTAGCCGCCTAGCCAGCAACACATTTCCGTGGCTTCCGATTTTCCCCGTCAATTTTATTCCGCGGGTCACAATGCTCCAGACGTCATTTCCCCCCCCCACCCCCTCACCATTATTCTACAAGAATAATTAATTAAAATATAATACGCGTTTAATTATACAGTTGTGGAGTTAATATTATTCGAAAATATAAAAGAAAAACGCTGTCCTAAACAAAATGCTCGTTATAACAGAATAATAATATATTTCAATTAATTATTTATATAGACATTATGCGGTATATTTTCAATTAGTGATTTTAATAATATGCATTGATGGAAATAATAAAAAAAAAAAAAACAACAAAACAAAAAAAAAAAAAAAACCGCATTCTGCATTGGCGTTATTAATTTTAATTAATTAAAATTGTTTATATTGTACCGTCACTGATGTACTTACACTATACAATAATTGTTAATTTATTTATTAAAATTAAACGAAACAATATTGTTATAAATAACCCTCGCGTAAAATGCGTAGCAATTCAAACAAATTCTGCGTTGCCCCTATATATATATATATTGAATACTTTTGATATAATAATTGCGCCACGTTTCTATTAATTAGTTTTTATAATAATATTTTCAAATTGTGTGCTTTTGAAATACACCGTCTGCGTTTCAAATATTAATTACAGAAATATTAATTTATTCAGGTGCCATCTTTTTCTTTCGTAGCCTCATGGACTCCGCACGAGCCGAGAGCCGTCCGTTACCGACACAGCTTTTCATTGTTCCTTCACCTTGGATTCCTCCGACCTTGCACGCCCGACAGTCTTAGATCCTTGTTGTCCCTATCGAACCGCCCACCGTCTCTTTGGTTTTTCTCTCGCCGGTAAATAACTACCACCCCACCCCATTAAGGGCCGTCGATTAATTTATTCGCGTCGCGTGGCCAAACCATTGAAATAATTATCGATCGCCTTTATAGTTCGCGAAATTTCAATAATTTCAGCTTTCGTTACCACCCATACTCGGCAAACATTTTTCTCGCTATTTTCATTTGAAACGATATTACTATAATGGCGATTCATTACTATTCGCGCTGTCATCCACCGTACAAATCTCGCGGCCTATGCCATATGTAAACGTCGATCTACTACAATCGTAACTTTGATAGTAAAATATATTGGTTATAAATGTTTAAAATTTAAAACAATCAAATAGAGTTACATTGTTTTACGAATACGATATTATCTCTGAAACCGACCGAGTCGAACGCTATTGGTATTCATATCAAACACACCCCGTCCGCACACCGCGCAACGTGTACGCCGTTTAGGCTTTACATCTTGACCGTAGATTAACGTACGGGATAACATATGCTTCGAACCGCCCATTTTGACGGTAACCGCGACCTTCTTTGCGTGTATCCAAACGCACGTCAAAAATAAAACTATTATTTTCGTATACCTAAGCTTCCCTCGAACCCGCGATACGCGGTATCCAACTCTTGTGGAGGATCAACAATAATCCCAGTTGGACGTTTATCTAAATGTTTCAATCTAAATGTCTCTGTCGGATTATAAAACCCTATATATTAGGGTCCTTTTTCACAAATACCTCTCGATTCAGATGACCTTCAGAATTCCGCAGCTAAAACTTTCCTACTATATATATATATATATATATGCATACTTTTTCACTCCAACCTGTCCGATTGTCGAAATCCTCTTTTATTTCCGACCTATCCCTGAGACGTATCTAAACGGTATTGATCCAACCTTGTTGGATGCCAAATAAATCCATCATCCGTGTATAGTTCCACCGGCGGTTGACCAAACACTCCGTTGCGCCTTATAGGACGGGGGGAAACGGAATTTTGCGCATTTCACATATAGATATGTCCACACCGAAATATTATTTATCTCAATACATTTTTTTTTTTCCTTCATATTATTAATGATATATTCTAAAATTATTTATATTGTCCTATTCGTGAGTTTAATAACGTGTTTGATGCATTTATTTAATGATTTTTTTTTTTTTTGATGTTTTATAACTAACTCCGGCATATACCTACCCGTGTTTAATATTTATTTCATACAATATTCAAATCGCTACGTGTTTATCTTGTTTAATTATTTAACATAATAACTTACCGATCATAATACAAAATACGTTTGTTTTTTTTTTTTTTTTTTTTTCATAAAATTTAGGAGAAAAAAAAATCAATTACTGTAATATCATTTTGATTATAATTTCATTATTCATGCTGTAATACCTATTAGCATGTCACTAACCTAACAAAACTCTGCAGATATATTATACGAAACACTATCGAATTTTCGAAGGTGTAAAAAAAAAAAAAAAGGTTAAAAAAAAAAATGAAGAGACTCTTCACGACACGAACATTATTATACTTTATTTTATAATATTATATACGGCGTATCACGAATATCTGACAAATGCAAAAAAACTTTTGCCCTATTTTACACTGTTTTTTTTTTTTTTTTTTTTTAATAATTATTACACCTTTTCGCGTGCACTACTAATTATTATAATGAAAAATACGCCGTTAACAATTATTAAAATATACTCTAGTTGGTCTTTTAAATTTTTTATTGTAAAATTTAAATAAAAACTAAAAAATTATTTTGCAACATAATTTCAATATACGTGGTTTGGCTTATTCACGCGGGTTTCGGTGGGTATTTTCCTTTTCGATACGTATCCCTATCGATTTCTCGTCGTTCCAATTTCATCCGTCCAATTATTATTATCATATTATAATATTATGCGTTCTGCGTACACGATATTATTATTATTATTATTATTATATTATCGGCGTACGGTTTGCATGTCGGTATGCAAATGATACACAAGATCTCGCAAAATTACAGGGGCGCGTTACTACCGTAGACCTGTCATCGTATCTACCGCACCGGCCGAAATCTTAACTTTACAACGCTAATTCGACCGAGAAAATATTATCAGTATATATATATATAAAAAAAAAAAAATATATATATATATATATATATATAAAAATGCGCACGTCACAATACGTATACCAGCAAACAGAACTGGTAGCGCTACCTATATAAGCTGCTGGATTCGTCATTTTTGCCGTGGGCCGAGGGGTGGCGGATGTGTTTTTATTATTTACGTTGAAATTAATAAAGAAAGGCTGCTAAAGCAGCAGAGGATCGGGTGGGCCGGAGAAGTATTACGACGACGTTGTACGAGACGCAATAATTTATTATTATACTGAAAACGCAATGGAAATTACGCAAAAATACGTAAAGCATTTTCTAAAAAAAAAAAAAAAAAATTAAAAAATTATATAAAGGTAGGTAGGACAATGTTCGTGGGCGTGTCACCATTGTAGGTGTACAGTTCACAATAAAGGGCACATAGTTGTGATTTAATTTATATACGAAATACGATTCTGAGCGAAGTTCGGGTAAGCAAGTTTTAAACAATTTTAATTGAAAACCGTTATAATTTGCAACTAAAAAATAAATTACGTTTGTCCTTGTTTTTTCGCCGTAAATATGCGACCATTTTTTTCAGTTCCAAAGAAATTCTATTCGTGTAAATCGGACAAAGTACGCTGACTCCGGGATTTTTTTTATCGATTTCCGTCAAAATATGAATTTTAAAGGCTTATAAAAAAAAATTAATACAAATATATGTGACTACGAATTTTCGATATTTGTATACGGCCATAAGAACGACGGAAATAGTATTATGCAAAACCATCCAACCATCTGTCAACATTGAGATAAACAAAATTTGAATAGTACTAGATAGAATAATATGTCGGGTTACGCATTTTTCAAAACACAATCAAACCAAATCTTTATGAAAGTTTTAAAAGCTAACCGAATTTACATTTCTTGTAAAACTTCAATTATATGCAAATACAAAATTTTTGTGATATGACTGGTTTTGTGTTAAATTTCACTTGAACATGGGCGAGAAGCTCAAAAATACAAATAAAAAATTTAGAAAATTAAAAATATATTTTTATAACTTCAGAATATTTTAGAAAATTGTTCTATGCCCCTAGAAAAAAAAGCTAATATAAGTATTCGATAAAAGTTTTAATAACAAGAAAAACAAAATCTAAAACAACATAATGCGTTTATTTCATACATATTCCGGTTATTCCCTCCGCCTTTAAGAAAACTACAAGGATTATTAATAAGTGACCTAACGTGCAAATTAGATACGATTTTCCACCAGAAAACACCGTTGGAGTTTACGACCGGGGCAATATTCCTATAGTTGAAAAGTTATTTACAGACAGAACAAATTAAACACACACACACACACACACACACACACACCCCTCGTCTAGTAACATTCAATATATTCCCCGCCACGCTCAGAATCTAAAATCTCACTTCTTAGTGAAAGTTAGAAGTGGTTAAAGTTTACCGCCTGTTCGCTATACTTCTCGTATTTCGCATTGCACCAAAATGTCCGTTATATGTTCCTTTTGTAATGTACAATATTTGTCTATATATATATATATATACGATTGGCATTATAAACTTTCCCTTTGAACATTTCCGCCCGTGATGATCTTGGCGTAATATTACTATAAATAATAGTAATAATATTACTATTCAACTTTACACCATCTATTAGATTTTGAAAAGAATAAAAACCTCTTCACATTATCAAACCGTCGTTCGATTTTATTAAATTTGTTAGGTAAAATTGCCAGTGGGAGGCGGGACAAATATGTATGACCGAAAAAAATGAAGAAAAAAAAAATGGTCATTCAATAAAAAATTCGTCAATAAATGTGTATACATAATAAGTTCGTATTATATTTCAGGGCGGGCAAGTGCCCGACGTTTCTTCCCGTCACCACGGGCGCCCATAAATATACCAATGCTATTACACAATACGATTCGTTAAACCTTGCACGGTCATCATTTTCCGATATTCCGATATTTAAAATAGAATACGGTGAGTCAATATCGAAATTAATTGGCTGATTCATCGGTCGAATACCGATATTTTTTTTTTAACTTTTTTTTTTCTTCAAAAATATCGGTTTTGAAAAGAAAAAAAACCTATATTCCGGTATCCTTAATATCGGTTAATGCCGATACTCACCACTAATTCTACCCTATTGATAATATAAATGTTGTATCGTTGCTAAGAATCCACTACTCCCCCCACCCTCGAAATATCTTCCTTCGTGAAAATTCTTTTATCCAAATTGTACGATTTTTATATATATATATATATATATATTTCGTTGTTTATAATTCGTACGGACATGTAAGTCCAATGTACAATAGTAAAAAAAGGAAAAGAAAAAAAAAAAAGGATAAATTCGGACGGAGCTCATATACATCACATACAAATATAATAATACGGGCAACACATATAATTCTTGGTTAAGTGAGAAAGTCGGTGATTCGTTTGTCGTACGCATCATTTACGTATGGACAGGACGATATTGACCATAATGTATTAGTGAAACGATTTGGCACTAAGAAAGGAGTAAGTAAGGGAACGGAGGGAACGTTGAAGCACTCTAAAGTTGGCACTGGAAATAAGAATGGGAGCATCTTTATATATATATATATATATATATATAGATTATTGTTATCAATATCACGAATCGAGATAACAAAACTTTAATATTATAATAATTTCTAATCTACGCGTATAAATAAAGTATATTATTTAAAAATTTGATTGGAAATATTTACGCGCGGTTCTACTAAATGCCCATTTGCGATCCACACCACTTTTATATATATTATTTTACGTGAAAATATTGTAAACACAATCTCCTCCCCCCCCAAAAAAAAAAAAAAAAAAATCCCGCGTGCATTACGGGGTACCAAAATCGGTTTTAACGATCCGGAAAATAGTGATTATTTATGCGCAGTATGTCCGTCAAGCTTAGCGGTAAAGTAATCTCGCCCGTCAAACGAAATAAGACTCGGGCGGGGCGAGGCGACATTCCGTCGCAATAGGACACTTTCGTCGAGCTTTTCTTCGCAAGAAATTAATATATATATATTTATATAGGTATCAACAATAATTATCCGCCCGGTTGCTTTTTACGAAAATAAAAAAGCTTTTATAAAAATAACAAAACAAAATTGAATACTTAAATGGAATTTAAAACCAACGTATTAATATAAATAACCGACTCCCTCTCCTCCCGATTTTAAGCACTACCAGTACTATTTTTAATCAAATATAAAAACGTAAGCAAATCTTAAATTCGTATATAAATATATATATATATATATATATATATATATCACGCCCATCGTCTATATTTGTAATTTACGCTTTCGGTAAAAAAAAAAAAAAAATCTCCAACGGCGTTGAGGACTTTTTGACACTGTAATCGGCTTAACAGATCAGAAATATATATGCGGTGTAAAAAATATTCTTACGGTGTCGCAGGAATAAATTAACGTTCAACATATATACTTACTTACTTACTATTTTTCCCGTATTCATTTTTCGAAAGTGTTTACGGCATACGTAAACATATTGGATATTTAGTCAAGTGACTATATTATAATTATAATACGTAAGCAAAACGCGTAATAAACACAAAATCGTAGTTGTTATCGCAGTAGATTATACGGTACGGGTCGGTATAGAACTCGTACGGTTCGTATACCGTTTTCGTAATTACTGAAATTTTACTTAGCAAAAAAATAAATAAATAAATAAAGAATTGCAATCGTGACACCGTTATTAGGTTAAATGTATTCGTTTTTTTTTCTTTTTTTTTTGCTCATTAGTATTATCAATTTTTTTGTTTTATTCCGAGTCCGCAATAGTCGATGAATACTATTGACAGCTACAACCATTAACCGTGGAACATAATCGGATCACGTGTGCTTTGTTATCGTTTCAGAAGCATAAGCGCGAGAGCTCTCCGGATTCGATTGGCGAACCGATCAACGATGAAGAACTTGTCGAGGTGCCGATGACACTGCGTCGTCCAATCGTCAGGTCGACTGCGGCGAGCAGCATAGACAACGGCTGCGGCAAGTCGACCAACTCGCTCGACTACAACAGTTGCGACATGCCGTCCATGTCGGGCGGCCCGAAGTCGTCGATCGGGGCGTCGTCGCCCTCGTCGACGGCGTCCGCCCCGGCAGTCGTGTGTACGGCCGGAACCAGTGGCAGCGGCGGTGGCGGTGGTGATGGTGCCACGGGTGGTAGTGTCGCGGGTGGCAGTGTAGCGGGTGACAGTGTCGCGAGCGTTGGTGGGGCGAGTGGCAGTGCCGTTGGTGGTGGTGCCGCGAGTGCCAGTGCCACGAGTGGTTCCACTACCGCGGTGTCCGCCTGCGCCGGCAACAATCTCAATTCGAGCACGTCGTCCGTAGTGGTCAACCTGCCCACGTCATACCCCAACTCGGAATTGGAATACGGGACGGCCTCGTACCCTCCGTCCCCGTCATTGTCGTCCAACAACGATAAGCCGCAAGTACGAATCACGTTCCTCTAGCCGCCGCGGAGGCTGCCGTCCTTCTCCGATCCATTTTTTTATTTTTATTATTATTATTATCATTGTAATTATTATTACGTTATCGTATCTGTTATCGTTATCGTTTGTTCGTCATAGACTTATTATTATTAGTAGTATTGTTTTAATACCGTCGTGGTCTTTGGAATTATAGGTATCTATGGCCGTCTTCCCCCCCACAATTATTGATATTATGCCCGGCCATTTTCGGTTACTGTACTTAAACGCGCGAGACAAACATGCGTTACGAGATTTCCGTATTCGCTTTATTATAAGTGACGGCGTACGTCGTAAACACGGAATGATAAAATAAGTGCATCGGCAGGTGGTTTACGGGTCGTATAAAAGCAGGGACTGGAACCGTACCGACAAGAACCGGTTTCGGAACCGGAACCTAAATTTAAATATTTCAAAAACCGTCAGTTGTAGGTATGGATTTTTCGGTTTCAATATCGGTTCCCGTACTTTTTGGATGTAATCACCACGCTCGCATTTCGGGTCTTATTTTTCATTTTCCGCTCGTGTAGCGGTAAATACTCACGTCCACCGCGTCCTCTACTCGGCTTGTCCATTATTCTTATCTCGGTAGCTCAAGTCCTTTAACCTCATTATTTTACTCGTTATTTATCACCGATGCCTCAGACAGCGTTTTATTCCATTAACTCACACTACAGAACTCTGCCTGTATTTGGTTCGAATAATATCTTTATATTTAGTTACCGATTGTCATTATCGCTGTTCGTCTGTAGGTCCATTGGTACTTTAAACAAAATGTACAGATGATGTTAAGAAATATTTTATTATTTATAAATATTTCCACGCGGGGTCCGCGGGCGTTTTATTAGTATATTTTTTTTTATGAGGACCGAAACCGGAATTTTTCTATTTCTATGGAACCGGAAATCGTTAATGTTCCGCCAGTCCCTGCACAAAAACGCGGCTCTGTAAACGGCTCTGTATTATCGACAAATCAACGTCCCGGACATTATCTTCTAAGGCCGTGACTACTGTACGTATACTAGAACAAAACGTACCTGCGGCCCCTTATATTATTACTTTATTATGTTCCGGCACGTCACGTCGAGAACACGCACACTTTTTTTGTACAACATTGCAATAATAATATTTCGGTCGGCTCTATACACAATAAAAAAAAAAATAACACCATTGCACGCGACCCGATTGTGGTGCAAAGACTGAGTCATTGAACGCGCGTTTTCGCCGGCTTCTATAAAATATAAACGACATTTTCGTCCATCGCCCCCTTTACCCGTTAACCCGACCGGCCTTTAGCGAATGGCGGCGAGGAATAGTCCGAGACGATTTTCAAAAGGATACTCTCTACCGTATTTACGGTACAAATTGTAACAAATAGGAGAATACCGTACCTAATTGCATTATAGAACAAACGAAGAACGGGGAGTATATCGATTTATATATATGGAAAGCCGAACGCTTGTGTCAGGAGTAAAATAGTGAAACGGGTGGGTCGTAGTGTACGGAGAGAAAACGGGATGTACAAACCGGCAATGGTGGACAAAATTCAAGGGGGATAAGGCGACCCAAAGCCTAAAGGCCACTCCGGGGGTAATGGCAAATCTTAAAGATTGCGGAAAGATGGCGTGAAATAGTAATGGAAAATAGCTTCTAAACGGGTTTCTTTGTAGACAAGTAGAAGAAGATAACCTAACCGATATATATTTTTATGTGTGAAGCCTTTTCGTTCGGGTACTCGTATTCTCGCTTTCCGCATCTTTCTTCGTTTTTTTTTTTATTTAGTTAAAGTTATAGATTATATTTATACTGTTATTATTTTATATAATAAGGATACATTCTATTTTCGTAATATAGTTAGGGGCAGTGTTGATAAGGCACGCAGATAAGTAAAATATATCTAGATAATTTTTTCTAAAATCATCTAGATACAGATAATGATAACAAGTACTTGAATTATCTCGGGTAAGATAAAGAAAAGACGGGTAGACTTTATCTAGATTAAAAAATATATAATTTTTTATTGTTGGGAACATTATAGCGGAGAGATAAGGGTGTTAATCGTTAGCTAGTAACTATGAAAAAGTTTGGTATTTGATATATTCTTCTATGGGTAAAATGTAATTTTTTATAGGTAAATAATTTTGTTCTAGATTATTATTTTGTATTTTCAACCAACATCAGATAGGCGTCGAAAGTGTTGTCTAGACAAGATAAAAAAAAAAAAAAAAAAAAAAAAAAAATGATCTAGATAAGGGTGGACACTGGTCAGGGTCGGATGTGTACCAGAGACTTTATAATATATTTTTTTATTCTTCGGCCGGATGTTCGGGGGGGGGGGGCTCGCGTCGGAATGTCTCCCGTTAAAATTACCCATAAATTCGTGTCGTAAAGCAATTAACAACTTTCCGCGGACCTTTCTGCGCGTATATTTTATACATTTGCGTTGCCAGGCGGTTATATTATTATTCCCGGGCCAGACGACGAAAGGGTCGGCGCCGTTTCCGACGACGACGGTGAGCGGCGGCGGCGGCGGCGGCGGCAGTCCCACGAGGTCGAGCACGCGGGGTCGGTTTGCGGCGGGTTTTGTGCCGCTGTTGGCCCGCGGACGAAAGGTCCGGGACGGTATGGTTTCTGCGGGTGTGCGGGGCGGTGACAGGGGGCGGGTAACGCCACCGGGTTTTTTCTCTATTTTTATTTTTTTTTTTTATTATAAATTTCAATCGCGGACAATACTATAAAATAATATATATATATATATATATATATATACGACGAGCCGGGGGAATTTCGCCGCGGCCCACATACGTTGGCGAACATATTTTTTTTTTATCCCCCAGTCGACGAATTAATATAAATTACTCCTCCCTACCGGACCCGACGATCGGATAGTCCGGCCTCACGGTAGCGACCCCGGAACAACGATAATGCGATAATTACGGACACCGGGTACACGCGTGTCGGCTATAGTGCAATAACTGCTGCGACGTACGAGATGGCTGTTGTTACCGGGGTAACCGCGTGAGACGAACGAGTCCGATCGAATTTTATTTATCGCGAAAACGCAATAATATAACGACAACAACAAAACCGAAAAAAAAAAAAACCAACAAAAACAAATGCGTTCCTCTACACGCAACAACCTCCTACACATAAATCGCCGGCGGTCGACTCTCCCTCGGCATTATATTCCCCTCTGTTTCCCAGTTATAATAATTACTGTTTTACCGCCCACGGTACAGCGAGCGAATTCGGCGTGGGCTAGGCCTTTTTTTTTTCTTTTTTTTTTTTATGTCGGTAATTATTCACCGGGTATCCTCGGGGGGATGGTCTATGAATAGATACTACAGCGTCCCGTCCACGCCGTTCCATATGACTCGAGCTTTTAAATTCAATATTATTTATTTTCGTTACAATATTATTGAATACTATACAAAATCAAAAGTCGTACTGCGGCGTTATATAGAAATGGACCTCGATGGTTTAACACTTTAACTCTTGATATGCGGACGTATGCTTGATTTACGAGCAAACAAAAAGTCTTATTCGAGTAACAAACGCGATTAAAACAATAATACAACGGACATGTGATTCGGCGGTGACCGCGGCGCGTTTGATAAGTTAAACCCTAATTTCGCGTTGTTAACACAATACGGTTACTAATATTTTTACATGTAACGAGTCTAGAAGAACGATGATCATTATTCTACCCGTATGTAATTTGTATTTTTGTATTTGTATTTGTATTTGTATTTGTATTTGTGGAATTTCAATGATTCAATGTTCGTTACGCGCCGACGGACCGTTGCGTTCCGAGACGACGGGCAAAAAGTCAACCCGCGGTCGACGAGAACCATCACGGTAAGATGAGCTGACCGCGTCTAAATGGACTTGGTTACCGCAAAATGACCCGGATCGATCGACGTTTCCTCCACTCCCCACCCCCCCACCCCAAAAAAAATAATTTTTATACTGATACGAAATTTTTTCCACTCTCATTTTTCCTTATTTTTTTTTTATTATTTATTTATTTATTTTTTATATATATATATATATATATATATATAAAACTAATATCCGCGTGTTTATAGAATTAAAAGGGTCCCGAAATCGATGTGTTTTATCGAAAACTCAATTTTTCACACAAATACATTTGATTTTTGTATATATAATACACACGACGATCGGACGACGACGGGTCTTTTTTTGATTGATGTCCGTAATGGGTTTGAGGCCGCAAAGAAGTCACGATGTGATCCCGCGAAATCGATCAAATTCGCCGGACGATTAATGACCGCGCGCGCGCATCACACACAATATATTATATTCGGCTAATATAATATAATTACGAATAATATCATCATAAATGCTATTAATTTTCGTAGTAATATCGAAGGAAAAATACATCTTCCTCTTGGAAAGGCGCCCGTAACGATACGGGCGGATGTAATAAAATACGGAATTACTGTACGGCAGGAGCGCGTTAGAACTGGAAAGGAAAAAAAAAAAAAAAAATCAACGCATAGTGCAGGACGGTGGATCGGACGCGGGTTACGGTGCGGTTCTTCCTAGAGTCCTACAGAAGAAGATAATAATAGATATAATACAGATATTCGTCTTTTATAAAACGTACCACGGATCGGTGCAATTATTATTATTTTATTACTTCAATAAAATACAATTTTACTATCGTACAATTTGATTTGTAAGGTGCGAGTGGTCGCGTAAATAACAATAAAAATAACATCGTTGGCTGCGTGTGACGTACGAAACGTTGTTATGATTATTATTACCCAACGGTTTTTAATTGAAAAATTTCATTTCTCACGTCATCGTAATTAATAATTGTAGTTCGATGAAAATATACAATACAACACAAATGGTTTTTTGTTTTTTTTTTTCTTTCCAATAACTAAAGCGAACCGTATTTGTATTTCAGAAACAATAATACAACATCTGCAATAACAATTATATAGGTTTTTAATTAAATAACGTTCGACGATTTGCCAGTTGGTTGCGTTTTTTTAATTAATTTGTTGTTTTTTCCTATTCTTTTATCACGTTTATATCGGTCGATTTCGTAATATAGAAATACAACTAAAATGTTTGTTATTTGTTATCTGTGCGGAACTGTTGCGCGTAACGTTTAACTAATTTTTGTTTGTTTTCCCCTCTGTGTTCGTCTGCATAGACGGTCGTCATTTGACAACAGGATTCGCGCGTAAATTATAATTTGGACGCGACGCTATATTGCGAGAGGATGATCTTACCGATCGAAACGCATTATTATATGGGTCCCCGTAGTAAAATACGATCGATTCGAAAATGTTTTTTTTTGCCGCAGCAGCAGCAGCGGCGGCGGCGGCGGCAGCAGCTTTAACGCTAAATCCGCGAAATGTTATCGACACGGGTAAGAGAAAAAAAAAAAAAAAAATTAAAAAGAAAATTGGGACGAATTCCAAAAACAATGGTGGTATTCTGGCGCGTTGCCTTCGAATGGGCCCGTAGCAGCAGTAGTAGTAGTGTACTTATTTAATTTACTTATCCGCCGTGTAACACCTGTTCTCGCCGAAGGATTCTGGCACCGGTTTTATTACATTATATCGTTACATTATTATTAGGCTGTGCGTTTTTTTTTTTTTTTGTTTTCTGTACATACCATATATATATATACATTGTGTATTTTTTTTATTATTATTATTATTTTTTTTTTTTTGTTGTTGTTTTCGCGTTTTTAAAACTATATTTTTAATATTACATAACAATATCGTATCGAAATATTGTTACCGTTGAAAATACCCGCGTACACCGCCCGCGTGTGTGAAATTCGACAAAATCGTAATATAATATACGTATTAATATGTCGGGGTTTACACCGGTGTTTGTTACTACTAATATAATAACGTGTATTGTATGTTGTGTGTTCACCAAGTCGCGTTTTTTCGTCTTTTTGTGTTGTTATACACGATAATACACGTATAATAATAATTTATACGATATAATATTAAAAAAAAATAAAAAAAATACTATTCCGTTATTTTCGATTAAAAATACTCAGTAAATGTATTACAATATATACACGTACACGATTATTATAACATGCGAGCGTCATGTCGACTGGAAAAAAATATCGCTTCCTGTCGACGGGGGTACATAATTAGATTCGTGTCAAAAAACGTAAAATTTCCGTGCGAATATTCGTCCGTAGACGTTTTCGAGCGATATACCTATACCTACCCACCTTTCCCACCCGCCGCCGCAGAGACATCATCATCATCATCGTTAGGGCTCCGAGGATTTATATGTATTATATAAAAAAAAAAACCAAAATATGTAAATATTTATGTAAAAAAAAAAAAAAAAAATGATAATTGAATAAAAAAGAAATTACAATCTATATAATTAAACCTTAGTCTATATCTTAATTGCAATGCTATATCATATTATTTATACTCAAATTGTCAAAATTAAATGCTCAAAGATTTGGTGGTAACACACATTTTTACCGACTAAAGAAACGCTCAACTTCAACAGATGCAATGAGTGCAAATTTCATATTTGCAATGTCTAAATGAGTAAGCTCAGTCTACAATAATATCCCATTTTATCCGGAAACGGATGTTTTTGATTAATTTACTCGTTATATATTTTTTACAGCTCCTTCTACGAGTCCTAAACTTTGAACTACGGTCATTTTTCGCATTTTTAATTGTTTTATTATATCCTCAAATAATCCAAAACTAACAGATATATATATATAAATTAAATCATTTTTTACTTCATCAAATTACGATAAGTTTGTCTGAATTAACAATGTTTTCTGAATGTGTGGGGGGGGGGAAATGGAATTATTGAGAAATATGAAATATGAAATATAGCTCATTTTATTACAAATCATTTGAAACGAATTTATCACTTGCCTAAATTAAATTATCAAGTCATAGTAAAAATATGATGTATTTACATATAAATCCGAGCCCTAATCATCATGGTCATTATCATCGTCATGTCTGACCTACTCTCGTATTACATCGTACGATATTTATTTATGTTTTCGACATGTATTATAAAAAATCGTTATATACCTGAAGTGGCGTGCGGAATAATTTTTGTTTTTTTTTTATACGAAGTCCAGCAATTTTCTATTGTACTTATAAAACTTATATCATCGCCCCGAACTGTCTTGCAAACGGATCGGTAATACGTTTTCATTAGTAGCGGGGCATTACGTTCAAACTCCCCGTTGCCCAACGGTACAGCCAGTGTTGCTTGAATTGCGCAGGGATAAGAAGAAGCAGAAGAGTCGCTGATAAAATTCGGTGTAATCTGTAGACGCCGATGGTAAAAATACAATAAGTTATAGAACACGTCCACGTGCATGGCGGAAAGACCGGATGAGATACGGAATAAGACGATAATGGCCAGGGACGCGCCGGAGGGAATTATTATTCCTATTCGTACGGGGAAAATTCGCGGCGAAATTCGTCTGTCAGATTCTTGTGATCTCCAAGGACGTAGGCACGAAGAAGAAAGAGAAAACGGGTCTCGAAAAACAGTATCGATAACGCCACGCCCTTGACCGCATAGCGTACGTATAATTGTTTTCACGTAATATTTAATAATATACACATCCGTTATGTACAAATTGGATAGTAATTAAATTTACGACAAAACAGCATAATTAATATTGGTGTCTTTTTTTTTTTTCATATAATATATTTCGTATATAACGTTATAAAATACGTTCGCGTCCATACTAGCTCGGCATATTCGTATATGATCGAATAATTATTAAATTATATTACTGTGGTATGATATTTGACGGAGAACAAAAAAAAAAAAAAAAAAAAAAATGTTTTGTAATTATTAAATTATAATATTAGCTGGTAGGTATACGGAAATAAAAGACAACAATACGGTCTTTCTATTATATTTTCTACTTTCTGTAGATTTCTAGATTTCTATGTATACTGACACAAAACACTAACGTGTCCGTTACATTAATTATGTTATATATATATATAAAAAAAAAAAAAAAGAAAAATTTAAAAAAAAAAAAAAAAAAACAACATATATACCAAAGTCAATGATATTGTGTCGTCTGTTCACAATGACAATTAATTTAAAACACCACGATTTTATCATATCGAACAATTTTATTAAATATAACTATTATTATATAGAGAAGCAAATTTATTTATTTTTATTAGTTGCCAGAATATATATATATATATATTACAATATATTGCGCTAAAATAATGTACATATAAGTCTTGCGTACACACGCAATTATTTCTGACGAAATAAGGCAAACATTTATATATTATTATAAAACGAATTGATTTAGAATCACACGCAATCATATTATTATTAATTATTTAATTATATTAGAATATTATTAATATTATTAATATTATTTCCATCAGACGGGATGGATTTTGTTTGAACATAAAAAGTCTGTAAGTCATAGCAGGTAAAATATGAGATTGAACTCCTCGTTTAATCTCGGTAAAAACATATTCTAAACGTTTTCTCTTTTTTTAAAAAAAAAAAAATATAATAAGTATATGTAATATTATGTATTATTGATTTACTATATGATAATACTTAAATTTTAAGAATTACATTTAATTAATATTATATGATTAAATAAAATACACTTATAATAATAATATAATTATTGATAACAAAAAAATTTTATATATATATATATATATATATATATCATTATTATAATAATAATATAATAATAATATTATTATATTGTCCTCGTTATTCATATTCTAAAATATTATATAATACTATTTATAAATTAGTTTTGTCTTATTACATTTATAGTGATTTTGTGCGTTATACGGGCGCGCTAAATTCTCTCAAACGTAGATAATTCTAAACTATACATTAATTGATGATCGATATACTACTATATCGATATGATAATATACTATAATTATGATGTAATCGTTTATACACCATTAAATACTATTTATTATAATATTATAGCCATAGATCGAAAATGAATTGTCGCGAACGGATATAGTACATATAAAACGTTTTAAAATAATTTGTGTTTGTATTGCGCAGGTGCGTTTTCCATAATATTGTATTCATTATATTATAATATCGTCTAACGAATCGGAAAGGGGAAAGTAAAAAAACCAACGACAAATCGTCTTGTACGGGTAGGTGATAATAAAATAAGACTTGTTACGATCTTTATTTTTATTTTTTTTTTTTTTTTGTCTAGACTTGTATCTATAGAAAATAATTACGGATCTTGATATACACCAAAACCATATTTACTGTTATAATATAATACGCCTATCGGGTAAAATATTATTTATGTATTTATGACATTTGATCGGGCGAAATTATTGGAATTTTATTCGTCATTATTATTATATATAAATTATTATTATTATTATTATTGTTAAAAATACGTATGCATTTATGTTTTAAAAGATATTTTAGAAAATCGAGATATAGATTACAGTTATTAGATATTTAAAAAAAAAAAAATAATAATAATAATAATAATAATAAACAATTTTATTATTATTATTATTATTATTACTATATATAAATCTATATGTCTGGGTGTTTTAGGATATTCTGGCCAAATTATTTATCTTTATTTAATTTTTTTTTTTTTTTTTTTTTTAAGAGTTAGCAATTGTTTTATTTCCCCTCCTTCCCCCCTTCATAAAATGTGAATATAAAATATACCTATATATACGTCTTGTTAGAAATGTATTGATTAAATTTTATTATATAGTATGATATATTATTATTGTTTTCGTATAAATATTATCATTATTATTATTTTTTTCTTTGTATATATATATATATATACCTATATAGTAGTTGTGCATTTCGAGTGTAACGCTAAAATTAACTTTTAACGTTAATTTTCGCTTGCAGCTTCTTGCACCGCGCGACCTCATAAATAAACAACGCCGCAGTACCGACTTATCATCGCCTTGTCTAAATGATTTCGTTTTATGTCTAAATGATAATAATATTAAAAAAAAAGCTGTGCAACGGTTTTACGTTCAAGTAGTTTGGCCAGAGTTGATTTTCCGAAACATTTATCCGCAGTATGACCCAAAAAGTTATTACATTTACAACATTATTTTTTTTTTTTTAGTAGTTGTAAATTGAATTCGACTCGATTTCGTGTAATTTTTTAAATATAATATAATATTTTAATTCGTTATATGTTTAGTTCGAATGATGACCGGTTGTGTATTAATTAATTTAACAATTGGCTAATCCAATTCAAATAATAACTTTATATCAGATAAATAACATTTTTCCCGCTGCTATATCTTTTGGGGCCATTCTGAGTATTTTTTATCAAAAAAAAAATAATATCATAATATAGTCGTTTGTAACTTTTGTTCGAGTATGATAATCCGATTAAGGAATGAAAAAAAAAACATTTTGTATTAATGTACAAATAATAAAAAGAAAAAAAAAAAAGAAAAAAAGTTATCCATAAAACATAATACACAACAGCTAATCGATGATAATATATTATATAGATTGTTTTTAAAAATGCGATTTTAGAAGTGGTTATTTCGTTTTAATAAACAAAAAAAAATTCCTGCAATTGCAATATTTCTTTTTGTATTTATTTTTCGTTATTATACATTTCCTTTTCGACGCGGCGTCGCGTTTTTTTATCATATTTTTCTTTCCGTCTTCAACCTCCGTGTTCCCTTCGTCTCCCAATAATATAATAAGCCGCAGCGATTCGTATTGGCTTGTCCAAGCTATCGGTTATCGTTAAAAAATCGTTTTTTCCCCCTTTTTTTTTTTTTTTTCCATATAATCTGTATAGTACGTGTTTATAGTGTGCTTTTAATAATATCGCCTGCGTCTTCCACTTCGCCGCGTTCGCATAATACGTTGTTTTTTTTATTTCTCCATTTTACCATATTTGCCGCTGTTGTTCCTGCCTCGGTCCGCGGTCTATTTTTTACGTCTTACACGACTCCCCCCCCTCGCAGCGGTACTCACTTTGGCTTTCTATCGGTTCCTTCCATAATATCCGATACTGTGAACAATGATTTTTCCGTTCCCCCCTCGCATATAGGAATGACTGGGTTGACATTTAATAATGATATACACAACAGTGTTTTCGTAAATAAATCCGGAAATAGGACCGCGGCGTATCGTTGCTGAGCGTGTTTCTGGAAAAACGTCTACTAGACGTACACACACACACACACGAACAATATATAAAAAATATTCAATGGACACTTTCCCGATGTAATACGTGTATTCGAATATTTAAAAATATTTTTTTCGTTTAGATACCCTAACTTCCACTCGTACAATTTTATTTGTTATTATTTTGTTTTATTCGTTTTTAATTACTTACTTATTAGGCGTACGAACGGTACTCCTCCAACCGGCCCAGTCGTAAAACGACAAAAAAAAAAATAAATAAATAAAAATCTTCCTATCGTATGGATTACATTTTGTTTGTTTGTGTGCGAGTCTGTTAAAGGAGAGAGAGAAAAACATTTTATATTTAAAAACCTTAAATTAAAATTGGCGCGGCTCTCTCCGAGCGTTTGCGGCACGTCACGCACCGTCGCCAATTATAATCTCGTCTAAACTTTCGCGGGGGTTCTGCAGATGATGAACATCATCGCCCCGTTCCTTTCAATCGATTATAATATTATATACAGGTAATTAATTTCAGTATAATCCGGTCTGTATTCATACTTTTTTAATTTCAAATACACAATGTTCTGATTGGAAAATAATTACAAGTGTACGAAAAAATATATTTCGGGAAATCGGTCGAGGGACAAAAAAAAAAAACAACATAAAATTGGTTTTTGGCCTTTTGGTTAGAAATTAAGCGCCGCGCGTATCCGCAAGCGTAAATCGAAATTTTAGATAACGTAACGATTAGGGCGGATTCTCGTCTGACGAACGAAAGTCTACGATTGATTGTTTCCTGTTTACCTTTCAATATTTCATATCCGTCGAGAAGGCATTATAAAAAAAATCTAATTGTGGGCAATGTACCGGGTAACGGCTAATATAGTATGAATTATATAATATATATATAATTTTAAAATATTCGAATCGGGCAAAGGAGCCGTATGTCAGTGCAAAAAAAAAAAACTTTCATTATTATTATATACATATTATATATCTTTTTTGCCCAATCATAGCGTAATCATTTTTTTTTTTTTTTTTTTTAATTTAGTTGAAATTAGTAATGATTAATTGCTAGAGGAAACGTAACATTATATTTTAATATATATTAGCTGTTATCCGCGATTTTATCGGTCTATAGACTTTTATAATGCCTTTTCGGTGGAGTGTATGAATTGTAAATAGGCAAATATTGGTGGAGGTGAGGAGGGGGTGTTTCCTATCCCCCATCCATCAGACGAGAACCCGGCCTACCGGTGTTGGCGATAAAAAAAATATGATCGATACGCTGTCTGTCACATCGAATTGTGAATTAGATTCGGCGACAGGATATTGGAATTAAGCAGCTGAATGCTGATTTTCATCTTTTAGACAACTACGGTCCCTATACGCTGAGGCTACGGGACTCTATATTATTATTTATTTATTTATTTATTTTTTTTGTTTTGTTGGTTTCGACTTTTTTTTTTTGTTTTTTTTTTTTTATATCGTCTGTATCGCCAAGCGAACCCATAAATCAACAAAAATAATTAGGTTTTCGTACCGAAAATACCAATAATGCCGTTTGAACCGCCCTTTAGAGGTTGAGTTCCGAAATAAAAACTAGCCTATTTCAAGACCTTAAGTGGTGTGACCATACGTCTCGTATTTTAATTTTGTGTTTCGTTGTCCCGACGATAGTTATACGGGACGTATTTTTTCCCCGTTTTGTTCAAGTCTGTCCCGTAGTAATCCCGTTATTTTTCATCAAAAAAGTACGAAAAAATAGCAGAAGAAGAAATCGACCGACCATCATCGTAGAAATATAATAATCGTTTATGTGTATAAATATTTTATTTCTATTTAAAAAACATTTAAACAGAACACATTTATTGTATTTTTTTATACTTTATTTATAGTTAGGTTTACTCAGTGTACATTATACTTACTTATTATACATTTTATTTACTAACAATTACATTACGTTTAATTTATTTTTTTTAAGTGTTTTTATGGTCACTCTAAAGTAACTATATAGTAAATTTCACGAAAATCGATTCGGCGGTTTAGTCGTGAACGGTTACTTTCGCATTTATAATATTAATATATTTATTTTCATGTGCCGCAACGAGCGACAACACAACAACAAACACAACAACAACAACAAAAAATACCAATTTTTAACACGTTTACTCGGAGCAATCCGGCAACTGCGGTTGAAATATTTGATTAAAAATAACACGATAAATGTTATCCGCCCATTGGATTCGACAATTCGTACAGATTTCGTAATAAGTATTTTGACGTAGCCATTAGGTAAAATCCATTATACACATCCGCGCGTAAACCACGAGTTTCATAATATCAAATTACTTCTATTGGATTTTTCCACCCTTCTAAATATTTCAAATGTTATTTTATATAGCGTATAAAATATATAATATAACCTTCGAAATTTATTAGAGATCAAAAAGTTTCGGTCAAAATAATATGATAGGTACTCCGCGACGTGTAAAATATATACCATATCGAATATATTGAACCGAAGATGGTTTAAACTTTATTACTGTTTCAAAGTTGTATTATATATTATACAGTATATACGTATAAGTGAAGCCGTGTGCAGTGGGTCGACGAGATGAAATATTTTTTTTTAGTAAACCCGGTACCAGACGTATAGGTATTTTATATATATATATATATATATATATATATATATATATATATTTCCAATAAATAATATATAACAAACTGTTGATTCGATTTCATCGTCGTTTTGGGAAGAAAAAAATAATATAAGACGTTCGGGAATTCGTACGAAATACTATTTTAAAACGAAAATATAATATCGTAATATGCTATCGTCGTTCGGAAATTAAAAAAATATATATACATACATATATACACATAGATATCAGTTTAGCAGTCTTTAAGTATGCATAAAAAAAAAAAATAATAATAATAAAAAAACGCCGGCAGATTTTTTTTCTCGCGTAATAATATTGTATACTAAATAATAATAATAATAATAATAATAAAAAAAAAATGATTAAGTTTTCTGAACCGACGCGGCCGCCGCCGGCTACAATGTCTCGTAAAAAAATCACGCCCAGAGAGGGCGCGAGAGAATATTAGTGCGCACTGACATTGATACAAAATAACATCGTACGATGTGTCGCGCGTTTAAAAGAATTTGTCTGTTCTTATTGGTTCGCCCGTTTTACCATACTGTTGAATGGTTTTTATAATAAAACAAAACAACGCATGTATTTTTTTTTAATGTTCAGAAGATCGTTAAAAAAATAAATGAACGGTGCTATGAATTTTGAGGACGTACTTAGGCCACTGTCATTTACTTTGTAACCATTTCCCTTACGCAAATCATTACCCAACTCTTTAGGTAAATATGGACCTATACATTTATAAATAATATTACAATTTGTTAATATTAAAATAGATTTTTTTTTAACTTAAATTACTATAAGCGCTGATGTTGTATGCAAATACAAAAAAAGATACTAAAAAGGATTATATCGAAATTAATATTTTTAACTTTATCCCTTTCATCATAATACTCTTTGATTCATTTTCATCGTATGTGCCTTATGAATGTTGAAAATCTTGTCCTGGAGCCACCCCAGGTCACTGTGTAGGTGAAAAGTTTGAAAAGTATAGAAATAGGTTAATTTAACTTATAAACTGAAAGCAACGATCAAAACACGATTCTGAACGATCGTATTTTATTCCTTGTAACTAAGGTAACCTAAAAATCACCAAAATAAAACCGTTGTATTAACATTTGTTCCAGTTTATAGAAAAACTGTTGAGATTTTAGACATTTTCTTTAAAGAACCACCAGGCGAATAATTCCGTATCTTTCAAGGTATAATGCGAATATATTTGAGCTGAAAGTAAAAAAAAAAACCCACCCTCCCTTCAGTTTTAGTTGTTTTTAAATATTACTTAGGGATACTAAGGGAGCGTTAAGTTGAAATAATTGAATTAAAAAATATTTTAAAAAATAAGGCATTTTATTAAATGTACATAATTATTACAATTGTATTTTTATTTTTATTTTTTAATCGGATAAAACGTATACTTATTATTTTTCCTCTTTCTTTATATTCGTTTACTTCCATACCGAAAAAATACTCAGCACGATACCAATTACTTAGTTTAATTTTGAATATTACAAAATTATTATCTCATTATTATTAAATCTTTTTATATAATATTTTCATACCGAATATTTTTATTAAAACGATTATAATTTCCAGTACCTGCTTTTATAGTACTATTCTTAATTTTTTTTTTTAAATCTATAAAAAAAAATTTGTTCGAGTATAACTATCTATAACATACTTAAATATTATTTACCAATATTTGAGGAATAAATCTCTAAGGGAATAAAGTACCCAACCCACCTTCTTATTATTATTATTGTTCTCCGGTTTTTAGACCTCTGAATATCGTTTCATCGCAGTATATCACACCCAATCATCCATCCTTCTCCATGTCTGTTACTTTTTCTCTCCAGTTCGATCCATCACCAATAGGTATTTCCACGACTACCATTTAATTACATCTTTCCGTTTCGTACCTTTTTATATTGTCAATTTTATCAGATATATATATATATATAAATAATTACTCAAACATGGACTTATCTGGGCAACGGAGAAAAAAATAGTTTTATAGTATTAAACAAAATACATTCACCCCTCCCCCCTTCCCCTCATCGGGTTTACACTTTTTTTATGAATTAATTTAATAAAAGGTCAAAAAGTTTTTGTACTTATATATGATAACAATATACGCAGTACACGTACAAGTACATTGGTCAAACTTTTCTCGCCTTGTATTCAATTGCTATACGGTGAATATAAAATTTTTAAAAAATAAAAATCGACTTTATGCTAAGTACGCATAGCAGTCGGTTTTGTGTTACTATAGACTGAAAATAACTGCACTATAGAAAAACAGAAATAAATAAATAAAACTCGGCGGTATTCAACAAAATGAGCGATTACTAAGCGCAACCTCTGCACTCGTTAAAAAAAAGAATTATTGGGTACGGTGTATAATTTCAAGAAATAATACTATACCTACATAAGAAAATAATAATAATAAAAAATAAAAACATGTTTACGGCGATACTTATTATTCGAACGAGTTGTTAAAGGGATTCCGAGAAATTTAGAATTAAAAAAAACAAAAAAAACTAATAAGATAAGTGTGCTATTCTTCGTGCGCACACTTATTTAGTAAAATATAATTTATAGGAAAAATGCCCGGAGGATTTAGGTCAAGACTATGGAGACTCATCCGAGTTGTTGTGTACAGGAACCGAGAAAAATGTGAATAGCTATTATATTTCGTATGAGTTATAATAATAATTATGAGAACGAATGCAAAATATCGCGAGTTAAAATATTATGATATGTTTTTAAAATACGAAAAATCGCATAAATGAAATCACCCGCAAGTCCAAGTTCCGGGGAGGCGGAATTTTTTTCGATTTATCGGTGTTTTAAAAAGAAAATTCGACGTTTGGTAATACAGTACTTATCTGTAATCGACGTTTATTCGATTGCCATTATAATAACATTTGTAACATTATTCTTTAATAGTATGACGTCAAGCCTCATATGTAATCCGAAGACATAAATCGCGATTTTATAGTTGGACACATTGTCAACGGTATTTTCCAACAAATTCAAAAGTCGTCGTTACACATCAAAATTCACATCTATGTTCGGAACACAGAATGTACGAGTTATACGTAATTTTTTTTTTTTTTTTTTTTTATCAATTTATCCAGATTTACGGTATTTATTTAAAAATACTTACTTATCAAGGCCAACGAGTGATTGAAACCATATCGTGTATATTTTAATTTTTATACGAATTCGTTTGCTCGTATAATATTATTATTAGGGCTGCGATTTGAATGCCTTAAATAATTGCAAAAGATGCAAAAACACCTTTTAATTTATTTATAATAATTTAAACGATAAAAAGAATATATTACAAGTGTTTTTTTTGTTTTTTAAACAGTATTTTACGCCATTTAGTGGATATATTTTCTGACTTGATTGCATTTTAACTACTTCTTAATCATTCATTCTGAAATAATAATTTAAAAAATACATTTTAATATTTTAATTTTTTTTTTTTTTTTGCTGACCACTCTTTGCGCGGGTGCGAGTTTGACGTGGACCTACTTACAATTGCAAATTTACGTTCACTGTGATAAAAAAAAATATTGTAAGACATTCTCTAAAAACTATAAAATACCGTAAAATCATCAACAATGCAATTTAGGCTAAATTCGTCAAAAAATGCACAAATATGCAAAATAAAAATTACATTAAAATAATGTATCAGTATCACCCAAAACGTATTTCCTATTTACGGACCAACGTACCGGAACACCGGAATAAAAGACGCAATTGCGTCAAAATCCCCGCCCTAATTATTATAATTGGTAAATGAATATTTTTTTTTTATATCATTGTATATGGAGGGTGCCCATTTCGCCGATTGATATTTCGAAAAATATAATAACACTACTTACGAGATTACATTACTAAATACGCGAGTATGGTATCGTATTACCGTTTAACATATATTTGTACAGGTATTTCACATCTTTAAAATCGTACTGATGTATAATTTTTGCGTAAACATGTTTGTTTTTACCGCACTAAAAATCGTTGGCGAGACTCATTTTAAGACCAAACGCCTTTTTTTTTTTTTTTTTTTTTCTCGCGTTGCTACGAACGGCTCTACGAGCTTACAAAACGGAATTTGCTCGAGACGGACTGAAACGCGTATATATTATAACATGATGTATATTAAATTAGCCAGGGAAATTAGTAACGCTTTTTTTAACATCGACGACCGCGCCAAATCCAAAACGTTAATATTATCGATAGGGTCAGAAGATATATAATATTATGCGCCAATTTCCAAACTATTCCGGAGAGCCAAACAAAAAAAAAAAAAAAAATACGTAAAAAACGTATTTTATTGTTTGTATCGCTTTAATGAACGTATAATACTGCCGCCATTCGCAAATATCGGCGTATAACTTTGGTGTTAAACCGCATTCTAAAGATTCGAAACCGCCATAATTTTACTTGCGGCGGTTTACAGTTTTTATATATAGAAATATATAACCCAGTGACCTTTAAAGAAACAAAATGAAACGGCCTTATTAGTTCGTATGACTAGTATATCGTTTTTTTTTTTTTTTTTTTAACACAATATACACCGAATCGAAATGTACCAGTTATATTGTATGACGAATGACAATAATTAAAAACCGCCATAAAGCTAAATCATTCTGCCGATTAAAAACTATACTACCGTTACAGTGCGTGTGTCTATTTATCAACTTTTAAATACAGATCAGTGGCGTAGCTACCGCAGGGGCAACAGAGGCAGTTGAATTTTTCGGGGTACTTATTTGTGTGATAGGGGCTAGTGATTGTTAAGTATTTGGTAGACAAAAATCATTGTTAAAATTGAATCAATATAAACGTGCATGCGAAACAGGCCTAATGGCCAGTTGTTCACGCCAATTTAATAATTGACTGCGTTTCATGTGTCAACCGCAGCGACAAACTGAAAAAGCTGATGATATGCCGATAGAGCGCAGACATTAAATTTTGATTAGTTTGTTTTTTATTATATTGTTTTATATTTTTATTATTTTTATTTTTTTTTTTTTGTTATTAATATTTTGCAAATTTATTTTTTATTGTCAAATCATATAAAGATAGGTTAGGTTTTCATTTTTGTTTTATATAAAAATATATTAGATACAGATTTAAATATAAAGTACAAAAATAGACCTATGTACTCGTATGACGGAAATGTAAATGTATCCAATTTAAGATTAAAACGACACTGTTATAATAATAATGTAACTATTTTTTCATAAAAAAAAAAAAAAAAAAACACGATTACTCGGTTGAAAATACAATCAATACATCATTGTTGTAATGACAAAGGTCAGATAGTAGTATAATTTCTGTTTTATATTACAGGGGCGAAAAAATATATTTTGCTCGGGGCGCTTTAATGTGAAGCTACAGAGGACGACGTTATTGCCGAAATGATTATAAAAGAAATACAATATATAAATATATATTTCGGTACGAATCGGACGTTTGAAATTAATTTGTTCTCAAAATTACAAATTTTAATAGGAGACTTCAAGGGTGCGATATATATTTATATATATATATATAAATATATATATAATTTTTATCGTCGACAGTAAACCAACGGACATATTTTACAACGCGAACTACGTGCCAATATACGTCTAATAATATTATACACTGCGCTCGCAGCCAATTATTATTATTGATGCGCGTGTCTACACAATATTTTTATATTCGGTTCAAGATCACCGCGGTGCGGGAATATTTATATTTATATATTAGATATTATCGTTATCGTTGTGTCATTTCCTATTTTCCATATATTGAAAGTACGTATTGTTCAGTGGCGTGCCCAGGGATTTCCAATGGTGGGATTATTAGTAAATAACAATCGTAGAATCTTTTTTTTTTTTTTTTTTTATATATATATATATATATGTATGTATATATTATTTATTGTTCATATAGGTAGACCAGTGCTCCGTTACCTAAGAGGATACCATTTGCGAGAGGTATTAAACAATACATCTTCTCTCGGACAGAAACTCTACAAAATAATTTTATATAGAAAATTGTATTACAGTTTTTAGATTATTTGTGCATATTAATACAATTATTTTGTGTTTTTGTATAAATAAAAATTATACCGTTATAGAATATGTGTATTATTATTTACTATTCAAATCATAATTGGTAACTATAGGTTATTCTACGCGATTTTCATTTATTGTTAAATTGTGTCTGTTTTCATACCATTGGCATGAACATAAGTTATAATCACGGTAATAAAATAAGGTAATGATTAATTATTACTACATACTATGTGTAAAAAAAAATAATAAGTAAACAATAGAAATGAATTAAGAATTATAAACGAAAATAATTATTACTGCACGTCCACGTGGTATGTGAAAATCAATTGTTTTGCCGTTCGGTGGATGAGGGAGACGGCATTCGGACGGCCCGTTTTTTGGGAGAATGGCCAGTCCGCGCTCCAGTATGTTGTTATCTATCTCCGTGTCTGTTATCGACATTTACCATTATCGTTAGTCTGGTTGTAACCCGTAGCCATTGTTAGCCATTATTCAATATACGTGCCCACCGCTGATTTAACGATATTTTCGAACAGTGTACATTGAAAACACGCACCGTATCCGTAAATCATTTTATTTGTATGTTCAGTTTTTATCTACTTCTATAGTCGAGTAAACTGTTTTTTTCTTTTTTTTTTTCTAAACTTACAACAAAAAAGAAAAAAAAAAAAAAACGAGTAATTTTGTGCTACTAATTGATATCAAATGGATAAATTTTTGATTAAAAAAAATACATGTAGTAAGAGAGAATACAAATATGAAGACTTTTCCGAAACAGCAAGAAAGACTCTTTACTTCCTGTAAACGGCTCTTTATGTTTTAAAGAGAAATCAGAAGAAAAGCCTTCTGAAAAATTCAAAGGTATATATCCTAAATACAAAGAAAATTATTTCAAAATAGGATTTTCTTTTGGTTCGGCGAAGAACACTGTCTTATTACTTTCTGTATTATTTGTGACGAAAACATTGTCAAACGAAACAATGGTCCCCAAAAAGCTGAAAAGCCATTTTACAACAAAACATCAATAATTACAAAGTAAACGAATTGATTATTTGCCAAAAATAGCTCTTTCCGTGTTATTACCATTTTCAACATCGTACTTATGTGAAGTTGCTTTTTCTGCATTAAACGAAAAATAAAAATAGGGAAAGATTAATTAACACTAAAGAGGAATTAAGAGTCGCCTTGTCAACAATTTCGCCATGTATGATTATATTAGGTATAAAATATCAGTCACGAATTTCTCAACAGAATATTAAATGTTTTTTTTATGTTATTTTTAAGTTTTTGTTATCAATTGTAATTAAATATAAAATATTACCCATTACCCTTATTTTTTTTATTGTAAGTCGTAAAGTATAAAATATTTTATTAGCATGTCGCCATAATAAATAGGTTGAGAAACACGGAGGTAGACAAATCCCGACAATAATAATTTAAAAAGCCCGACCCGATAACGTCGACTTAAATAACTCGATAAATAGAGCTTGCTTTTTCTTAAAATTTTGTTAAAGTGTATTCAAGAATAAATCACTAAATAAATACTCGTGGTTTTAAGCCAATATATGGGGGGCAATGCTAGCCTCCCCCTATAGATGTAGGTCAGGGATTTATTTTTGTGAACATTTCCTGATATTTAAAGGGGGTGAATAATCCGAAATCCCTCCTGACACACAGGTTTTTTATTCAATTTTTCGAATCAGCTGAAGGCACGTCGCTCTAAGTTCTCGACAATTCTCCATTAGCCGTTTACAGAGAACAATGATATTATATATTGCACTGTAATAGGATAAATATTTCGATATTCGGAAATACCAATTGATAAATATCAATACAAGTACCTACACATTGACAGGTTCGGAGGACAATTATAACGGTAAACGGTGAAAACACGACGGGCGTGTACTATTGGCCGGGCCGAAGTAGAGCAAAAGTACAAGTGTACCGGTAGTATACGGTAATACTTCTACTTTTGCAATAGACAAGTGTAAGTATTATATACTCTCGAGCATAAATATATAAGTATACCGGTATACGGTAATACTTCGACTTTTGCAATAGACAAGTATAAGTACTTATACTCGTCAAAGGCACGTGTAGCCGCGACTTGGTTTGAAATCCGGACCACTTCCCGGATAAGCGACGGGACATGGGATGAATAATAAGTGACAAGTGGGCCCATAAGCCAACCACCAACTAACAAGAATTAGCTAATCTACACCACATGATAGCTGGTGGGCATACGGGCACGCTTGTAAAGCATTATGCCTTTTTTTTTTTTTGTTTAAACCGGCATTACCCTGCCTCCCGGAAACGCCGTGAGGCACTACTTCGGGAGGCGGGTCGCCATCATTTATTGGTAAAAATGAAAATATAATTATTTAATAGAAAATCCCGTTTTCCCCTAAACGGGGCGGGCTCACATTAGCATAATTACAACGGATTCGTACCCTACGGTGGGGATGGGCAGTAGCCAGGCCGAAGAACATTTGCTGCCCTCACAGATTGTAGGGGGGAGAACTTCTTGCCGGTCTCCCGGTCGGTGGTCTAGCGACTGCAGAGCCGCGATCAAAGACGGCGGCGATGCGCTTGAAAAAGGCGCACGCCGGCGGCGTCGAGGGTTTGGCGCTGCCGCTCTGCCGACTCCTTCTTCGCGATGACGGTGTCAGCGAAGTCGACGACGGCTTCCTAGTGGTCTGGAGACTCCAGCATGAGCGGCACCAAGTCGCCCGGTTCAAACGGACCGATCCTCTGGACCAGATGCTCCCTGTCCCCGTCAAACGCCTTGCAGCACATCAGGGTGTGGAGATCGTCGTCATCCACCTCGTTCTCTTCACTGGGAAATCCGCAGTGAGAACACTCGGGAGACGGAGCTCGCCCGATCCGGTAAAGGAACGAGTTGAAGCATCCGTGCCCCGTGAACAAGTGAGTGGAAAGTACGTCATGGAAACGTGTGGTCTCGTAACCCACCGCACCAGCACGTCATGGGCGATGAGCAAACAAGTTAACGCGCGCCACTCCCCTCCGGCGTTTCCGTAGTTCGGATCCAACTGGTCGCGAGGCGGATCTTCGTACGGAGGGCTGACGAGCATCTACCAGAGGCCAACAGATCGACGGGGGGTAGTCCCGCAACGATTAACGCCGCCTCGTGCAAGACGGTCCTGTAGGCGCACACACTCCGAAGAACTGCACGTCGCTGGACGGCCGCCATAGCAGCGAGGCCTCGGGAGCCTTTCGAACCAGGCGACTTGGTGTCGCTCATGTTGGAATCCCCAGATCGTTGGAAAGCCGTGGTCGACTTCGCAGAGACGGTCGTCGCGGAAAAGGAGTCGGCCGAACGGCAACGCCAAGCCCTCGACGCCGCCGGCGCGCGCCTCAAGCGCATCGCCGCCGTCGTTGACCGCGGCCCCGCAGACGACAGACCGCGTCCGTGGGGCCGGTAGGAAGTGTCCCCCCCTACTAGTGTAAGGGCAGCAAGTGGGCTTCGGCCCGGCTACTGCTCATTCCCCGGTAGGGACGCGAAGCTTTGTACACTAATAATGTGAGCCCGCCCCGTCGAAGGGGAATACGGGATTTTATTTTGTGTATCATTTGTACGTGTTCATTTTGTTAAATAAATGATGGTGACCCGCCTCCCGAAGTAGAGCCTCACGGTCACTCCGGGAGGCGGGGGTATTGCCGGTACCAAAATAAAAAAAAAAAAAAAAAAAAAAAGGCCTCGGAGGCATAAAGGCAGGGAGAAGGACCACGTGGGAGCGCCGTACAGCAGCACGCTGTACACGACGCTCACCAGTAGCCGTCTCCTGCGCTTCCGTGGGCTGCCGATATTGGGCAAGAGCCGGCCGAGCGACGAGATCACACGCTGGGCTTTGTCGGCCATAGCGCGAAAGTGCGCGCCGTACAGAGTCCCCTTGTTCTTCAGCACAAGGCCGAGGTACTTTGGGGACTCGCTGGGCGCGATGAGTTCGCCGTCGAGTCGGATCTGCGGCGCCGTCGTAACGTCTTTTGGACGGCCAGCCGTAGTTCCAGGTCCCCGACGCCTTAAAAAAAAGCATTATTTCTAACAGGACGGTCGCTTGTCGGGACACTGGATCTGAGTACCGATCGAAAATTCCGACTGCTTATGCTACTGATACGCAGCCTCGTCCATAAGATCACCGTCGTGTTTTCGGTGTCGAGTTTTTGCCCGTTTTGTGTTTTATTGTGTTCTTCGGACTCGTGTATGTACGCGTTTCGCCGGTAAAACGAAAATTACGACCGATGCCGTGCGTTGTTTGCGTATTGTTCGATGTATATTTTGGCGTGTTGCGAGCTTACTTGAGTGTCGGTCGTAACGGGAATCTTAAACTCCAGTACACGTTTTGCACTCTGACCGTCTTCTGTTCAACTGAACGGTTTGCTGGGCATCGTCGTTACGCCATCGGGATGTCGCCGATACTCGACCGATTGAAGAGTCCGCGTCGTCGTGCCAATAGCTTTGCACGTTTATTAGACCTGAGTTGAGCGGCATTGTCAATATCCGCGTGACAAATTCAGTGAAAAATTTTTATGAAAATTCGTGCCGTAATGTTTCAATTTATCATCCATAAATTGTATCAACGGTTGTAATCCGGTCACGACTGTTAAAATTCGTGGTTGCCCGACGAGCCGTGTTAATCTACAGTCGACGTGATCGTCAATTGACTCTTTGAAATTCAGAGCATGATCTTAGACGATTACGTCTGGCAAGCAGATCCCGGAAGTGATTTTTGAATTAAACATTGGAAAGTATGTCAAATTGTCCACTGCTTATTGGTCTAATACAGTGTTTCCCAATCGGTGGTCCGCGGTCCCATAGATTTTTTCTTCGATTTCTATTACAAATTAATTATTTGTTTTTTTTTTTTTTTTTAAATAGCAAAACAAAATTACGACTTATTGAGTAACCGTATAATATTATACGGTTATCTTGTCGTTGTTGCTGCTGTAAACCGATATGTATTTTCCACTTTTATTAGAGTAATAAATTGAAGTATAATTATATATTAGTGATGTATAGTAATAAAATATAAAGAAAAATAATAAAAATTAACATTTTTCGATAAATTTTGTGTATTATTGTTAATGAGCAAAAAAAAGGTATTCCTAGTTTTTGTAAAATTGAGGTGGGCCGCGACCTATAAAATATTGTCGAAATGGTCCGTGGTGGTAAAAAGGTTGGGAAACACTGGTCAAATACGTGTGAAAAGTATATTTCGTATTCCGTGATGTGGTGGCGATCATGGTGATGTGGGAAACGGCGGTACACGCTTTGTCCGCACTCTACAGTAATTTACTTTTCACACATTGACATGACCCGTATATGCCTGCCACGTAAATTGCTAAATTCTTACTCCTTAAAGAATGACTGACTAAACCACCTTGAGGGGGATATCTGGTTTACTCTAGCGAATTTCTTGACACATTCCCGTTTTTTGATGGACAATAGAAGAATGGATAGGCCAAGCAACCTTATTACACGGGAATTAATTGAAAAATTACTTGAGGTCACATTGGGACAATTATGCCATAGGGTAGTTAGACTATAGACCTTGGACATATAGAATACTAGAATTAAGGGCTGATATTGAAACTGAAAGAACCGTTTTCCGAAGAAAATTTTGAAACCGAAATCTTTATTAGAACTCATATTTATCATTTTAAGAAACTGGAACCGGATCAGAACCATTTAAATAAAATACAAATATTTTCGTGTCTAAGAAATAACTGAACACACAGACACAGTCATACATACGAGTAACCATATTATTTATTTTGTACATTGTCTTATTTCTAGTACATTATTTTGTTTGTAGTTTTATTATTAAAGACAAAGGACCTAATAAGCAAACGCTAAACAGATCATTATGTTTTATAAAATTATTTTGTTGGTAGTTTAATAAAAAAAAAAAAAAAAAAATCCTAATAAGCAATAAGTAATGCTATTGCTATTGTTTTAACCGGAACTGGAACCAGAACCCTTATTTTATTATTTAATAAACCGAAATTGGAACAATTAACCGATTATTTGTATTTTCAAGTTTTTATCCGGAACCAGAACCCAAACAATCATTAAGGTTTCAGTCTCTGATTAAAATAGCCGTATCGATAAATATTGAGGCGACGAATACCTCCTTTAACAATAATGTTAAACCTAACAATACCATTTTCCATGAAAAAACTATGTAATAATATGAGTTTTTCCCCCTGTTTTTTTTTATTAATATTATGTGGGGGGGGGGGACTCAAGTCCATAAATGTATGCTTTTTACTCTTATAAGGTTTGGGTAGCCGTGTGTTATAAACTAATTTAATTTATTTGTGATATTGATAAAATATATACGAACACAATAGCGACGGTAGTTTGTAATAAAAACCATGTGCTATAGACGATTTTTTTTATTATTTTCGGTATATTGAAATGTAAAAAAATATAAAAATAATTATGTTTGTGGCCTTAAACAACCGCGGTAACGTAAGGAATCCATAGAATTTTTTTTTTTTTTTTAAATCGATCCAGTTGTTTTACATCCAAATAACACGTTCAATCTTTGTATAATACCAGGTTTGCTCAATAAATACCCAGACAATATTTATTAAAAATTATCTTTCAAACTATTTAATTGGGACACCTTCAAAATTGGCTTCTATGAAATGCTCCCAACAGCTTTGATACTTTTGAAAACACCTTTGAAATTCCTTCAAGGAAATATTAAATATTACCCATAATCCTTATTATTTTGTATTTTCTGTCGCATAGTATTAAATATTTTAATAGCGTGTCGCCATAGTACAAAGGTTGAGAAACACCGTGGTAGACAAATCCCGACAATAGGAATTTAAAAAGCCCGACCCGATAACGTCGACTGAAATAAGACGATAAACCGAGCTTGCTTTTTCTCGAAACTCGGCTATAGAATAAATCGCTAAATAAATACTCGTTGTTTAAAGCCAATAAGAGAGGTAACGCCTAAGCTCCCCCTACACATGTACGCATGTAATTTAAAATTCCTTGGACAAATCGCGAAATTATTATGATAAAATAATATCGGTCGGTATTGTGGTTTTACAATGATGTTATTATTTTTTATTTCTCTGTAAACACTTTTTTTATTGGAAGACCTGATCCGATCTATACACTCCTACGCTGTTTCCGGTAGCAAATTTTGCCTAGTTGGTACTTTATAGAGGTTATTTTTCGATATACCCATTAGTTTTTTAACGTGGCAGAAAACACTACAAAAAAAAAAAAAAAAAAAAAAAAAAAAAAAAAAAAAAAAAAAAAAAAATGACGAAATAACAGCAAAACACGATTTTGTCGCACTCTAGTTTTATTATTTATTTATTATTTATGTTGATTTCTGAGTTAGCCCATGGCAACAATGAAAAAACACGACTAATACTACTTCGCTCAGAATCGTTTTTCGTATGCAATTTATCTTTGCGTACAGATATAAATGAAATATCTGTCCATACGCTACCCAACCAAATTCCCACTTACAACAGCGACGCACCCATGGTGCAAAGTATGTACGCCCTTTTTAAATTTTATTTTTTATTTTTATCGAATACCACCTACTAATAGGTATTTTTTTATTATCGCTCGGAATGGGTATTCGGGAAACGATTGTCAGCGGACACACGGCGGGTTGCCCTACAGCTATATAATCAACGTTGAGGACGCACATACGTACGGTTCGTCATTTCGATGAAGATCGAAGATAATCGATCCCAAAATCGTCTAAACGCAGTTTAAACGTAACAAATATTTAAATTTTGTCTCGGATAAAACGGTAGACGACAATATTGGTGTTATCGTTAATTCCGTTAATTTGATAATTTCATCTCTCTAGAATCCTTACGCCGAATACTTCGCCCGCCTGACTATTTATTGTTATTGCTCAATGAAAACCCGTCCGAATCGGCAACCGGTCGTCGCCGCCGCTAATATTTAATATTATTTAATCGCTACCGATAACGGTGGCGCGCTCTTGCGGTATTTTGTCGACGACTCGACGGGGGGACGCGATTTTACTGTGAATAAACCGTTTCGCGCGCGGCAGAATTATACTCCAGAGCTTCAGAAGTCTTAACGTGTCCACAAGTAAAAATGCCAAAATATGTCCACAGCACATTTTATCAATGACTCTATCCGTGTCGTTTTTTTCCATCTGCGATACCCCTCAATCCAAATAATTTGTATACAAATAAATAACAGTTTTTTTAAATATGCTGCGCAGCAATTTTGATAGTTCCGCTACGAACACGGAAAGATTATACATAGATTTATTTTATGTCACGATTACACAAACGAAATGCGTGTGCTAATGATACTATTCGTGCATCTGTTTGATAGTGAATTCGAGTATTTTTGAGTTGATAAATTACTGTCAAGCAAAAAAAAAAAGAGACTTTTGCTAAACACCAGACGCAAATCTCTTCACCATCTGCTAGGCAAACGCTCCAATCTTACCATAAAAAAATTAACTGCTTTTATACGAAACTCTCCTAAAACCAATTTGGTCTTACAGGATTCAATTATGGGGCGCAACAAAACAAAAATCAATGTATCTATAAAATACAGTCTTTTCAATCTATTTCATTACCAATGCACACTTCTATGTCTCAAATCATACCCTAAACACAGACTTAAATATATCAACAGACACCAAAGTAGCCACATCGTCCTACAAACTCTTTCGCGCACGCCCGGCAGACCATCAAAAATCCTCTAATACTTGCCCTTAATTCTAACATCATCCCAGGTAGGTTTCTACGAGGTTAATCGTTGCGGGACTACCTCCTGTCCGATCTGTTGGCCTCTTGCAGGTGCAGGGCTTTCGAATCTCTGCGCGCGTCGGGGACTACGACGGCGGGCGACGTACCCCGCCCGTCAGCGCTCCGCACGAGGAACCGCGTCGCGACCAGACGGGCGCGCCGGTTCCGTAGCGCGGAGGTGCCCGCAGGGAGTGGGCGCGCGTTAACGCGCACGCTCATTCCCCCGGACTTGACGGTGCGGTTGGGTTACAAGACCGCACGGTTCGATCACACACACCGCCTCACTCAACTTCTCACGGGGCACGGATGCTTTAACTCGTTCCTTCGCCGGATCGGATCGGGCGAGCTCCGCACCCCGGGTGCTCTCATTGCGGTTTTCCCCGGTGAGAGCAGAACGAGGAGGATGACGACGCTCCCCATACCATCATGCGCTGCGAGTCGTTTGACATGGGACAGGGAGCGCCCGGTCCGGAGGATCGGTCCTTTCGGACCGGGCTGACTTGGTGTCGCTCATGTTGGGATCCCCAGACCGTTGGAAAGCCGTGGTCGACTTCGCCGAGACGCGGTCGTCGCGGAAAAGGAACCGGCCGAACGGCAACGCCAAGCCCTCGACGCCGCCGGCGCGCGCCTTCGAGCGCATCGCCGCCGTCGTTGATCGCGGCCTCGAAGACGCCAGACCGCCGGCCGCGGGGCCGGTAGGAAGTGCCCCCCCCCTACTAGTGTAAGAGCAGCAATTGGGCCAGTTCGGTCCGTCTACTGCCCATTCCCCTGTAGGGTCGGAAATGTTGTGTACATTTTATGTGAGCCCACCCCGTCGAAGGGGAAAACGGGTTTTTATAATTTTTGCATTTAATACTTGTTCATTTTGTAAAACAAATGATGGCGACCCGCCTCCCGAAGTAGTGCCTCACGGCAATTCCGGGAGGCGGGGGTATTGCCGGTTCTAAAAGAATAAAAAAAAAAAAGGTAATCCTACGAGAAGGCTAAAGTGATACTGGTGTCGAGACTTAGCTTAAATTGAAAAAAATAACAAGTCAAAAGTGTAACTACTGGGTAACCATAATCATATTTACCATGGCAAAAATGTATATCATCGTACGTGCTTATTGTAAAAAAAAAAAAAATGTACAGATCGTAGGTATTCAAATAAATATTTTTAAAAAAAATATGCACAACCGTTAAATACGGATGTCATCACGTACCATTACTTTATTTAGTTTTGATATATTTATTATTTGATATACGGTTTGTTATTACGGTGTTGTAATTAGCTATTAGTCATTATTATATATATATATATAAAAAATATATCATTAATAAAAGGCAACATTTTGAATTTTCACTATTGTCATAATTTAAAGCTATTGCAATATTATCAGTAGTACTATTTACTATTAAGTGTAGTGCTATAACTATCTTTGTAATCCTTTTAAGTTCACATTTCGGTAAAAATATTATACACTAATATCCGATTAGTGTAAATACAATATTTATGATTCAACAGAAATTAACTAATTTCTGTTAATGATCATAAAGATAAAAATATGAGCTTTTTTATCATTACAAGTTTAAACTGTGCAGTTAGCAATTAATTCAAATTTTCATAATCTTTTTAACTTAATATTTTTATCTTTAATCTTAACTTCACTTAGAATCATTTACCGTTAGCAATGATTTAACCTAATCTAACCTAATCAATTTTATGACAAAAAGAACATGTTTTGGATTTGAACAATTATAATTTATAAATGGCATAATCATTAATCGTATTAAACATTTTTTTATGTTACTGGGTCAAGTTTATCAGTGTACATATTACAACAAATACAAATGCAATTTGTAATTTAGATTTATATTTTGTCGTCTTGTAAAGACTAACGTTTTATAACATAACATGTATTGTACAGATAGTCTGATAGTGTGTCATATCGTTGTTTACACGTTGGCAGTGTGGGGCTTGATGCATTATCATCTTGGTTGACAACATAGGACTCTGCAGCACTATCATCGACTATAAATCGTGGAATCTAAAAAGAAATTTGAAATAAATCATTTTATCTTATTATTCTTATAATATAAATATAAATAAAATTGTTGGTCCCGAACAAGTCTCAGCTGTAATTATTACCACGGGATTATTTCCAATTGCACAAGTGTTTCGTCCTTTTTTGGCCCATATCGATAAAGACTTCCTCATAGATAATAAATCTTCATCAACGGCATTGATTAATCAGACATACGTAGAAGATTCCTTTTACAATTCAGCACTATATGTAAAAAAAAAAAAAAAACAATTAAAAATATATTAAATATACATGTACAAACTAAATGGTGAAAACACCAATAATTTAATATTAAACAGTTGGACAGTTATGAACAGTTGGGTTGGATGATTGCTGAACGATACAAAGAACACATCAAGTAGTATATTATATTATAAATTATAAAACCCACAACAGGAGCCAAACACTTTAACCAAATCTTAGGGCATATCACAACACTTTTTCTTAATTAGATTAGTTAATATTTTTAAAATTTTTGAATCTGGTTCAACTTTATCATGTTTTCTAAAGTTTTGGCTTGCATAATCCAATTAGCAATTGGCACAGTTAACCCTCCAAAAGATAGATGTTGAACCCAACTAGGTGTACTGTATGCATGATCAGGTTTATTATCATTGGTATAATTTCCCAAGGTAATTTCGTTTTTAAATTTCCTGACATAATAACCGCATAATTAAAAACAGTCATATTCTTCGTTTGCTGTTCTGAAATTATTTTGAGAGATTTAGATGATGTTAAACTGCTATTAGATAACTCTCCACTATTTTCTTCATTATTTAAAACAATGTTAACATTTGCAGTTGCCATAACATTTGCTATTAAATATTCTTCCTAATTAAATTTGTCATTTTGTATTTCAATATTCTGTTTGTCTTGAACTACCCCTGTATTTTTTTCCACGCATAATAGTTAGTATTCTATACATAGCAATTAAGGGTGATCCCACCACCTGATGTACTACTTAACGGTGTTTATAGGTAGCAAGTGTATTGCCGGTTCAAAAAAAAAAAAAAAAAAACACCTATTCAGTGATCTAAAGACTAAAGACTCTAGAGAAAAATCTTTCAAGGCTGTCTTGATTCAGTCTGTGAGTTAGTATAAAAGAAATTTGATATTTTTCTTTCAAATACTTGAAGAGTTCTTGAGTAGATTTAATTGAAATTAAAATTCCTCTTTGAAACGTTTGTAGTGTTTTTTCTATACCTTGGCAGTATAGAATACTCCTATACAATTTTAACACTGTGATTATATTATATATGAGTGGTGTAGAATACCTACCTAATATATTATTTATATTTCAAAGCATATAAACATATTTTTGCTTAAATATATATAAATTCACTGTCCACAAACAAGTATATTATCGTATACAAACGTATTGCTTACCTTAAGGGAAAAGTCGATCGTAATGCGCACAATAGACAACCAGTACGTTTGATCATTCTTTTTTATCGTGGTCACACAAACCATTCGGTTATAGAATATACGCGTAGATAATTATTATTATTATTATTATTACTAGTAATACGATGTAAGCCAGTGTTTTTCGCGTAGAACAATAAACTGATAACAGAAAATCGTGATTGGTTCGATGTCTATGGAATAAATAAAACCAGCGGGCGGGCAGTCCGGGCGATAATGTGTTTTGACGCGGATAAAGGTACGCGGCCGGTGGGTAATGTGTGACGACGGTCACGGTATTTGAATCCCTCCTCTAAACACGACGACTCGACCGAATCCACTGACCGCGGCCGCGCGCCCGCGCTTGCAGACTTTTTTTTTTATTTATACGACGCAATTCGGTCGACGGTCGACGGTACTGTTCCGTATCCGTACCCGTTATCGTTTGTCGGACGGAACGTTCGCGTACCGGCGGGACGTCCGTTAGGCGGCCGACCGGAGGAATGGTTTTAATCCGCGGGTTTCCCGGAGCGCCGGAGTCGTCCACGGCTCGCACCCGTATAAATATACCGGTCCGCCCGGACGAACGCTCGCCGTCTTTTACTGCGGTTTTACCGCCGCGTTGCCCAACACCGGTCTCCGCGGACGTCGGACACAATGTCCAAAATCTAAACCCATCACGCGGGACATTACACAATAGTCTCGTACAAATCAGCACTAATCGCTGAATTGTCGCGGACTCGGAAAGAAAACGATGTAGACGGGTTTACTTTTTTTGTAGTACATAATCACACGGCACAACTGGTAACTGACACGTCCGTCCGGAAAAAAAAATAAAAATAATTACACATTATAGAACTCCGAGTTAACCATAGAATACATTACGTAGCCGTTATAAAACTGATTTGGACCCATGGACCCACATTCAACTGTGGGGGGTTGTGCGAGTGAAGCACCCACTTAACCCATTGGTATAATAAGAAACGAACGCAATTCACCGAGATATGACGCTCTGCCTACAAATAGCAGACGAAATCCAAAAATTTATCGGCAAACACGAGACGAGGCTAAATCACCGTGTCCATCCAATTGCTAGACAATTCCCATTAGACATTAGACGAGCGTAGGACTTAGTTTAAGAATTTCAATTAAGGGCACGGGTCAGTTCGTTGGTAGTGCGACCTTATCAACGTGTCAAGTGTATATATATTAACATCTAGCGTGCCAGGTATAAGTTAGGTTATTACTTATAACTTTTTTATAACTAAACAACCTATAAGTTCTCGAACCTAATCCGGATTTGCCCATCTCGTATTATTATTAATGCCGTGATAATTATTTAAAAACAGAAAAGTTTTTTTATACTGGATAAAATATCAAACTTTAGATTATTGAAAACAAAAAAAAAAAAAATGTAGTAGACCATAATTTGTGTGGCGGTGTTAGACTATGTGCTCCACCACTACTCTTTCACTACCAACAAAACGACCCACTTAAAAAATGGAATCAACACCAAAATGTATTGTTCATAATACTTCGTCTTCGTCTTCTGGTACTTTTAATATAAGTTGCTATTAATTTGAAAATAAAAAGCGGGCGATAATTTCAACGTTTGAAAATAAAGGGTGACACCTGCTTGTTTCTTAAATTTTCGAGAGAAAACAAATTGGAAAAAAGCTAATACTTTTCCAGATGACGAGTGTCTGCTCAAGTTAGTTGAAGACCCCGTGTGGGTGTATAACTACCTATAATATACCGTCAAACGTATTTACAAAGACCCTCGGGGTGGTTTAAACAATAGAGCCCCGCCACCCGCTCCCCCGGGGGAATTTATAAAAAAAAAAAAAAAAAAAAAAAAAACAATTTTGCTGGTGGGTAGGCTATTATCATATTTTTACTGCGACAGATAACACAAAACGAAAAAACTACGGTTTATCCGGTGTATTACCGGAGCGGCGCCCTCTACCGGTCGTTCGTTTACCCGAGGCGGACGACGACAGGCGTGCCGGTAGACCGCGCCGGTCGACGGTAAATCGGCGCAAGCATTTTCGGCAGGACGCACGCACGCACGTCCGATGTGACCGTACGCCGCCGCGCAACCATTGTATCTATTAAACCGTGATTATTATCATCATCATCATCATCATCATCGTCGTCGTTGTTATTATTATTATTATTATTTTTTTTTTTTTTTTTATTATTATTGTTGTTGTTGTTTGGTTGTGTTTCACCCGTAAAGGCGTTAGAAATCGCGCAAATCGCCAATTTCTCGATAACATACGCGTCTGACGTCCGTCCGCCGTAGCGTTCACGATCCGCGGCCCACGGCGTTCCGGATTTCCAACCGGTCCAATCGATTGCGTGCTGATTTCGCGATGCATTTGCAACACTATGGGTGAGAAATATTATTATCGACGTTTCCGTTTCGTCCGGGCGATAACGAATAATCACTATAATACAATTAACGTATTGCCCGTGTTGCGTTCGGTTCTGGTTGCCGCCGCGGCGGTTTCGTCATGTTCATGTTTTTTTTGTGATGTTGTTGTCTAGAATGCTCTACTAGTAAAGCCGACACGATGGTGGCCAGTTTACAGTCCAGGCGCAAGGCGTTGGAAGCCAAATTAATCGAAAAGAACCGCGAATTGAAACGGCTATGCATCCAAGAAGCCGAGCTGACGGGCAGCCTGCCGCCCGAAATCCCGCTGGACCCGGGCGAAGTGCCGCCTACGTTCCGCCGACGTGTCGGGACGTCGTTCACTTATCCGGAAAATTTGATAAATAAATTAAAGTTTAAAGACGTAAGTAATTTTCACCGTGTTCCTATTGCCCGCCGTGCGGACGTGCGTTTTGCTCGGGGTCCTTTATCGCTTTAACTTCACAGGAGGAAACTTTGGCATCGTTCGAGCTCGAGTATAAAATCCAAAAAGGCATTGCCGACGCTGCTCTAGGGCTAGCCAACGATGAAACTGCCAACAAATCTGTGAGACGTAAACATAGATTGATGTATCAGCAGAGCCAGCAAAGACTAGTGGAACTGGAAACCCGAATAAATCTATGCAACAATCAAAAAGTCAAAAAGAAGAATCGCCCCGAAACTTGTTACACGCCAGGTAAAAATTATTCGATTAATTAATTTTTTTTTATTGTGGTAACGTTAAAGTAAACGAGTGAAAACCATAGGCTATTAATATTTAATTAATTGGTACGGTTGTCGATTCTAAAATGTATTCCAATGTGAATATAATTTTATTGCCAAATATCAAATAAATATAATTTGTATGGTCCGATTAAAAAAAATTAATATAAAAACACACGTTGAATGATATTTAATTAGGTATCTAACCTATCCTAATTCGAGTGCCCAATGAGTTTTTATTATGTCAAAAGCAGTACGTAACAATAGATAAGTTTTAATTAAACGTGCTATGTTTCTAAATCTTTGATTTGACTTTGGTGTGCGCTGATCCGTTTGTATAGAGCGGACAAATTAAAATATCCATTTTTATGAATGATCAAACCTTTATTATGTTTATTTATTTGTTAATTTCGTTTTGTGCTCACTTATTCACATCATATTGAACATCTCTATCCTAAACGCTTTAGGAGTTTTTGTATAAATATGAGTTTGTTTTTTTCCAGTCTATCTTATAAAAAATTATGTAACGATAGGGAGGAGAGACTCCTTGAAAATCTTGTATTATATGCTTACCTAAGTTAGCTACAAAGATTTTAAATTAAAAATATATTTTATCAAATTGTATAAGTAATGTTTCGATAAAAGTGATAATAACGTACTAGTTATTATTAATTACAAATTGTTTGTTTTATTTAGATTTTGCAAACCAGAATATGGTTGATGGTGCTAGTATTGTTGTCAGTACAGAATTGACGATCCAGACAGTGGGTCCAAAAGTGTTATCACACAAAAATAATTTACGGCAGTCTTATAATAAATTTCCTGCCCAAAGAAATTCTCACGATCCAAGGTAAATATAAACACATTGTGCATTCAAAATAAATTTGAATGCATTTGTATTTTTTTATGGTTATAAACAACGCTTGTCATAACTTTATGAGCTAAAAAGTGCTTAAATAAGCGCATACACAAACCTTAAAAAAAAAAACAAACAACATAATATGCAGTACAGATATTTTAATTACTTATAAATTTAAAAAAATAATATATTTTGCATATTTGTGTACTATTATGTAGTACTTTCATGTTTGTGTACCTTCATCAAATTTGAATCTTCTTGAGTCTTTACTAATGAAGTAAAATCAATTAATATTTTAACAATTAGTAGATAAGTTATTTTTTTTTTTACCCGAGTTGTACTGGAGTAAAATGTGTTTGCCTTTAATTTTAAATGGTCTTCGATTGTTGGTCAAAATTAAAATAACCATGAGTTTAGATTTATTTATAACATGGTACAAATATCAATCTTGTGGTAAATTTGGATACAAATAAATATGGTGGTTATTATTAGGAGCTCTCAGTTATATGGAGATAATATTATTGTTAAGTTCATCAAGTGCAACAAACACAAAATAGCCCTCGATGAATTATTGTTGTCAAATAATATAAAATGTAGAATTTTGGCTGTCATATGTGTATTATTATTATTATTTTTTTTTTTTTGTGAACATTTTTACAAATAATAAAAATTTGTTTACATTAAATACTTAAAAAAAAAATTAGTACAAATGTCAGTTATAAGTTTTACAACAAATTTGATCAGTTTTGGGATTATAAACAAGTATTTATTTTTATATTTTTAACCTCTAGTTGTCAGAGGTAAATACTTAAAATAACAAAGAATAAGGAACAATAAATCAAAGTTTGTATTTTACGAATGTTCTTTGAACACAATTGATAGTTTATCATTGTTTTCAATATTTGAAAATTACATTATTATTGTATTTGAATACACATCGGTCATAAAATACTTTTTTTTTTTTGTAATTAAAATTTATCTTAGGGGTAATTATTATAGATCAATGAATTTCATACCAGTTTTAATTTTAAAAGGAAAAAATAACAACATTTTAGATAAATTTATATCATTTAAATTTATTTGATTTTATATATTTTATTTCTAAAATTTTTAAAAAATATATTCTTTTTTAGAATTGGAAACGGACTACATATGTGCGGTTATAATGAACACGAACCGGTGTTATCAACTTCAAACCAACTGCCAATTCTTTTACCAAGATCAACGATAAGTTTAGATAAAGACCACGGTAATTACTCAATCAATTTATTTTTAATAAAATGAGTTATTTTACACCAAAATATTATATATTACAGTGTCTTATCCTAAAGATAATAACGGTTTATTGGCAAACAATAATTTCAATTCTATTAATATGCCATCCAGCCACGAGTTTTCCAGCAAAATGATTGATCAAGATTTCACCTTGAAATATAGGGATAGGTATAAAATATACATATTATACATTATTTTATTAATTTATAAACTTTTTTTTTCCGTTTAAGATTTGGAAGCTTAGATAGACGACACACGAGTAGTTTAAGCTCTCGGAGTAACAGTAGTGTTGACCAAGAATCTCCAGTGTCAATAATACACTATGCTAATTCACAAAACCCTGCGACTACAGTTTTATTACCAAATCAAATGTACCCAGAAAACAGTTTAATGCGAACACACTCTCTGGGTAACATTAAGAACGAAAATCAGCAAAAACTGGAAAAAAGCATTACAGATTTAGATCAGGTGTCTTCAGTGTCCGACAACAGAAGAAACACTGAGAAAAAATGGCTAGAAACGTCTCTGGATTGCACTAGTATTGATTCTGGACCAATTGTGCCTCAACCAGAAATTAAACATCCACAACCATACGAGTCTCTAGTTAATCATTTCGATACTGTAATTATATGTTCATAAATTCAATTTATACAAGTACAATGTACACAATATATTTTTGAATATTTTTAATAGGTTCCCTTCGAATCGCCCAAGAATCATACAGTGGTCCAAGTTGGAAAATGGCAACCATACCGCGAGATATCTAAGCCGTTTGAAATGTCTGATTTCTATAAGTATAGTACAAGATTTAGAAAACCGTCGTCTACAAATTCAAATAACCCGTCTCCAGATGTAATTCAATGCGCTGCAAATCATTCGCCGCCACCTCCTCCGATACCACAAAACAAAGGCATTTATCAACCTTTAAAGCCACTTAATTGTAATCCAATGTGTCCACCGTAAGCTATTAAATAATCCAATCCATAATATTAATTTATTTTTGCAAATAATAGCTATATTTTTGTAGAAATATTCCATCCATGGAGGACACAGTGTATCCAGTTGAACAAAATGAAATATGTTTAGATGAGAGTACATTTCCTAATGAAATGTTATCATGGTATCAAGATGATACATCATCAACTCAAAATAGAACTGCCACATTGGTATAATTTTTAATAGTTATATATCATTTAACTAGAATTTATTTTTGTAAAACAATTTTTTTCTATTTGTTGGATGCATTTATATTATCTATGAACACTTAATGGTTTAATTATTTTATAGATTAAGTTTTAATATAACACGTTTAAATATTACTGTAAATTTTAGAAAATGTTATATTAACATTTATCCTTCTTTAACCAATGAAGGATATAGCAGAATTACACTATGCACAATAGTTAATAAATTTAATGAAATTTAAACCATTTAGTCATATTAATTGCAATTTTATTTTTGAGGTTTGTATGTTGTGTGTATTTTTTTTTTTTTTTTCTATAATTGTTGTGATTTTTATACTCAGAATTGTGATATTTTATAAAATTACCGTGGGACCAGAAAGAGATATTTATATTTTTATATTTAAATTTTATATTTATACGTTTATTAGAGTATTCGTGTTACAAGTTTCATCTATAATTGGCTTGGTCAAATTTTGCTATATTATTCGTTAAATAGACAGAGATAGTATGTGAATATATGACATTATATTAATGTAAATTTTATAAAATTATTATTATAATTATTCCACACAGGGTATAATTTATGAATAAAATGATTAATAATTTTTCTAATTATTTTATATGCATATATAATTTTATATACATTAAATATAAATACTAATACTGTCGTTTTAATATTAGACATATTCGACAGTGGTAAAATTATTCATTGTATTTATATACGGGATAGAACAATAAAATTATTATTATTATTTTTTTTTTTATAAATTATTTCTTATCTATGTTTTATGTTTTATGAACAAATAAGATTATAGAATTATATATTGTACTAAATTAAAAAGTTATTAAAATAACATATGAATTAATATATTTTGTTTAGTAAGTAATAAAGCATACAAGCGTAATGAATTATTGATAATTAAAGAAAAAGAATTGAGCACATATTTTAAAAATGTTTTTTAACATAGACATAATATAACACTTAGTTTTATTTAGGAACACACGCTACATAATACAATTAATTCATAATTAATGGAATGCTTTTATTATTTACTTTACTTTATATAATACATTTACAATAGTATATATTATGAGATAAGACTGAAAATATTGTACAATTATTGTAAGTTGGGTATGTCAAATATAAATTTTTACAGGCGATGAATATATTGTGGGAAAATATTATCTATATATTTAATTAATGTTCTATTATATTTGTATGTATAACACGGTAGCAATATAATATTTAAAATAATATTAATTGTATTAACATGAAACAGGGTTTTAATTATTATGTTTTTGTGTAGTATGAATATTTTGTAATAATTTACGGTTAGAAATAGGGATCCTATTGATATTGATATTAAATTATGTATTTCTGTTAAATTAATCATAATTATAATTGTTTTTACATTATATACCTTCTAAAAATTATGCATAGGTATAAATAAGAAAATTATATTTTAATGTTAGATGTAAGTTTTAACTATTAATGTTCTTTTAGACTAGTATTACACGTCAGCATCACAGTTTAACATTTAAAAATATTCTCACGCGAATAAAAGTGCATTTACAAAAAAAAAAAAAATAATAATAATAATGTTAAGAATTGCTTTTTTTAATTCCTTAGTGTTATTACACTTGATAATGTTAGATAATTAATGATAAGGACAAGGTTGTCGCTGAGCAATATACAGGGTGATTTTTATCAAAATATAATTTGTTTAAGGGTGTTATCAACAGGATTATTGGCCTGTTAGTAAAAAATGTATATTAATTATTACTATTTTTTCATTTAATTTATGAGACTTAAAAAACAATATTTTAAATAATTTTATTAGCTTTTTTGAAAAGCTTACTTTAATTAACCGAAATATGTATAACTATCGGTGGGATTAGCAAAGACAACTATAGTTTACAATCTTTCTATTTAAGTAATCCAATAATAAATTATTGCCCGTTTTCATCTGATGAAGAATCTACGTCAAATTTATCGATAGTTCGCTTGCGACATTTGTTCACAATGCACGCGTTTTTAATGCTCTCAGTTTATGTTTTTTCTCTTGCTGCTCTAAAACACCTTACGTAGTTGTGCTTAGTATCAATAGAAGCAGAGAACCAACCTGGGCATTTCTTCCTTCAGTATATCAAATTTATTTCAACCGTTTCGGCCAAAAATGTAAAACTTTGTTAAATAGAATTACTCAATTATATAGTCGTTTAACTCTTATCGTTGTTTCGAGCCGCGGCCTTCTATTGTAAGTGCCATAAGCGCGCAATCTACATAAAATGTGTAGGACATTGAATATAAAGAAAAATAACAAAAACATGTTCTACCTCTTCTAATCGCACACAGGGTGACTTAAACGATGTTTTCGAAAATTCGTCTGAAAACTCCGATAATAATAAGCGGAATAAAAATACGAATAAGCGTAATCTCTCATCTGGTAATTCATTAAAAAAAAATAACATCAAACCTCTATTAGCAACTACAAATAGATTTTCATGTCTTTCTGTTGACGACGATACAGTAGGCACTACACTTGAGCACGAAAAACCCGTTCAAATTCCTGTCAATGATGACGTCAAAACACCACCACCTATAATAGTCAACGGCACAACAGACGTTTTATACGTTTCCGATCAAATTTAATCGAATTAATTGGTTCAGAAAATTTCCTATTCAAATCCTCCTCAAATTGTTTAAAAATTACAACGAAAAACTCCGACTCGTATAGAGCGGTTATAAAATTCTTGAATGACGAAGGTGCTGAATACTACACCTACCAACAGCGCGAAAACAAGGCGTTTCGTATAGTAATTCGAAATCTCAAACAAATGAAATTGGAGTCGTAATTCAAGAACTAGGTTTCATGGTTCGACAAGTACTAAATGTATCCCTCGGCCGGCCGAGGATGACGGAGACGAGCACGGCGCACCAGTCGGTGCGGAGTTTTCTGTGGAGGAGGTGACGGTCGCAGTGGACCGCTTCAGACGCAGAAACCGGACCCCCGGCCCGGACGGTATTCCAAGCCGCGTCTGGGGCGTCATCCACGCCGCGAGACCAACTAGGGTGGTCGCGACGTTTAATTCCTGCCTCGGGAGCGACACGTTCCCCGGGCAGTGGAAGGTTGCGCGCCTAGCGCTCATCCAGAAGCCGAATAAACCGGCGGGGTTGCCGTCTTCGTACAGGCCGCTGTGTCTGCTCGACGACGTCGGGAAAATCCTCGAGTTTCTCCTGGCCCGCAGGATGGAAGAGCACATGGTTGCGACGGGGATCGGACTGTCCGAGCGACAGTTCGGTTTCCGTCGCGGACGGTTAACCGACGACGCACTCAGGACCCTCGACCGCAAGCTGGTGGAGGCCTGCAACGCCCGGAAGATGGTCGTCGCCGTGATCTTGGACATTGAAAACGCGTTCAATACGGTTGGATGGGAGGTAATCCTGGCCGCGCTGGCGCGCATGAAGTTTCCGCCATACATCAGGCGGATGATCGGGTCGTATCTTAGCGGCCGAGTCCTGATCGTGCGCGACGATCCGTCGACCGGTCTCGAGACGGCTCCGGTAACCTGCGGGGTACCTCAAAGATCCGTTCTCGGACCGCTCCTCTGGAACATCGTGTACGACGCCGTCCTTCGTCTACCCCTCTCGAGGGGCACGATCACTATCGGCTACGCGGACGATACGCTGATTGTGGCGAAGGGCGATACGGTGGAAAGCGCAAAAAATCGGGCCAACGCCGCACTGGCGATCGTCTCCAAAGGCATCGGGGACCTGGGGCTACGACTGGCCGTCCAAAAGACGTCGGTCGTGGCCTTCAGTAACCGGCGCTGGCCGACGGCGCCACGGATTATATGCGACGGTGAACTCATCGCGCCCAGCGATTCTCTAAAGTACCTCGGCCTTGTGCTGGAGAAAAAGGGGACTCTGTACGGCGCACACTTTCGCGCTGTGACCGACAAGGCCCAACGCGTGATGTCGTCGCTCGGCCAGCTCCTGCCCAACATCAGCGGCTCATGGGAGTGCAAGAGGCGGCTACTGGTGAGCGTCGTGCACAGCCCGAGCTCCGTCTCCCGGGTGTTCTGACTGTGGATTTCCCAGTGAGGAGAACGAGATAGATGACGACGCTCTCCATACCTTGATGCGTTGCGAGGCGTTTGATGGTGACAGTGAGCGCCTGGTCCAGAGGATCGGTCCGTTTGAACCGGGCGACTTGTTGCCGCTCATGCTGGAGTCCCCAGACCACTGGGATGCCGTGGTCGACTTCGCCGAAGCCGTCATCGCGAAGAAGGAGTTGGCAGAACGGCAGCACCAAGCCCTCGACGTCGCCAGCGTGCGCAGCCTATAGGCGCACTGCCGCTGTCGTTGATCGGGGCCCCGTAGTCGCTGGACCGCCGGCCGGGGGGCCGGCAAGAAGAGTCCCTCCTGACCTTGTGAGGGCAGCAAGTGGGCTTCGGCCCTGCTACTGCCCATCCCCAGGGTAGGGCAAGAACTGTTGTTGCACACCAATGTGAGCCCGCCCCGCCTTAGGGGAAAACGGGATTTTATTTATTTTTTAGTAAATGTATTGTACATTTTTAATAAATGATGGCGACCCGCCTCCCGAAGTAGTGCCTTACGGCGTTTCCGGGAGGTGGTAGTATTGCCGGTTCAATAAAAAAAAAAAAAAGTACTAAACGTCCGACACCAAATCACTAAACTTGCTCTACCGATATTCTTTGTAGATCTTGAACCCGCTCTCCTCCGGCGCTTCCGTAGATCGGATCCGGTGCGCCCAGCTGATCGCCAGAAGGATTCGTACGGAGTGCTGACGGACGGGGCTCGTCGCCCGCTGTAGCCCCCAACGCGCGCAAAGCGTCAAACGCCCTGCACCTGCGAGAGGCCAACAGGTCGATGGGAGGCAGTCCCTCTACGATTAGCGCCGCCTCGTGCGAGACGGTCCTGTAGGCGCACACACTCCGAAGAGCTGCACGCCGCTGGACGGCCGCCATAGCAGCGAGGCCCTGGGGGCATAGAAGGTGGGAGAAGGCCCACGTGGGGGCGCCGTATAGCAGCACGCTGTGCACCACGCTCACAAGTAGCCGCCTCCTGCGCTCCCGTGGGCCGCCGATGTTGGGCAGGAACCGGCTGAGCGACGACATCACGCGCTGGGCCTTGTCGGCCACAGCGCGAAAGTGCGCGCCGTACAGAGTCCCCTTGTTCTCCAGCACAAGGCCGAGGTACTTTGGGGACTCGCTGGGCGCTATGAGTTCACCGTCGAGTCGAATTCGCGGCGCCGTCGGCCAGCGCCGGTTGCTAAAAGCCACGACCGACGTCTTTTGGACGGCCAGCCGTAGTCCCAGGTGTCCGATGCCTTTAGAGACGGTCCCAGTGCGGCGTTAGCCCGATATTGTGCGCTTCTGATAAAGACCTCGTACAAGCCTCTCTAACTCTTCAAACACACCTCGGCCTAATAAGCATATGGGCTACCCAGTGGCGAATCAAAATTAACTCTGAAAAATCATCTCATGTAGTATTCACAACCCGTAGTAAATAAGACTCTCCATCACTGAAACTCCAAGGAGTAGATATCCCCAAAACCACACAGGTAAAATACTTAGGAATTATACTTGACAAACGATTAACTTGGGGCCCACACTTAAATGCAATACGCAAAACATTAAATACCCGTCTGTTAAATACACATGCTTCGTCCCATATTTAAATCAAAATTATCAATCCACACAAAATCTACTTTATACAAATCCTTACTAAGGCTTATATGGGCTTATGGCATTCAAATCTGGGGCTGTGTAAAACCATCTCAAACTCGCACCGTCCAAGCTTTCCAATAGTTTTACGTCTCATAGCTACAGTCCCTTTGTACGTACCAAACAAAGCGCTACACAAAGACCTACTATTTGATACTGTTGACCAGCTAGCCAAAAAATACTATTCAAAATTTCATAAAAAACTACAGTATCATCCAAATCCTCTCATCCAGCATTTATCTTCAATTACACTTCCTGAAAACCACCCACGCCGTCTCAAAAGACGCTGGTGTCGAGATCTATTAAACTAATTTAAATTTCACGTTCTGCAGAGTTCTATCACTGGATAGCCTCCCTCATCAAGCAACCACGTTATTATCATTTTTTTTTTTTTTTTTATGAACAAAGTTGTTATATTTGCTTATTGTGTTTTTTTTTTTTTTTGTAAATACAGATTGTAAATTTTCTAATAAAAAAAAAAAAATATATATTGATATTCACGAAAAGACATTGCGTACATTGTTAATTTTTACTCTTTCCCGGATCACCGCTATTATTTTTTCTGATTAATACGCATTATAATTGTGCATTAGCTTCTTCAAAACGAATTTTATTATTCTTAACAAATTTATAAAATTATAATGTACAGTGTGCATACAATTATGAGTCTTTTAAAGCGATAGTAAACGTACTACGTACTTTCCATAATATCTTTCATCTGCTAATTTGAAATAGTATAAAGCGTATTATCTTTGATTGGAGTTTTTTGTTCGTTTTAACTCAAAATTGTGTAGTTAATGTTTCTCAAGGAACAGAATTCCGTTACTCGGGGAGCTGTTCGGCGTACAACAAATTAAAATCAAACGCAAACAGTCGCGTTATCTGTACGAAAACAATTATTGTCTGTAATGACCGTAATATTTATTGAAAAAGAAAAGAAATAGAAATAAGTACGGTTCCTTGTAATAGTGTAATTGATTCGGTTGGCCAAATGACGCAAATCGAGCCAAACGGTCAGCGTTTATCTGATCGGCTAGTGCGGTTTGAACAATAGAGCGCGCCACGCGTACCGCTCTGTAATAAATGATATTAATATATTTGTTTTATTTGTTATACAATCTATACTAAACAAAGAAAAGTACAATAAGTATATAATGTATGATTTGTTAGGCTTGGGTGTCTTGAGGGAAGAAACCATCCAGTGAGGGTACTTCGGCGTGAATTTACATTTACTTGAGTATTAATAAACGATATTAATTTTTATTTACTCGAAAACATCAATCCCGATCAAATAAAACGACATTCGTTTACGACACCCGGGCGGGAACATATTATGTTCGCATTCTATAAAGTAGGTTTTTTTTTTTAAATTTTTTTTTTTTTAATGTTTCTTTTGATATTTCCCAATATTTAACCGAAAAATGAAATACGTTACGTTTAAATTACAGCGGACAGGATTAGCGTTTAGTTTAATATTCTGCCATTGTGCTATTAGTATGTTGAGTTTGGATACAGTATGCGCTCTACTCTGTACGCAGGAAAAAATGCCGATAGGGGTTAGGTTAAAAAAAATGTAAAATGTTCGTAAATACCGTACTTCTCTTACATATTAATATAAATTATTTGTAAATCTGACGATGAGGATAGGTACCATCCTTTCAATTAATTTATTTTTGTGAATTCTTCACGATATTTTAAGTGGAGGGGTGAACCTCTCAACCTCCCCCCTGACACACATGCGTTTTTATTCAATGATACGAATCAGCTGATATTCCATTAGCCGTTTACAGAGAACGAAAATTCTATATTTTGCGCTGTAATACAGGATAAAAAAATTACGAAATTCGAAAATACCAATTGTTTGAAATCAGAGTACGTAGTACCTCCTACACATCGGCCGGCTCGATGGACAATTATAGCGGTAAACGGTAAAAACACGACGGGCGTGTACTGTCGGCCGGGCCAAAGCAGTGCAAAAGTACAAGTATACCGGTAATACTTTTCTTTTGCAATAGACAAGAACAGGGTGGGGCGTGGTTACTTCCTTATTTTAAAAAAATCATAACACAAAAAGTATTGGCAATATTGATTTAATTATTTTTTCTGTGTATAAGTGGTACATTTAATGTTTTATTTTATTTGGTCTTAAATACTACATCTCGAAGGTGGCCACCGTTCTCGTCAATGCGCTGAGATAGTCGGAATTTGACAGTACTGTCCACTTTTACCAGCATATGTGTGCTTATGTCGGTAATAGCAGCACAAATATTGTTTTTGAGATGACGAAGGATCGTTGGACGATCAGTGTATACCAACGATTTAAGGTAGCCCCACAGGAAAATATTACATGGGGCTAAATCTGGTGATCGTGCTGACCACTGAAGATCGCCTCTAAGAGAGATGAGCCGTTTGGGGAAGTGTTCACGCAAGATATTCATTGACCTTCTTACCATGTAAGCCGTGGCGCCATCCTGTTGAAACCACACTTTCTCTACATTTATTTCTTTAAGTTTGGACAGAAAAAAATCCACAATCATGCTGACAAAACGTTCAGAATTGACCGTAACTGCTCTTTCGTTCTCTTCAAAGAACCATGGGCCAATAATGCCAATTCTGAATATTGCACATCAAACAGTCACACGTTCTGTATGCAGCGGCAGCTCATCAAGTTATCTCGGGTTAGTGGGGCTCCAATATCGCATGTTTTGTTTGTTCACACATCCTGAAATATGAAAATGTGCCTCGTCACTAAAGAAAACAAGGGCGTCCTGAGGCAGGTTTTCGAGGAAGGCTTAACATTTATTTTTTCGTGCAACATAACCGCGTGGATTAAGTTGTTGCACCACTGCCAATTTGTATGGGTGAAAATTAAGTTCCTCATGAAGAATTCGTCTCACTGTACGACTAGACATCCCTAAAGCAGCCGAATGTTTGTGTGCAGATCGCCTAGGGGATTTAAAAATCGCCGCCCTTATCCTTCTGACGTTTTCTGGTGTCCTGACGGTTCTGGAAGGTCCATTATATTTCTTCTGTACACTACCGATATCTCTGAACGTGTCCACCCACAAACAAATCGATTTCCGATCGGGCACACGACCTGCAGGTGCGGTATTGAAATGGTTTCGGAAAGCACGCTGAGTTGCGATGATCGAACGGCTGAAAGAAAAGTAGGCCTCCACGGCGAACGCGGGCTCTTGCTTTGTCCACTGCATTGCTGACACTGAACTAGTTATAACAAAAACCTTAGATAACGTGTTTTCGAACAGGCCATAAACCAACGCTCTATTATTAATATCCGCTCAGTTGCGAGAGTTTCAGATACGGAAGTAACCACGCTTCACCCTGTATAAGTACTTATGCTCGTCGATGGCACGCGTAGCCGCGACTTGGTTTGATATCGGATCCACTGCCCGGATAACCGGCATAGACAAGATAATAAGCGACAAGAGGGCCCATAAGCCGACCAGCTAAAAAGAATTAGCAAGTCGCTCAACAACACCACCCAGAGTGTGGGGGCAGTAGTGCTAAACCACACGATTCTCGCGATAGCCGATTGATGTACGAGCCTGTTTGTAGAGCATTATGCCTAACAGGCTTTAATCGCTTGTCGGCACACTGGATCTAAGAACCGATAGAAAATCCCGACTACTTATGCTATTGGTACGCAGTCTTGTCCATAAGAGTACCGTCGTATTTTCGGTGTCTAGTTTTCGCCGGTTTTATGTTTTGTTACGTTTTTCGGACTCGTGTATGTGCGCGTTTCGCCGGTAAAACGAAAAGGTACCGAGCGTTGTTTTCTTATTGTTCGAAGTATATTTTGGCGTGTAAAAGAAAACGTAAAGAGCACATTCTATTTCAAAAAAAATGATTAGGTTTTTGTATTAAAAAGCGAAAACAACGCGGAATATTTCGCAAAAAACCACATAAAAATCGTTCCAGTTGTTTTTGAGTCTATTAATCTCATACAGACAGACATTCATTTAATATATATATATATACTGAAATAATGGTCATTTTCTCTAGTTTATTTTGGTATAACAATAAAAAAAGTTGTTCTATAATAATTTAAGTATGGGTGTTTATTGAACGTACCCCGTAGTATAGATAATACGATAGCAGACAAAAGCGATCGAATAATTAATTTATAGGCAATTTAAGTTTAGGAGTTTTTTTTTCATTTTTAAATGGTTTTAAGTGGATAAAAATGTCGTGGCCGAGCAGAAATGCTTGATAATTTTACACGAGGTCTATTGTAAGTGTAGTTAGTGGTAAAAAAAAAAAATTGAGCGTAATGTAGTAGGTTTTTATAGGCATTTAAAGTTAAAATCGTATAAATCGGAATTTTGCTATTTTCCAATTTACGCGAATAAAACTTTCTTGGCTCCATAAATAAAAACACAACAATTCGAGACGATAAAACACGGACAAATGTTTTTCACGAACAATTATAGCAAACATATATATATATATTGATAAAGGTCAAATACCCTCCAAATACACTCACTTATTCACTGATCAACGCCGATAAAGGGACTAGCGAGAAGAAAGAATAAAACAAATCGTGATAATTACGATAAAGTATGGCAAAGAGCAGGGATTGATTCCACGGGTAATTCCGATTTTTCACAAGCAACGTGCGCCTTGTGCATGACAGCTAGATATATGATATGAAAAAAAAGTGGTACAGACTGTATTTTTTATTATTTTCGGCATTTTCAAATGTGAAAAATATAATAATAAATATGTTTGTGGCTTTTAACAACCGCGGTAACGTAAGGCTGGTATAACCTTTTTTGTTTTTTTTGAAGGGTGAACGATCCAGTATTTTTACATCCAAAAAACACGTTTAATCTCTATATAATACGAGGATGTGTTCAATAAATACCCGGGAAAATGTATTAAAAATTATATTTCAAACTTACAAACTATTTAAATGGATCACCTTCAAAACAGTGCCCTATACAATGCTCCCAACTGTCTTGCCACTTTTGAAAACACCCTGGAATTTTCTCCAGGGTAATAGCCTTTAGTTCTTCTGTCACGTCATGAATGGTTTCGTTAACGTCTTCGAATCTCTGACCTTTAAGGGTAGTTTTTAGTCTCGGAAACAAAAATAATAAAAAAAAAAAGGTGAATATGGTGGGCGAGGTACCACTGTTATATTTTTGGATACTAAAAATTCACGTATGGTAAATGCTGAATGCGCTGGTGTATTGTCATGGTGCAAAAGCCACGGTTTTGATTTCCACGATTTGGCGTTTTACGGCATACTTCCTCTCTTAAACTTTCCAATACATGTTTAAAGAAAACTTAATTTACTGACTGACCTGTAGGTCTAAAAAATTAGGTCTAAACTCATAATGAACTAAATCAAAAAAATCGAAAAAAAAAACAATGAGCATTGCTTTGATGTGTGGACCGGCCCTGACGATATTTTTTTGGACTAGGTGAATTTGCGGATTTCCATTGCGCCGATTGAACTTTGGTTTCAGGATCTTATCCTCCACACTCCCATATTTCATCACCCGTTATAATTAATTTTATAAAATCTGGGATATTAGAAAACCGATTTTTTAGTCTCAAACACACTTCCATGCGACGTCCCATTTGTTCCTCAATTAACAATTTTGGCACTAAAATTGCGGACACTCTTTTCATATCCAATTCATCTGATACAATCGAATGACAAGTACCAATTGATATGCCATCTTCATTGGCTACTTCTCTGATGGTTAATCGATGGTTATTCTGTAACGAATAAAAGTAATGGTATCATTTGTTTTTGATGTTGATGGACGCCCAGGACGACGGTCAAATTCAATGGATATTCGATCTTCTTTAAAACGTGTTTAAACAACGGCTTAGTGAAACATCCAAAAGCTAATTTAATCAATTTAAACGTTTCCGTAGCATTTTTACCAATTTTGAAACAAAATTTAAGACACGGGCGTTGTTCCGTAATATTATCCATCGTGAAATTGCGATTTAAAACAAAACGACCAACTTTAAACGCTTTTCAATAACTGATGGCTGGAGATAACGAATTGCAATATTTACTGAAATAATGTTCATTATCGCTAGTTTATTTTCGTATAACAATATAAAAAGTTATTTTGTAATCATTTTAGTATGGGTATTTATTGAACGCACCCCGTTGTATAGATTATACGATAGCAGACAAAAGCGATCGAATAATTAATTTATAGGCAATTTAACTTTAGGAGTTTTTTTTTTAATTTTTAAATGGTTTTAAGTGGATAAAAATGTCGTGGCCGAGCAGAAATGCTTGACAATTTCACACGAGGTCCATTGTAAGTTGTAGTTAGTGGTAAAAAAAAAAAAAAAATTGAGCGTAATGTAGTAGGTTTTTTTTATAGGCATTTAAAGTTAAAATCGTATAAATCGGAATTTTGCTATTTTCCAATTTAAGCGATTAATACTTTCTTGGCTCCATAAAATAAAACACAACAATTCGAGACGATAAAACACGGACAAATGTTTTTCACGAATAATTATATCAAACATTTTTTTCCGAATTTTGCTCAGCATCGTCTACCGGTAGCAGTGATCTATCGTTGTAGTTGATTTTTTTTTGTTTCTTGTATATTTTGTATTGCGGTCATATCCTTAGCGCGTATTTTCAGTATTTTTCACTCCGATCCCTATTGTAATAATAATTCCGAAAATATTAAATAACGTTTACATATTCTCCAGCGACTATACCGTTATACGTATTTGTTTCCAATTTTTTATATTTATTTTTTTTTTTGTTCAACTATTCATACTCGTACAATATATTATATTAATACGCGAACCGCATGCACGATATTTTTCCATACGGTATACGGTCCCGCCGAGCCGGGGCGGGCGCAGACGACCGAACCATCCTGGCACCGGGCCAACGATAGTGCCGCGACGCGAGCCGCGCGCGTTATAGCGTTTGTAAAAATGAATAGAAAAAGAAGTGGAAAAAGTACTGAAAAAAAAAAAAAAATAAATAAAAAATAATAAAAAAAAAAAAAACCTCTTACAAGAAAACCGTTTTCTATTTTTACTCGGCGAAATGTATAAATATAAATGCGACACCGCCGCCGTCGCGTTCCAACTCCCCTACCCGCCTACCGCTACCGACCTATTGTCGTCGTCTTCGTCGTCTTCGTCGTCTTTGTCGTCTTCGTCGTCTTTGTCGTCTTCGTCGTCGTCGGCCGTGCGGTCCGGCGTCGAGGGCGACTCGCGCCGCGACACTCGGCCCATCGATAGTAAAAGTGAACCCATTATTGTTATCATTGTTATCATTCCGTTACCGTTTATCGACGACCGCGACCACGTACTCCCGGTCGCCCTGCGGGTTCTCCTACCCCCTGCCCGATCGTCGTCACCGTTTATATTAAACGGACCACGGCGGAAAAAAAAAAAAAAAAAAAAAAAAAAATGAAAAATGAAAAATAATTATTATAATAATTTTCGCGTACGCGTATCGTACGCCCCGCCCGCGAATTCGCCGGCCGGCGCCGAATAAATCCGTTTTGATTATTACTGATTTGTGTGTAATTTTCGGCCGGCGGCGGCGGCGGCGACGACGTCCGTTGACAAACCGGCGAAATAATCCCGGCCAAATCGTGCCCGTTATCAAATAAAAACCACGACGGGCGGACGGCGTCGCCCGCCCGAGACGAGCGTTCCGACCGCCAATAGGTTTTCCACCGGATTTCGTCCTACCTGCCCTGTCTGCCCGCCTGCCTACAAACGCCCGCCGCCGGCTTACCGTTTGCGGCGGCGGCGGCGGCGGCGGTGGCGCGCGCGCACGAGCGCCCGGGGATACGGTTCGCGCGGCGCGACATTCGAAAATTATAATTGCGAATTCATAGCTAAAAATACGTAGCCGGCCGTATTGAATTACACGGATCGGGCGCGCGTGGAACGACGCCAATTTTCGGCGGGTTAACCATATTTGTGTAACACATTATTATTATTATTATTATTATTATGTATAGTAACGTTTACGCGCGCGTTATCGGTTAGTGACATTTTTATTTCGCTGAAACGTTCGAAAAAACCACCAGGTACCCCCACGCCGCCCACGCGATCGCCCGCAACCGCGACCTCGTCCGGTCGTTATTATTATCGTTATTATTATCGTTATTGTTAGTATCGTTATTATTATTATTATTATTATTATTATCATCATTATTATTATTATTATTATTACATCGCCCGGCTCACTCCGGGTCCCGGCGCGTAGGTATTCGGGACCGGGCGGCGCGGAGTTGTTGTGCCGCGAAAACGGTATTATTACACGGACGCGCCCGACGGAATTTATTTGCCGGGCCCCCGGGCCGCGCGAACGTTTCGTTCCGCAATAAAAACCACGTCGTACTATACGTATATTTATATTGTATAACCGCGAACGGCTCTCGGGAATCGTGGCGAAAATAATCGAATAAAACGGCACTGCCCGGCGATGGTACTGAAAACGAAATTATTATATTTCTGACTGCCCGCCCCCACGCGGTAATTGAACCCCTAGACCGACCACCACCACCACCACCATCCCCTCGCCGAACACCGAACAACACGATCGAACGTAATTCAATAATTTATCGCTATTTACAAACGAACAAAAAAAAAAAAAAAAATTATAACTGAAAATGTATCTCGTTAAAGACAACAGATAATTTTATTACAATTCATCTAGATAAATTATAAATGATAGAACGCTATTTTTCCGGATATAATAATTAGTATAAATTTTATATTTTAATCATAATACGTTTTTTGTCAATCGTAATTTAGAGAAATACTACGAATATCAGAAAATTACCGCCTCGAATGCACTAACAATGATCCAAAATTATTACAGATAAGACGCTACACATATCGGTTAGAGATTTCCGGTGGAAAAGTTGTTTACTGACACAACAAATAGCACACACAGTAAAACTAATACATTTCGGTTAAATTAATTTTTTACTCTATTATCACACAATGCAATACAGAAATTATGACAATAATATAACAATTATTTATGACCGATCGATAAAATATTTTATTCTAAAAAAAATAAATAAATATTTACAATACCACCCATACATATATCTGAGTTGACAGTACATGTATTCCGATAACATCAAAAAGAAACCTTTCCAATAGAAATAATTTTTAGCACGGGTATGCTAATATAAAATAAAAAACCGTAGATGGAATCCGCCTCCTAGCGTCTACCACCCAAATTAAATTCGAGCATTGAATTCATAAAGGACAATTCTACTATAAATATACATACCGAGTACAACGGAATGTTAGGAATCCAGAAAGTAAATTGAATAGAAAGTGATATCAATATCATATATTATAATTTCGCGGAAGAGGTAAAAATTTTATTTTGTCTCCTTTAGTCTATATACAATTTTCAGTTTTTAAAAAATCTATGCAAATTTCATATTCCATAGTTATTTCATAAATAAATATTTCAATTATCTACCTGAGCTATTATTATTTATCGAACAAAAAAAAAAATACGAATATGAATTTTATAAAGTTATATATTTTAATATTTACATTACAATATCATTACGATATCAATATCAATTTAATGTTTAAAGCGAGTGCAATATTACAATATTAATCTCTCTGCTTTGGCATTCGACAAATTTTACTCGATAAATTGACGACTGTTTTTGGTAAAAAGTGAGGTTAGGTCATTTTGACTACTCCGAGTTTAATTGAGTTTAATAAATTACAAAATCTACGTTCGGTCGCCTTTTGTTGAAATCTCATGTGCCTACACACCATAAGTAGTTTACTCATAAGTAACTTTGTCGACAAGTGTGCCATTGATATTTCAATGGTCAAGGTTAAGCGCAATTGACAAAAAAAAGTAATTAAATTGTGTGTCGTTTGCTCCAAAATGTTGTCCAAGTCAATTGCATTTCGGTACCCCGTCAATGTCAATTAGCACGTTAACCCGTCGTTTCTCCACTTCCGGATAATCGATTGCTAGATTCTCTGCTTTAAATTTTGTAAATTTCGACGATTCAGATTGCTCCGTACGTTGTAACGATGGTAAGACGGATTCAGTTCGCGGCATTTGGTTTTCGGGAACGTAACCGTTGCAATGACGCTCAAGACTCGGAATGGGCAGTTGAAGAACCGTATAGTCGTTGTTGAAAATTGACAAGTGCACCCGTTATGATTAAATGTCAGGACAAAGACCCGGGAAATAAATTATTGGGGGGGAGGAGAAACAACGTCATGTTCGTTTTGTATATTTTTATTTTTTATTTTTTTTTTTTAGAAATTGAAAAGAGTCTAAATTCGTTTTGGAAAAGAGGCTAAAATATGTTGATAAAAACCGGGAATATTGCGCGATTTCACCTACAGATTACTACTACTGTGGTCTCCCGGCGAAAGCGACAATAACGAATAATGTTTCTCAGCGATATCCGAAACACTTCCCCCAATGATTCTTTCGGGATCTCCTCCCGAATGACTTCGCCAGTCATACAGGACGACGACCGACTTCGGTTGCCCATAAATCGGCGGTATCGCCGTTTTGATACGGGGTTGGCGGCACATTATTATAATAATAATAAAAATTATTATTATTATTATTCGATTTCTTAAAATAATGTCGACGTTGTGCACGCGACGGAAATAACGAATATTTACTATGTGAAACATGTGAACTGTTTGAAAAATCCACTGGCGTGTGTAATACTATAATATAGCGAAGAGTGGTTTTAATCTAATTAAAATCCGAGTGGCCCAGTAAGATGTTACACGTCGCATTATATTATATTTATACATAAATATATAAAATTATCGCAGGGACCGAATAAAGGCGGCTCGGAAGACAATTTTATCAAAACCAACGTTTCACGATTTTATTGCGCACGGCAGTTATAGTGTTTGTCGGAACTTTTATATTGGCTGGTGCGCATAGTTTTTTCAAATCATTTTTTTTTTTCTTCTACGATTTAGTTCGTTTAAACTGGACGGGCAATGCCTACACCGAAACCACCGGAGTACCGTTTGACCATATATTTTTATTTTTTTAGTCGACTATTCTAGTTAAACGAATTTGATCCCAATGTAAAATCTATATCAAGCGTAAGTATATACCATGCGATAAATTATACATATTTTGAAAAACATAGCTGAACGTACGTTAGTATGTATAATTAAATATTATTACAATACATAAATAAAAAAATAAAAAATAAAAAATACTCGGTAATGTAAATTGGCAAATAGTCGTCTTGTTTTTCGACTTAAAAAAAAAAAAAAAAAAAATGTACGGTGAATTTTACGATTTACGAATGTAAATGCGATAAAATACAATATTTAAACATTTATAAATAACCGTCAAGCATAATGTTATCGTTGCGGGGCGAAATCAAGACTGCGTGGATATCGGTTTACTAAAATTTATTTTACATGATTATCGTATGTTTTTACCGTGCGGACTCGGCATTTTTAAAAACTAATAAACTCATTTTGTATACGAATAATACATAAAATAATGTTGCATAATATATTTGTGTACATCTGTGGTCAACGAAAAATGTGGGCGGGTGAAAATACACTGCGCGACGATAAATTTTGATAGCGTATATATAACAAATAACAGTAAAAACCACTAAACTCGTGCAATTCGGTGTCGTATGTAAGTTTATAAATAACCGTGGAATTGATTTATGGCATAATCGTTACTCGAGTATAGAAAAAAAAAGAAAAAGAAAAGGTGTCTGATTTAATGAAAATAAAAAGCTATTACAATATCAATATCAATTTTTAATGCTACGCTTATATACATGAACGCTAGGCGCAAGACGGTAACTGAAAATAAATTCGGTGCGCAACCATCCGATTTTGATGACTAGGTTATATTATTCAACGAATTAAAAATATTATTACGGTCAACCTGCTTAATAAATTCAATAAAAAAAAAAAAAAAAAAACTCCATCACGCACCGCGGACGACGGAAACGATATTCCGAGCATTTTTTTTTTTTTTTTGTTTGTGTAAAAATTTGTTTTCTATAAGTCCGACGTGCATCGAAAACCGTTAATATCCAAGTGACAAATCGCGGTAAGGATGTATTTTCGTAGACTCACCTGTTTGTGTTATAGCAGTCCATACGAGTATGTTACAAGCCGTAAAACCAACACCGTAGCGTTATACGAATGCTATAATTATATATCTTTTAAATTAAAAATAATACCTACCTAATAATATACTGTACAATCCTACGCCAAGGTGCGAGCGATTCAAGACGCGTGTATTACAGTCACAGTCCACTTTTTTTGCACTCCGTCATATATAATCAAAATAAAATTAATGTGGCGTAAACGCGTTTCGCGTTTTTTATCGTTTACGTACATTTAACGGAAAAGCCAAAACGTTAGTTGGAAATCACCGGGTATAAATAATATTTTGCTCGATTATAGAAAATCAAGTTGTATAACGGTGCAGCACGCAGGTACCCGTTTTATAATTTTAAATTGCACTTTGAAGCCAAACAATAAATTTTGTTTTTGGGCCCTACCGCGGCTTGTCCAGACCTAAATTTAATGCGTTGGCAATTGGCCTCGCCGACTCGGTGGCACGCGCGCATATAAAAAATGGTTTTAATAATATTTTAAATGACCTAACCTATTCTTTGCAATAAAACTTGTAAATATGTGGGCGAGCCCCGAGCTCGTCCCTGAAATACCCGTGGCATATTATCTGTATATTGAAAAGAAAAGAAGAAAAAAAAAAAAAAGAAGAAAATGTCAGGGATATCGTTCACGGGTGTGCCACAGTTCTAGGTGGGAAGTTGGGAAGGTAGGTATTTAATTTATATCTTGACGATAAATAATTCCTAACGAAATACGATACTGAGCGTAGTTTGGTTAAACATGTTTTGAAATTCCGTAGTTTTTGTCAAAATGTGTACGCTTCCAAAAAAAAAAAAAAACTATTTCATTTCGCTTAACTTAAAACAAAAAAATAAAACAATAGAAATGAAATTATTATATTGCCGTAAATTGTCACGTTTTTCCTACGTTTTTTTCCCAATATAGTAACTAGACAACTATAACGAAAATCAAAAAAATTACCTCCTCAATGCACCGATTTAATTCAAAATTCTCTCAGAAAAAAGTGTTACACACTTGAAAATCGGAGCGTGATTTTTAGTGGAAAAGTTTTTTACAGACAGAAAAAAATAGCACACATCATAGTTATATATTCTTCGCTTCGGTCAGAATCTAAAAGGACATGTTAGTTTCACGTCAAGTTCTAAAATTAAAAACAGTTTTTTTTTAACATATCATTATACACATCAGATTGATGTTTTTTATGCAATAAACTCGAGTGTATTATTATATATTATAGTGTGTATGTATATCATGTGATTTTGAGTGGAAATTTGATTTTATAATTTTTGGTCATTGCAAAGTCGTTTGAGTACCTACCATCTAATACATTCTTTTCAACATTTACTACTACTATATAATACTAAACATTATTTCTCGAAGAAACGGAAATCAGTGCGATTTTATCATAAGGTTTTCAGACAGCCCTGCCCGCGTACTCGATCAATTGTAATTTTTACTGATTATAATTTTGTTGATATCCGAGATAAAAAATATGGATTTTATTTTAATGTATCCTTTTCAGTGTAAAGAGAGAGGCATGGACGCCCATAGGTCCCCAATATTAGTGGGGAGCAAAATGATTTAATAGTTAATACAATACAACAATGCAATTTAATCAGTCGGATTTCTTATAAAATGCGACCAAAATAAAAACACGACCAATACGATAACATTTTCATATATTTTAATTTCATATTATTTTTTTAGAGGCGGGCGAGTGTCCCATTTTGCCCCCTCATGGGCACCCATGCAGACAGGTAGCTACCTAAAATGTTTGGAATTAACGTAAACGAATATGAATAATAGTTATTTTTCGACAAAGATAATAATAATCTTTTTATTGAGTGCACATAAGCAATAATTTGAAAAACGATACGATTAAAATGGGTAAAAAATTTTTTAGTCATATATGTATATATATATATATATATATATATAAAAAAAAATAAAATTTTAATTTATAAAATAATAATGCGAATTTCGTGATAAAAAATATAAAACTTAACGATCGAGTGTGTAACGAAGGCATTGTTTTATGCGATTACTTACACCATTAATAGATACGGGCTGTTATCGGAAATTATTTACACATAATTTACGACTACCTATAACGGCTATAAAAATTTTGTTTAGTCTATGGATATGTCGAACACATAACTGCAGTGAATTTTAGTGCATCGCATATACACACGAGAGCAGTTACTTTTTATATTAGATCTGACGTTAAAATATCAAACGAACAATAAAATGGTTTACCAAAAGTTTATAACAATACGCGTTGTATTATTTAATAGGTATTTATTTTTCTTAATTTTTATTTCTGAGCGAAGCGATTGGGTTTTATTATGATGTGTGATTTGTATTTTATTTTATTCCGTCTGTTAACAAGTTTCCGATCAGAAATCGTTTTCCAATCGAAAACTTTACGGCGACCTTCTCGTAGAAAATGTTGTTTAGTCGTTGCAATGAATCAGTATTTTTTAAAATTTTTTTTTGTTTAATTTTCCTTGGAGTTTTCTTAATAATGAGGAAAATAGTCGGAAAACCATAAACACGTATAATACGACGGATTTTGTTAATTTCAATTTTGTTTCTTTTTTTCTTTTGTTGAAATTCAGTGAAAAATAATCATAGATCATGCCGATAGACGTAGGTGATAATTATACCACTTTCTAGACGTGGTATAATTTTCGAAATATTCTGGCGTTGTCTGAGTTATTAATAGCTATTTGAAATGTTCTAGTTTATTTTTGGTTTTATGCGGATAACAATTTTGTAATTTACTTTGGTCAGCGTTTCGAAGTTCAAATTTGATGTTGAAATTCGTTAAAAACACTGACAATTATAAATTATTTTTTTGTAGTTACAGATCAATAAAACGAATGGAATTTATCGAAAAATGTGTTCGCCGAATTTCGTTCAGAATCGCTTTTCGTTTGCAATGATTTATCTATCGTCGCGTACATACAGTAAACCATAAACAAAACCAGCTTATATATATATATATATATATATATATTTATATGTTAGCATGACTTCTTCCTAACTTCCCATCTACAACAGCGAACTGCCCACGGTGCGAAATGTGTCCGGTTTTTTATTTCTATTTTTTCGCTCAGAATAATTTTCGTACATTAGTATACAGTTGTATACTGGTATCATGTTTCTTTTACATATCTGACTATAGTGACTAGTAACACTCAATCTTTTATACGCCCGCGCGCGTCTTAATAGCACATCAACACGTCTATTCGGATCGGTATTATTAATAGGGTGACCGCTTTTTTTTTCTTTTCGTTTTTTTTTTTCTCAACAAGCCACAGCAGAGTGATTCAGAATTTTAAATTAGTACATTCGGTGATATTATTTAATAATTTTATACGATACCGTAAATGTTAAATATATATATATATATATATATATATATTCGAGTTAAAAATCCAACTTAATATTAACGTTTTTGACGCAATCGACTTAATGCCGTTCAATTAATTATTAAGTACGAGCGCGTACCTACCTACGTACATTTCAGTAAAACGAACAAACGCCTTTATTGTCGTCTCATATTCGTTTACGAGAATCCAATTAAAAACACTTATACGCAAATATACGTATATGAATCCGTAAAGTGGGAGCTATAACCCATGCAATTTTAATTGGCCGACATTAAGCTCGTTATATTTTTAGTCGATTCTATATTACGTGTAAATCTGTAAAATAGTGCTCGTATAATACGAACGTTTTTGCATTGGATTTTAATAAATCTCGGCTTTTGACTCGAGTGAAATTTATTTTATTTTGTGGTTATTTATAATTATCAAAAACGTATGTTCGCCATCCGCAACAACAGATTCGCAAATATTATTTTAATTGCTCATATATTACAGTCACCTACTTATTGTCTACTATCTGCTGTACATTTACTGGTTTATTTTTTAAATTTTTTTATTAAACAATTTTAATTAAATAAACGTTTATTTTTTAAACTCAAACGCTTTTTTGGTAATAAGAGTTGTGTTAAAAAAAAAAAAAAAAAATCAAAATTCATTTTCATATGTTTCGTATCGATTTTAGTTAGGTACCTTTTTAAACGTTTGTTATATAAATGTATTTTTAATATTATTATTAGCGAATCAGTTAACACAATAATTAGCACGTAAATTAAAATATATCATGTTTTATATCGATTTTTATATATTTTCCAATAAACTCTTACGTGGTCGACGATTTGACCCACTAAAACTATTCGGATTTCCACTGATCAGTTGACGTTATTACACATAGTACGGGTACAATTTCTTTTTTTTGTTAGTTCGCCATTCAAATTAAAACAACACTTTTATTACTATTAAATTAATATTATTTTAAACTACGAGTGTAACGAAAATGCTATTAGTTTTACTACAAGAATAATATGTGTTTTTAATATCTCTGAAAACACTACGGTTAGATAAAATGCTCAGGTTTTTTCACGCAGTACTTTTAAAAATGTGAATTTTCGACCTGATGATACTTTAATTGAAACAAACTTTGAAATTTCCAACACTTTTTCCAAAAAATAGGTTTTTAAGTTTATTTTTTTCTGTAAACGCATTTTTGTTAAACACATTTCATGCTCTGAATTTTTTACCGGCAGTACCCATTTTACTTAAACATTTTTTTTTCTATTTAATTCTCAACGGTTCATATACTAGACGAATCCCCATGCGGATTTTTTGTCCTGTGGTACATTATTTGTACAAAATTGTCTATATTCCCATTCGTTTTAATAAAAAAAAAAAATAATGTTTAAAAAAACCGACAATAAAATTACATCGGTTATATAATTGTTAATATTTTCGATTCCCTTGGGCACAAGGGAAAAAAACACGACTAATACTATAACATTACCAGTTTTACGAGCTCCGTTCAGAATAGTTTTTTTTATGGCAATTATTTATCGTGGCTTCCAGTATTAAAACTAAATTACTCTATATCCTATATCTTTATCGTCCATCCTACCTATAACGGCAGCTTACCCACGGCGCATAGTATGCCCGGGTTTTCATTATCGAAATCGTTAAAAATATGTTCTAATTTTATATGAGTTGGTTAGGTTACGTTAGAATATAACATTTTTTTATTTTTAGACCTTTGGTATAGGTACTTTTGTTAATAATCAAAGGCATAACGCAAAAAAATCGTTCGGTGTATATGCGAGGTCGAGAGTTTTTTTTGTATTTTGTTAACCTAGTTAATATTTAAATTATAGTCGATTAATACGTAAATCGGTCGAATAAAGAACCGCAGGACGTTTTAATAATTTCTAGACACGTCGGTGTATATTGTTGGTCAGGTGCAGCAGATACAATTGGTGGGAGGGGGATTATGGAGAGTCACGATCCCACCCTAATCTCTGCGAAATATTTACTTTAGCACCTATATTATGTCCGTTGCGGGAATATAGCTGTAAAAAAAAAAAAAAAACAGACAATAAAACAAATACACTTGCTATTGTTTTTTTTTTTTTTCAATTTTATGGAAGACCTCTGGTTCAATGTCCCCCGAAAATTAGGCACCCGGATCCGGGTCTGGGGTATTAACCGTCCGGTTTGGTTAGGTTAGGCACGAGACGAAAGTATTTAAATCCATTTTTAGCAACGTTTTCATTCAATTTGCCTATAACAATATGATGCACTCTATAGGTACTTTGTAGTTATATTACGGGTAACAATCGATTGTGTTTTTGGCTCGGCGTTATATTATAATTCATTGATGGAAAATTGCCGATTAATTATATTTTGTTCTCAATCCAAAAACTGTCTATCAAATCCCATTGTGTTTACGGCGACGGCGGCTGGTCATTGTGCCTATACGAACATTTGGCTCGTCCGATATATATGTATACATGTAAAATACGAATATATATATACGCATATATTTACAAGTATGTAAGCCAATCAACAAAATGATTGAAAAAATACTTTTATTATTATTATACGTGTATATACAAGATGTCAAATCTAAAACGCTGTCGTCTTAACTATTTAGTTAATACTTCTGACGTCAGAAATATGTGTTCTATTCTTTTTTATTTTTATTTTTTAATATTTGTGGCCGCATCACGTTTCTCTCAATAGAATCGCAAGCTAAAAATATCTCTCGAGGAAGAACCGAGGAACGGACGTTGTTAGTGCTCGCCGAGTTGTGGTCATGTGCTGTGTTAAGTGATTTTTTTTTTTTTTTATATAATGGAGCAACTTATTCGAAGGTAAGAAGAAAATGTTATACAATTTTTATATTTTTATTTTATATACCTACCAACGATGAACCGTTTTTTTTTTTTAAAAAATTATTTATTAAAAAAAAAAATATATACATATATAAATTTAACGATATTTAAAGAAAAAAAAAATAAAAAAATAAACTCTAGTAATTTTATTTAAAAAAAAAATAATTCATAATACAATAATTCGATTAATTTATAAAATTAAAGTAAAAATTAAAACAAAATATATATATATATATATATTTTTTTTTTAATTCGTATACTCGAGTAATCCATTTTTATCGAGTAAATAATAATTATATTAAAAAAAAAAAAAATAAAAAACCGTACGACTTGTAAATAGTTTAAAAATAATGTATTTATTATTTATTTTACACCTATGCGTTTGCTAATAATTGCTCCGTACACATATATTATGTATTTTTGTGTAAGGTGTAAAATTATAATTGTTTTTTTCCGCACGATTAATACCCGACGAAATTAAAACGTTTAAAATATGTTTAATGCTACTACATACTAGAGTATAATAGTCTACGGAAATTTTAATAAATTGAATTTTAAACAAATATTCGCACGCATACCACCATACCTATCCATAGAAAATATTTCTTTTAGTTTATCAAATAAATTTTTTTTTTTTTTTTAATATACTCATACCGACGATTCAATATAGTTTAACAAAAATATTTGAAGGTACGTATTTCTCAACAATATTATAGTGGGTACCATATTTAATATCGTCTACTTTAGTATTTTGTGGGGGTTCAGCATACCGTAGTTAAAATGTAAAATGTATTTGCTCGCGCAGACATGTACGTAAAAAAAAAAAAATAATAAAAAAAAATAATCAAAATTTGAAATCTTAACATAGGCGTAGGTGTTTAACCAGTGCCGGGAGTTGGGAATTTTTACGCCCAGGAATAAAAATACAATACGCTTTATGATCCCTCCACCCCTTAACACCCTAATATTTATAAAAAGCAAAACGTACACAAGATCGCAAAAACGATTCCTCTTTTTTTTTTCATATATATAAGATATTGAAAAATAAAATTTAATCAGTAAAACGAATACGCGAATACGCCCCCGAAAATGTTACGCTCGTGGATAAATTCCTGTCTCTCCTCCCACTAGTTCCGGCCCTGAATCTAATAATCTTTAAGTGGAGCGAAGGTGATATTTTTTTTGTTTATTATTTTTTGTTTTTTAACCGTGTCATAATGTTTTTTATTCGTCACAATTTGTATAGATTTGTTTGTAATAAAATTTAAAGAAAGATAAAATATTCTTTAAATAATAATAATCAAGGCCCTTTGATGGGTTTTTGATATTATCATCGGCGGAATCCGTTCCAATCACAAACGAAGTAGGGGTAGGTGGGAGGCTGGCCGCAGGAGGTTAACGGTGATATGATCAATTTTAATTAATAGCGTAATCACATCGAGTGTACGATTGCATAAAATAAGATATTTTGGACAGTGTCCACGCCCTAAATTAGTGTAAATATTATTAGTCATCTTTATTTTTATGTCCACTCGCGCGCCATATTGGTTTTGGTCCAATTCCCACAAGTAGACGTTCTATTTTAAAGAACTCTCGTGACACTCAACAAATTCAAATATTTTATTTCAAAAATCCACACCAGTTGTAGTAGGTAGTAGGTGTTTAAAATATTACGTATAAAATATACTAAATACACCGGTCGCCATCACGATTTTCCGAAGACCTTGTTAAGTCGTTGTACGCCTATAGGTAAAAATTGCAATATATATTTTTTATTAGAAAATCATTATATACTAAAATAATTGATATTATATATTTATATTATTTTATTTTTTTTATTTTTTAAAAACTATTTATAATAGTTTTTTTTTTTTTTATGTATTTCAAGTATTTTCATTCGACTTGATTTGCATTTGAAATGCATGAAAAATTTTATATTCGGATAAGATAATATTTAACTATTCATTTGAACTACACACCCACATACACACACACATTATACAATAGGGTACATAATATAATTATTTATTGTAAAATATCACTTGTGTGAATTGCTCGTACGAGTTATATTTTGCGTATGTATAGCAACTTTATAACTTTGAATGATACTTACATTGAAATACATATTGTGTAGTATACATATCCAATGTATTTCAATTACGTTCCAGAAAATTAACGAAAATATGCATACGCGTATAAATGTTAAAAAATGTTTTTATGTTGAAGTTGAAAATTAATCGTTTTAATAAAGTCCACCGCCTAGAACGTACGGAAAAGAGGACCTATATATATATTTATAAAAGAAAAATGATACGCAAAAGTCGTGTGAATAGGTTTTCTAGGCTGGCTTTAAGTGTTTTATAATACAACATTATTTTTTATTATTTTGGCGACCAATGTGCAGTTTAGAATAAATATGCATTTTTTTTTTTTTTTTTAGACTAGAAATTAAAATATTTTAAAATTGAAATGTCGTTCAGTCGATCATAATAAATATTGCTGTTTGCCATTAAGACAAATTCAATTAGTAAATACCAATATTACGGACAATTTTTCACACTCGTAGAGCATTTTTAATTGCCAAATCTACGGTTTTAAAGGCACACCGGTATTATTAGAGAATTTCAATTGACGGATAATTTCTGATTACAATCCAAAGGGTTTAACCTAAATTCGGGATTCGTGTAAATTATTTTTATTGAAACAAAAAATTTAAAAAAAAAAAAATAATCTTTTGTTTGATTCTTAGTGAAACGTATAGAATAATAGTTCAATTTTTTTTTTTTTTTTTTGATTTTATCGAGTTCGTTAAGTATGTGCAAATATTCCGTTCTCGTCGTATTCAAATGTCTTTTACAACAGAATATCGCGTGGATTTTAAAATTATTGTCTGAATGTATTATTGAATAATAATTTTCATATTTACCTATGTTGTAAAACGATAATTTTTCAGTGCTATGTATGATTTCAGCTTGTTTAAGAATTTATTCTTTTCATGGTATAACGAAATTATTTCCACGGACGATAAAACGTTGTAAAAGCAATGATTATCAGGATATTTGTTTTATTTAAAAATATCCTTGAAATTGAAGAATTAAATATTTTACAACATTTTATAATATTTCTTTTCAAATTCACTAACAATTAAAGAGGACGGTTAATATGTAAATTATTAAATCATACGCTTAAATCCAAAATAAAAACGTTAGGCAGATTAATTTTATATCCGTTTTACATTGATCATAATCATTTCGTTGTCGTGATAATATTTCGAAAAAATATCAAGATAGGATAATATGTTTTAAAACAAAAAACAATACGATAAATGTACAACTATTTCACTTAAACATCCGTAATTGCATTTTTAAACACAGCGAACCAAAAGTATAAATCTAAAATATTTATTTTAAAAATTAAGTCTATGTAGTCTTCAACGAAAACCGTGTTATTGTCTTTGAATTGAAAATACGCTGGTTGAATGCGATTTTCGAATTTTTAGTCGTTCGACCAAGTAAAGACGTATAACTCGATCAATGTTTTAATTTTGCATACGAATCAATAGCGTTAGATCGTTTGCAACGTATATTTTTATCAAATAAAAGCTAAGTATTTGTATTGTTTTTTTTTTGAAATAATATCGTACAAGAGAACAGAGGACTGCTGCTGTGATTTCCGTTAAACGTAATTTATATTTATTTTATCCGATAATAACCGACGGTCGGTACCGACTTATATTTGCAATTGTACCGCATCGTAGAATTGCATTCGATAAATATAACTATGATAACATATCGTTTACGTTGTTGTAAACAATGCGAGCAATGCGTTTATAAACGGCCGTTGCCAATCTCATATATTTCCGATTCCCCGCGGGCGCATCCGTCCGTAAATAATATATTTGAAACGTTTGGGCGTTTAGATATACGATTCGTGACGTATTCGGGTGTAGAATTTCTTTTGAAATGTAAACCGATCGTTAACGTATAACAACCCCGGGTCGCGTATGCGTAAACGGATAACCGAACGCGTTTAGACATGCCAAACATTAAACGGATATTCGGGCCCGTCCCGCGTACGGTTGAAGATTAGCAGATTAAGCGTCGCGCGAGTACCGGACCGACGAATATATATATAAAAAAAAAAAAAAATTATAATAATAAAAAACCATAATTAATCGACAAACGACACGTTAATAATACACGCGTACCGGGGGGGGGAGGAGGAGGAGGAGGAGGGAGGGATAACCGACGGATTCTCCGAGTTCGCGTCGATTGGATTATTATTATTTTATTAATATTTCGAGAAACGATTCTTATTGGTTTCGCACGTCCGAAACGCGGTGATTTGTCGCTGTAATTTTATAATTGTTGTACAACAGTTATCGACGTTCGCGGTATGCTCGCGCTCGCCGCACGTATACACACATTCCGGCACCTATATACATATTCATATACACACATACATACGATATAAATATACCGTATACAATACAGCTTGTCCGAAATGCTAATTTTAGTGTACATATTTTCTAATATTAACCTTTTACTCGGAGCCAGAGCTCAAACGAACGCTACGGCACGGCGTGGACGGTACGGCGTACACCGTAAAACGTTCGTTAGCGTCTTCTTCTTCGCCTTGTCTTCTCGTCATCTCTACAGGACAGAGTTACTTGTATATGCATGTTGTCCGCGGCGATTGTAAGTGGACTCGTTATAGCGGGCGTTAAATAAATATTTTTCGCAATCGTCGTTAAATAATAATAATAATAATAATTTAAAAAAAAAAAAAAAAAAAAAAAAATTATAAAACATTTAAATACGACTAAGTAATAAACACGTACCGTGTATAGTTTTTACATTATACAATGTACTTTTAATTTTTTTTTTTTTATTTTTTTTTTTTTGTATGCGCCGTCAAAAGGTTAGTATCGACGTGTATGCCGAATTAATATTTTATCGATTTTCCTTTCCGTTGCAACAATACAAATTCAATATACGCGTTTTCATTGGGCTGCACGGTTTTTTTTTTTTTTTTTTAAAAATAAAAAATATAATACGTAGCCTTTAGGTAGATACCTATACTTAAATATCAATCGCTACTCGATATATTTTTTTACCGTCGTCGTAAAATCAATTCAAATATGATAGATATATCATCAATTTAGTACGAACATCATAAACATCAATAATCGTGTGTGAATTAACAACTCGAGAACATAAGAAGCGAGAACTTATATTTGGTTGGACGGTTTTCTAATAATCGTACATTGAATACTTAGGTACTTTATTCGTGCGCTATAAAATATATTTCGTTATTAATTTTGATATTTTTTCAAAGTGTATACTTTAATTCTCCAAGAACAAAGTATTTTTCGTCATTTGGATTCATACATTTTCCTCGTCGACTAATGTTCAAATCGTAAATTAATAATTTACAGTCGATTAGAAGGCACCGTTATGATTAGTCTAAATCTTTACAAGTTTAAAATATTTTCTATTGACGGTTTTGCTACGTATTAATTTGATTGGGGTTTTTTTTTTTAATTTTATTTATTAATAACTATTGCTCACTGTACGCAACATTCATTTTTAAGTCTAATTTCCATCGTAACCAGTCTTGTGTGTTATTTTTGTTTATTATTACTTTTGTCATAAAAACTCAACGTTTATTTTATTTCGTTTTTATGATATACGTTGATCTGTTCACCGTTCGGCAGTAAAAAAACAAACGATTTCCGGTTTTTTTATTTTTTATAAATATTATGGGTACTCAAACTTTTTTGTTTAGTATGCTGTGCGAACAATATATATTTTAATATGAAAATGTTACGTGTAGATTAATAGTATTTTAAAAACAGTTAGTCGTTAAACGCGTACCCGTGTAACATAAAAACGTATTTATAACTTTATAAATACCACGGCTTTTGCTACTCGGAGGAGAGTGCGTTTTGTTAATATTTCATTAATTTAAAAAAAAAAAAAAAAAATATATATTTATTCGAAATTTCGTGAGATCGATAGGGCGATAGCGCAATAACAATTCGTTTTCCGTTAGTCGTTGATTTCGCTGTACTGCAGTTTGGTTTAAATATAAAAATAAAATAACTCGAAAAAATCGGATAGGTTTTGCTTGCATCCTCCAATAAAGTGCTGTGAGATTCGAATATACGCTGATTTAATTTTCATAATCCGCCGCAGTGTTGGGTTACAATTAATATAAAATACATTTGTAGCCAACACGAGGCCAGTTATGATTAGGTAACGTCCTACAAAATATTAAATCGATATCAATTTTGGTTTTACGTAGGTATAAATAAATTTTCAGATTTAAATCGAAGATTGAATTTCTCGGATTTTATACATACTTATATAATTTATTTTCTGGCACAGAAATTAATAATTATTTTAATTTGTTCGCATTAAAATCCCTATAAAATGTATAAATATAAATTTGCACGATTTTGTAAATTCCACAACGTGCGAAATGTTTAGTATAAACTATAATGAATGCCTGTACTAAATTTCCAATCGTTATAATTTTCGAATATTGTAATTACCTATAATACAACGTTAAAACAACATAGTTATTATTCTATTTGTGTCGCCAGTGTCGATGTGTAATACCTAATAATATATTTTAATTTACTTTGCCGTCGGTACACCCGCCGAGTCTATAAAATAAACGATTCGAAATGCCTATTGTTGAAAATATTTTGAATTATTTTTAAATAAAAATCTCGATGCGCCTAAGTGTACGGTGCCGAATGACCGCCATCAATTAATATCACAGTTTTCAATAGTTATAGCAGCCAAATCAACTTAACAAACTATATTTAATGCTACTGATGTTAAGTGAGGTTAAATTAAATTTTTAACACTATTCAATGTAATAATTTAAAAAATGTATAATGTGTATACAAAAAAAAAAAAACAAAAGCATATTTAAGTGAAATTTAGATACCGAAAAACTGCTAGTGAATAACGAAATGTATGGAGTTGTATTCAACCACATCTATTTTCGATTATCTTGTCGTGTTATTAGAAAATTATAAATTTAGACGCGTGATTATTTTTTGCCTCTTTTACATTTATTTTGTTCTCCATAAAGGAATATTTATTTTCATAGATTTTTTGATTTTTGTCTGTAGAAGATATTTTCATATTTGAATACGAGTTAAACACAATACCCGCGTTTTCTTAAGTGCATTAGATGCATTTCGTAGTTACTTGGATTTTTAAAAACTTAGACGTATGTAAGTTTCAGTAAATTTCTTGACGACGAAACGTAATTGATTTCCATTTCGAGTGACAAAAACTAATAATAGTGTATTTTTACAATAAAAATAGTGCATATGCAATTTGTTTTCGAACAAATAGAAACTTAGGTGTAAAAACTTATCAACATTAAATATTTTTATGAACGATGTAGTAGAAACCAAAATACTAGTATTCAAATCTAATACTATTGGCAGATGACGTAAAAATACGTATGCCTGCAGTTAGGGGGGGGGGTTTGTTTTCAATTATATGTACAGTTCGATTATATACGTTAATGAATCACTTTCATTGTATTTCTAATATTATAAAATATTTACAATTATTTGATCACTAGACCAAAACTAAAACCCTAAAACCCTTGACCTATAACTCGGCCAAATCGGATCTTCTATAAACTCTATAATCATCTATGTCACGCTCCTCCCGCCCCCCGGCATTATATTCGGCGATTAATTGGAACAATTTTTTCGTTTCGTTTTGTTCCAGAAAGTTATTGTGCAGAATTCTCCACGAGGGACCGAGGATGTTACTGAACTGTTAAATCGTCGAGTGGAAGTATTACCGCGTCAGAGCGCAAAGCCCGACATTTTATTTAAATTGCAATTGAGCAGTAGCCGGCTCGCGCGCGCGAAAATATGGGCGTAGCCGAAGATTTTGCTCCGAGCTTCACGCAGAAGCCACAGCTGCGACAAGAAGACGAAGGCAACCGTTTGATATTCGAATGCCGTCTGCTGGGATGCCCCAAACCGGAAATCTCGTGGTTCCGGGGCGAGACCCAACTGGCCGAGGATCACAGGACCGTGATGAAAATCCAGGCGATCGCGACCAACACGTACGTCGTGATCCTCGAGCTGGACGATGTGGTGGAAATGGACGCTGGTCTCTACAAGGTTAAGGCCAAAAACAAAATGGGCGAAGTGGCGGCGTCCATCAATTTAAATTTCAGTCGTGAGTACCCATATGATATATATATATATATATAACAATTATTATTTCAATAGTTATTTAGGATTAAAATAATTTATTAAACAAAAAAAAATCGTGTCTTTATATTTGTTATTCTTTCCAAACGTAAATTTTCACTCGTATACTTATAACAGCCGTATTAGACTACAGACATTCGATTCAAAATTCACACTGAAAAAAAAAGAATAAAAAATAAAAAATGATTAATGAGAACTAAAATATCGTATAACGCCTTGTATATACATACGTATTGAGCGTAATGCATTTTAAAAGTTCTAATACGATGATTATAACTGTAATTGTCATTTTTATAATGTTTGTTTATTACGTAAAAGTCTAAAGACTAAAATTTAAACGACATCTTATTTTTAAAAAGATTACATTTTATGATGTAATAATATTTTTTTAAAATTCGGTATACGGAGCCATAGAGGTTACCTACTGCAAAAATGTTGGCTTTGGCTACTCTTATAATAAATATGTGAATTATTCGCATGGGTTCCACTGGTAGTATAAATAGGTGTAAGTGTTATTTTTAATTCGATACGAAACCTGCAACAAACAAATAACGTAAAAACGAGAACTAAAAGTTTGTTTAAAATTATTTACGGATATTCGGATGGTATGCATAATTACGTTTATTTTTTTTAAATTCAGTTTCGCATTAAAAGATTGCAAAAAAGAAAAAAAGAAAAAAAAGTATTTTATTTTCCCAAGCATTTATAATATTATATTATTCGATTTGAATGGTAAATGTCTAGAGAAAATTACATTTACCCAGCGGTCCGTTTTTTTATTTTTAAACCTAACCATTGTCTAGTTTTACATGTATAAATCCGTGTATTAATAACTAAAATATTGATTATATAATATTAAAAAAAAAAAAAAAAAAATGCGTCTGCTCTCTTCTCGAAGTTCGTTAACGTGTATGATGTTGGCACTATGTCTCAGTAAAAATACTCTGTGGTCCAGTGAGAACAGTTGAGTGGGTTAATTTTGGCAATATACTCGCGTTCTCCTAAATATAGATAAAGAGTTCTGTCACCAAACGTTTCTACTAATGAGACTTGCATTTAAAATTACTCTGTTCAAAAATGTACGTGCATGCGCCATACCTGTTCGTCTAACAATGACATTTCGTACACCGCCGAGTGTTTTATCGTCGCGATAATAAAATATGGAATGATTCGCGGATCGTATGAATTATCTCAATTAAAATTTAGAACTGCGTGCACGTTGTCACCGTTACACGAATACGATAAATATGAAATATCCGTGCAAACGCTTTTTTTTTTTATTTTTTTTTTTTTTATAAAAATAGTGCCCAGCGCCCCCGGCACCCGGCAATAGTGTCACTAATACGATAAAAATCATTTTTCATATATTTTATTTCGTTTATCCCGCGAAATAACGTCTGGTTTCCTGTCGTAGTGATCGTAGACCGTGTACACTATCAGCTTGTAGGAAGGTCTACGACGGTGATTGGCGAGTTCTCCGACAAACTGATAAGGACTTGGGCTATCGGCTATCGTTCTTATCGGCGTGGTACCGAATTATCGCCAAACGCTCCAGATCATGTTATCATATCGAATTGAGATAACAAATGATAATCGCGTTTTTCTTATATCCGTCTGGTTGACAATACCCTAAAATCGATCTTGGGCCTTTTGCTACTTCGGTAGCTACGCGTCTGCGTCCCGTGTTCTGTTGTAAATGCGATTACCCGAGGCAAATGACGTTATTCGTCGATTTCCGTTAAAACTTAACGAACTACGCTTATTTCGATTAACGGGTGTCGCGGTGTATCGGCTCGAGTGTATTACAATTGGACGTACCGCCGCCGATCGCAGGACAGAACCGAAGAAAAAAAAAAAAAAAAAAACGTATTTTTATACTTCTCCCCTTCTTCGTCGATGACGCGAAACACTTGGGACCATAGTTTTGCTGGTTGTTCACCCGGTACCCGGTTTTGTTCTACACTGCCCGGCTGTTCGTTTATACGTCGATATTTCTTGGTCGGATAATATTCGTGCACCCGGTGCAATATATTAACGGGCAATTCGCACCGTGAAAAATCCTATTGTGTGTTATCAATTTCTTTAGAATAATTACTATTGGCAAATCCGTCAATGGTGTTATTAACATTACATCGATTATGATTTCAATTTTTTTTTTTTTTTTTTTTTTTTTTTAAACGTCCGATTACCTTTAGGTTTTTTTTTTATAATTTCTTTTTTTTTCTTTCACCAACATAACTCTCTTAGGTATGGTTTTTAACTGCCAAACGTTTGAAATCGTCTTCCACGAGGTTTCCGTTCTCGCACTAACTGTCTCGTTAGCTCCTCTCCCCGGGGCCGTACTAGGACCGGTTTTCTCGGGTCAATTGTCCGGGCCTACAAAAAAAAAAAATAAAAATTAAACCGACGGGCCCCGAACACTTTTCCGAAATTTGTATTCATTTATTAATACTGTATCCACGAATTATCGCAATTGACTAACCGACTGTGATAAAACATATTAAAACAACACGGTTGTAATAATATTTGATGTCAAAACCACTATTGGGTTTTCATGTAAAATTAGACAAATCTTTCCTTTGTAAATCAGGCCTAGCCCCAAGGAAAGTACGGGGAACCGGAAGATTTAGTTTGCCCGGGGCTCGACAAAGCCGAGTACGGCCCCGCCTCTCCCCTCATTGTATTCGATTAACATAATATGTTTTATCATTCTTGACTATATTAAAACCTTTTTTTTGACAACATCGTTAAAACGAAATTAATATTTATTGTAGTAAAATAACTTAATGTCTCCGATTAAACATTTGTAAACATTCAAATTACAAATAAATAGTAACATTATTATGTATTTTTTTAACGGTTGTTATGTCAAAAATTTGTTTTTCTCCTAGGTACAATCAGATATTAAATTAATTATTCACACATACTTATGTTATGCAATTCATTTTATTTTATTTTTTTTTTTTCAGTAGGTACGTTATTAACACTCGGTCGGTAATATATGCGAACATTTACGGTTTAATTACATTACGCGATTGTTGTGTTAGTGGTGCAGTGTATAAAGAATAAATGAAAATTTCCCGGCGTTTGTCAATTATTATTTAAAACTTGTGCAGTTTGTATATCAGAAAATCGTAAATCATATATAGTGGCTCTATTTTCCTCTTTCATGGAGACGATTTTGCACAGACTGTTGCGAATTCGGACAAAACACGCAATCTGCTACATTGCGATCGTTTGAATGTGTTTTCATTAAACCGATGGTATACGAATCTTATGTTTAAAACGATTTTTTATAATAACACCGCTCTATTATCGTACACGGTATCTACGGCGTTGGCTAGAGAACTTGTTTATTGATCATTAGAGAACGATTTGTATTAATTGTCGATTTCCGATTAGTTATAAGAAAGAAAATAGCTAGACGTCAGTATATATATAAATATAAAGGTTTACGTTATTTGGCTGACAAGTGAGGTCACCGTGTGAGTTTTCGTCTATATTATGTATAGCGTGTAAACGTTCACATACCATATCATTGTAATTTCATTTTTTTTTTTTTTTCAATAATACAATGTTTTTCCTTTAAATTGCATTGATATCCAAACGTTGCAGTGGCATAGCCACTGGATTTCTTATTGAGGGCGAGGTGGAAAAAAAAAAAAAACCAAATTTTTGTCCATTAACTTTTATACTCTTTATGACATTAATAAATATATACTATTCGTTTAATCATCAACGAAACATGCAAATAATGTACTGTAGGTACTATGTAATATACTACTCTGGAAAATATACAACAATTTTTAATGTGTGGTGTTAAATAAAAATAGTCAATAAAATAATATGCATATATACACATACTTAATATTTTAATTAGGTAATAGAAAATAAACCGACCAATTGGGGGAGGGGACATGGTCCTCGTGCCCCCCACTAATACGTTGTGATTGTGATAAGAACATTATATACATATATACGATTTTAATACATCCTATCGAGATAATAAATTAACTGAAATAAAAATACCAATATATTTATACGAAAACTTTTAATTAACAACCAGTGAACTTAATTTCGTCTAAATATTAATGATTGTTCGTTTTTGTTTTAGCGGTTGACGAACCCCATGAAAAGTAAGTTTCAATATGATACTAATATTGATATTCTCGTGCAAATATTAAACCGAATTGTACGTCCGTAGGCAAATTGATGGATTGGCCCCGACCTTTTCAAAGAAGCCGTCGATCAAACAAGAAGACGACGGCAAGAGACTATTGTTCGAATGTATTATTCAAGCCGATCCGAAACCGGCGATCGCATGGATTCACGGTGGTAAACCAGTGATTGATTCTCCTAGGCATAAGGTGAGAATAATAGTGTTTCTCATACAGACTAAATCGAGTATTAAGACGTATAAAAAACCGGCCGGAACGGTATTAAACACGTTTTAAGGATTCGGTATGAAATTATGAAATCGTTCGATCTCCCTACAGTTATTTAAACGGTATACTTTATATTTGTATACCAACAATAATTAGTGTAGACCATTGTACGTGGAGTTTCGACTCTTCGTAGTTTTACCGATAAAAAAAATTATCAAACGATCGATAAGGGTAGAAATCATTGAATTCAATCTCTGGTATTGCCATGCGCCAGAAAGAGAGAGAGCGAGAGAGAAAGAGAGATCGATTTATATTTCGCGTGTTAACGTTTTTTTTTTTCGTATAGAATACGAAAAATAATGAATTAGCGATACTTACGAAAATGTATCGAGAAAATGTTTGTTATAATATTTTTGTATACTTAGACCGGACCGCGGGCTTTATATTCGACACAGTGTTAAAAAACGCATCTATGTTTATTGTAACAAAAAAAAAAAAAAAACACTACACTACGAGTAGGTACCTATATTTACAATTACTGACGGCTACGCTATTCACGAAAATAAATAAATCGGTTAAATAAATAACTATTAAATAAATATTATATAAACAGTTGAAATGCTTTGTTCAAATTCTCGGTATTCGAGATACATACCGGATTCGTCACTTGACCGGCGATTTATTTATAATTCTTAATAAAAAAAATTTAAAAAAAAAAATAACCATTTTTCATAATATTTAAATCGTATACGAGTTCGAAATCGCATTATACTTTTGTTATTCGGCGTAGTGGCCAAAAGCCCCTTCGCTATCGGAGTCTAATCGAATCGTCGACCACCGACTCGAGTTACCTGTTGCGTCACGTGATCCTACGGCAATGTACAAGCAGTACTTCACCGAAGTTTGTATCAAGTATACATTGTAATATTTCATAATTAATTATTAGGTATTTTCAAATATCGAATTACCGTCCTGCAACGACCCCTGACTTCCACCGCGGGTTAATTTTAACCGTGATCCGGGTAAAATCTCAGGCGGTTCACTTAAAACGACCGCGTGTGTGTTTTTGTTGGTCGAGCATACAAGTTATAATATCATATTCGTTAGTGTATTATAAAAAAAAAAAAAAAAAAAAAAATAGACGAATCACCGTACATAATACACAAAAACTAATGGTTTTACGATATTTTTGTTTGTTTTTTTTTTTACAGCAATATGTAGATAAAGATGGACATTCCTATTTAGCAACTCTAGAAATAAGAAACGTCACTGTCGAAGATGCTGGAAAATATAAAGTTACAGCGAAAAACGAATTGGGCGAAAGTAACGCGACAATTAGTCTCAACTTTGACAGTAAGTACCCAGATTTTTACTTTATACTTTTATTTTATACATATTATCATTTTATACGTTGGGTATTTTGATTGATCGTAATAATTTTACATTTTGAAGGATTTGGCTTTTTCGCTTATTTATCGTAGTAGAGCTAATCATATTTATCCTATTTATTTACGAGTAAATTAAATTCAAAAATTATATATTTTCATCACAACATACCTAACTCATTAGTATATTTATAAATATATTGTAAAATATTTATTAGTGTGGGCAACGCAATACTCAAACCTACCGGGCTCATATTTATATAGTTTGATGCAAAGCTGAACGGTACGAATGGAGTTTTCATGCCAGATTAATCGGGACTTAGATAATTTTGTACATATACAATTTGTTAGAATGGTTTTTTTTTCTTTTTTTTTGTGCGTCCGTTTGTGTGGTATGTTGCTATGGTAAAAGCAAATTGTCCGTTTATAAAAATAATAATAAATCACACGGTATGTTTTATAATTTATAAATACAATTTTTAACGTTTTGATGGGCTCGTTTCAAAACCCAATACTACGGTCGATATACGCTCGTATTTGTATTTTTTATTTATGCAATTCAACTAGACTGTGTAACGTCACCATTCCGATCGCGAAACAATTCAATACTATCGAATACGTATTCCAATACTCGTCGATTGAAATTATTTTCGAGCAAAGTCATACGCAATAAAAAATAAAAATATTACATTTTAAATCGATTAAATATCGTATGAACGTTATCACATTGTTACTTACACGATTTTTTTTTGTATTTTTACTCTCTATTTTACCCTCGAATTGAAAATATTATTTTTTATTAAATTATGTTTCGTGTGACGGTTTCGGTTAATTGACCAATAGGAGGGAATAAAGTTCAATTTACTTCATCCAATAGTAGGAAGTTTAACAAATTAATTACTTTTATGGGCATTCGTGTAAAAATCAACATCTAACTATGAATGATTAGTCGAAATTACTATAAATCATTGGCACAATTTCGTTTTATACGCCGCCGTTCCGTGCATTCCTGAAAAGTTTTAGTGGATTGTTTTTGTTACACAATTTTTTTTTTTTTAAATTTGTTCGAATTTTAATTATTTAATAGAACGCAACTCAATTTCGTTCGTTTATTGCATTAATGTAATATAATTAAAATGTATAGACAATTTCCGACAATATCAGCGAAATATTTGAACAATAGTTTTTTCGTATTTCAATATTGACCTTTAAAGAAAAATTCTTAACAATTTGTTTATCATAAAGCAAAATGGAAATCATTTTTTATCGTAATAACAGTACAAGACCTACCCCGTTCATAAATATTAATAGAAGTCAGCGATTGTTTTTTTGTTTTTTTTTTGGGTTTTGAATATATTATTATAACGCCCATCAAAATAAATATTAAAATAATCAATACGAATATTATTCGAATGCACACACAATATACATGTACATACAGAATGTCTTATACCCATTGCAATATCTCCTGAAATAATGAAAACAATCAAATTCTGTTTTTTTTTTTTTTTGTTATTTGGCTCACGGGGATAACGATTACAAATATTCATATTTTAATTTCGAAAAATTTGAAGTTATCCATTTTATGGAGTTTATAATATTCTGAACGTTTCGAGTTTTTTTTTGAAATTATCTTTTCTCGTTTTCTGATAGGATTTGTTTATCAAAACACTATTATGTTTTTCTGTAAATTATAATAATAATAATAAAAAAAAAAAAAATTTATAATCATAAGATTAATGAAAAGTCGAAACGTCAAGAAATGTGTCCAGAAGGATAAACACTTTAAAACGGACTTCTTCAAATTTTTCGAAAATAATTAAATAAAAAGTTATTATTTTTTTTAAAAAATTCTTACCAAACCAAATTATAAATAAAATTTAACTGTGAATATTTGTACCGCGAGTTATATATATATATATATAACAAAACAAAAAAACCAGTAATTGAAATATTTTTCATTATCTCGGGATATATCGCAACGGGTGTATATGTTCGCGGGACACCTAGTTAAAAACGGCTTTGCGTAGATCTAAAATATTGTGTAACATACGTAGTAGTGATTTTATTTTTTTTTATCGTGTGCCGCTATCGATTTTCAACAGTATAAATGTTATATTTTGTACATAAAATATTACGTACAACGTGATATGGTCTTAGATAAATAATAAATGACTAGAATATATCCACATATATGTGTATAAACAGAGTGGTACGTTTATTGGTAAACAAAATAATGACAAAAAAAAAAAAAAAAAATGCGCGGTTTATATGATCCCTGGTACCCACATATGGAAATATTGTTAAAGTTACGATAGCAACAATATGGCCGGCGGTAATATATTTGTGTAGTCGGGCAGGTGTGGTAAAACGACTTGCCGAGGCGGTCGAATGTTTTTTTTTTTTTTTTTTTTTTTTTAGGATCGGTGTCTCTGTTGTTGTGTATTGCAACAACCGTAAAAATATACGTCTACTATGTTTATGTTTTGTCGTCGTTTAAACGCGATAATTTATAATAAAATACCGCGTGTACAATGTCAACGCGTATAGATTTATTATAATAGCACGCAATCGTTGCGGTGGTTGCGTATGTATTGTTCTGTGTAAACAGTGTGGAAGCTGTGGGTTTTCAGTAAGTTTTCACTTTAGGTGACGAGGCCCCCGTACCTGAAGACGGGATAAAGCCCACGTTTACCGAACGGCCCATCATCACGCAGTCCGACGACGATAGAAACGTAATTATCGAATGCCGTCTTGTGGGCGACCCGAAACCGACGGTCCAGTGGTGAGTGCCCCGTAACCGGACCGACGCGGGCCCGCGGTGACGCCGACGTGTAGGACATTTACCGTACAATAGCCCACTGCGTATTAACGCGTGATGATCCGATACATTTATCTGGAGACGGGTCTCGGGACGATTGTGGTGTTTTTTTTTTTTTTTTTTTTTTTTGCTCTTCCACTGTCGTTATCAATGCTATTGGAATAAAAAAAAAAAACTCCCCGAGTCCGGGCTAGCGGAGGTGGGCGCCGGTAATCTTTCACACTTTTTTTTATTTATAATCGAAACGCTACTCGGTTCTTACCCCGGTGGGAAGAGTCGCCGTGGATTTCCTCTAGACGTGCCAAACGTCGTAGGTAAATGTTTAGACTTTGGCGTCACTGTGGCCCGCACGTTTTTTCCCCGCCCACATCACCGACATTATCGTAATACATTATTCGATTTATCGTGCTGGTTTATAGGTATCACGGTATACATATCGTCAAGGGCAGTAAGTATTCCTCGTCGTTAAACATAGATCAGAAACTCTATTACTTGGCGAAACTGGAAATAAAAAATACAGAGGAAATCGATAGCGGTGAGTATAGAGCCGAGGCCGTTAATGTACACGGCAAATGCGTCGCCACTGTCAATTTGAACCTGAACGAAGACAAGGGCCATCTCAAGTGAGTACAATCATCTGTAGGCCGTAGATTATTATTATTTATTTTTTTTTTTTTTTTTACATTCTGAGCGAAGCGTCACTTTTGTAAATGTTCGCTGTAGTTTTCTTAATAATTTGAAAATACCGGGAAAATGTACGGCAATGATTTCATTATTTTCGACGTTTTCTTTTCAATGAAACTCGGTTAAAAATAATCGTAAAGACCGGGACATTTCGATAAAATACTAATGTTAGCCATTTCTAACATACTCAGTGCAATCACATTTTTTGGGTTTTGTTGCCAAAGGGTTGTTTTTAGTAAAAAAACATTCTGGCTATTTTTGATCTATTGGCGTTTAAAATTGTCGAGTATTTGTAGTTTTTATTTGGTATTATGTAGACAAAATTGGTTTGGCCGACCAGAAATAACCAGTTTTACACGGTGTTCATCATAAGATGTACGTACTAGTGACAAAAATTAAGTTAAGCGAAATGTAATAGTTTTTTTTTTTTTTTTTATAAGCGTTTTAAGTTAAAATCTTAATGGATATCACGAAATTTACGGCATTTCGCGTACTATTTTTCGAATTTATTGAATACAATTTGAATGCCTTAACAGAAATACACGAACAAAATGACACAATGTTGGTCATAAATATTACTTAACGACGAAAAAGAAAAAAAGACGAGTTAAATGTAATACGAAAACCGTAAAAATTACGGCGCATTTCGAAACATGATTAATTTCGCTCAGAATCGCTTTTTGTTTGCAATGATTTATCGTACAAATAAATACATTAAATTCTTCTCTTATATCCTTGTATCTACGGTATAAATTCTGTCTTTTTCTCTCTTTTTGTTTAATGATTATTTTTAATGGAATTTCTACGGTTCTGGACCTAAACAGTCAAATAGTTTATGTAAAAAAAAAATAAGCCATAACATAATATTTTTACAATTTCACTTCACCTTCACAGACCACTGTATTGTTTTTCACAAATATTTTTAGAAGTTCGTAGACGTTTACGATTCCGATAAATTGTCTTGAGCAAATGTTAAATAGATAACCTATACGACGTTTCGTAATTTTCATTTCTCTGCTCCGAAACGATTTCTCTATGAATCATTAACGCGATATAAATAAGATGTATTTTGATATATTGAATATAAAGCACTCCAGTATATGTTACAAGTGGAAACATAATACATATAACATACTTATATCTGATAAAACCAATTTATCCATAGAAAACCCACGTCATGATTTATCGTCGGCACTCTTAGAATAGTGGCGTAGCTATCCATAGGACAAAGTGGGGCAGTGCCGCGGGGTCCTAGAACTCAGGGAGTCCCGGGGATTCTTAGGACTTGGACAAAATAACTTCCTTAAAATAATTGAAAATGCTGATGTAAATGTATCGAATAGTGAATGATCCACATCATACGTGTTACCCAGTCACAATCGGTATTGAAACAAAATAATAATACCCACAATATGCTTTGAACGGTGTTCGTAATATTCGCGGTTTGCAATGGATGACGACCGAAATAACTATTATTGTATTTGCTAGTCAAATATTATCGAACACAGTGTTTATCAAAAACTAACCAAGAAATAGTATCATGACAATATCGACTTAAACATGTTTCATTGATTGCGAACGAAAACTAGGCTGCTTCAAAATTTGATTTAAGTGAAGCGATACATTTGCTAATATTAAAGCACGTAAACAGTTATAAATTTGATTAGATACGTATTAATAAATTATGATAAATTTAATAATTTCAATTAAATAATGAATAAAATAATTATAATTTTTATAGTAACATACTGGATTTCCTTTTTACGTATATTTATGAATCATTATCTGTTAATTATTTTCATTTATGGTTTCGTAGTATTCACATTTGCAAGAAAAATATTACGCTTATTTGTTTTAATTTAAATAAAAATAATATAATTCAGGGGGCCTAGTTTACGTACGTCCCCGTGGCCCTTTTCCATCTTGCTACGCCACTGAGTCACGTCTAATCAATTAATATCCTTATTTCCATTATCTTATAGAAACATTCACGTAATAATTCGTATTGCTTTTATAATTATTTCCTCAATTGACCAACACACATGACTGTATGGCATTGTTTGATCGAGTTTATATTTGTTTAGAATACCGGAAGGGAAACAACCGAGGTTCCCGAAGAAGCCGGTGATACACCAAGAAGGCGACGTTCTGGTTATGGAATGCGAACTGGAAGCTAACCCGATTCCCGAGATAAACTGGTATCAAGCGTCCAAACTCATATTAGATACAGGACGGATAAGAATGTCAAAAAAGACAACCGGCAAAGACATGTATTTACTTAGATTAGAAATCACAAACCCCACCAAAGAAGACGGTGGAAATTATCGTTGTAACGCTTGTAATATATTTGGTGAAAGCAATGCAAACATATCATTGAATTTCCAAGGTATATAGAACCCAAAACATAATATTACATATCTACTATATATATATATATATATAGTATAATATATCCTTGTATATATTTTGACACCATACCATTCCATTACAACCGCGCATGTTACCAGTACTTAATAAATCCATGACAAACATAATGTAATATAGCGATAACACATAAACCGTTAAGAGACGTGTTCAGGGGACGAGGGGGGGGGGTGTATTAATAATATTATAAATATTTATCATCGTTTTCGACCTGCGTACGTACGACCGCAATTCGTATGCCGTTTAAAAAGGACGAATATGATTTTGATTTCAGGTGGCGACAGCGGTTCCGGGTTTGCGCCATCATTTGTCGAGAAACCTCGAATAATTCCAAACGAAGCCGGTACGCTAATCACGCTCCGGTGCAATTGCACGGCCAACCCAAAACCGGAGGTCACGTGGTTCAAGGGCACAAAAATGGTCACGGAGACGTCGAAAATCTCTATGAAAGTCAGCGGACACGAGAACACGTACGAAGTGCTATTGCTGATCCAGGTAACCGATCATAATACACCCAATACATAGCGCCACAGTCTGAATTCAGTTCGCGGTTGCGGTTTCGATGGCGTTACTGATGTTCTTGTTGTTGACCGTAGGATCCGATTGGTCCGGACAGCGGTACATATAGGTGTCACGTGAAAAACGAACACGGCGAGAGCAACGCAAACTTAAATCTCAACATTGAAACCGATCCTGAACCAGAAGGCGAACCGCCTACATTTTTGGTGAAACCGAGGATACAGTCGAAAAACAGCGGGAAATTAATCGTCATGGATTGCACGGTCAAGGCGAGTCCTAAACCGGAAGTCATCTGGTACCACGCCGGTAAGGTATTGACACAAACTTCGAAGCTTTCTTGGAGAGTCGAGGAAAAAGGCGATTCTTATTATATATGCCTGGAGTTAAAGGTGGGTACCCGTAATGTTTTTATATGTATTTACTTGCGCCGCGAATACCGGACACGTTTATTTCACACGACACTATGCCATTATATAGAATCCCGGTAAAGAAGACACGGGGTTGTACAAATGTAGTATAAAAAACGGGAATGGTGAACTGAATGCGAATCTCACACTCAATATCGAAAGTAAATCAAATTAATTATCATACACAACACCATGATATAGTACACGTTGATTATTAACACGTATTTCGATATTGTTCAACAGTAATACCGGTGATCAAAGAAGTCCCACGTGTTGTCACGATATCAAAAACAAAAAGCGTTGTCATTGAGTGTCGCATCCAGTCCACTTTTGAACCCCAGTGCACGTGGAAGAAAGACAACACGGTGATTAAAGACAACGTTACGAGACAAACAATAATTGAACGCGTCAAGGATGTAATTATTTTTTTTTTTTTTTGAATTAATAATATCAATAATTATTTTAAACGTTAACACCGCACCGAAATTATATTGTAACGCCGCGTTGTATTTCTTTCAGGGAGAATATGTGGTAAAATTGGAAGTGAAAAACGCATCGTCCGTTGATAAGGGCGTTTACAAATTGGTCGCCAAAAACGAAAAAGGTGAGGTGGTATCGAATCCCATTGAAGTAAAAGATTCGGGAGAAGATAAAGTAGAAAAACCGTCTATTGATCAAAAGCTCAAATCAATCGTGAGTAGCTCTAAGCAATCTAGTGTTTGTGTCCTTTTTTTTTTTTTTTTTTAAACAATTTTGTTTTATTTTCGATATTAATATCAAACTAACACACACACACACACACACACACACATTCACATACTCACGATACCTTTAGTTAATAAAAAATATAGTACATTCCTTGAACACCTCGGTTTTCGTTACCTACCCACTTAATAACGTTGAAATTTGTTAAAAGTATACAACGATTCCAGAAAAATTAAACTGATGGATACGACGTATTCGAAATGACCAGGTAATGATATTTCAACATTTTCTTAGTTTCATTGTATTGAATATTTGTCAAATGTATATCGGAGCAAGGCGAGTAAAATGAATTTTATTTTTAATTTGTTCGTTTTTCTATAATACGACATCACAAATTAAAATAATTTGTAAATATATATATATATATATATATATATATATATATATTTGTTTTCTATTCAAATGTGTTAAAATTTTGTATTAATTTTATTACGCGCGATCCGTAGACGTCGTTTCGCCGGCCGTGTCTTCGCATTTGTTGAATATTATTGGTCCCAAACGAGGATACTGCCCGTCGTACATTGACCACGAATCGTCGGTCTCCAATTTTTTACTCTGTTCCTTCTGTAATTCATCTTCCAACATCATAACTTTAAACTCAATGTCTTTATTGGGAATCAGCCTCGTACATTGTACTTCTTGGTGTATTTGGGCATTGCATTCCGCATTAAATAATAATTTCCTATTGCCCGAATTTAAGTTTTCCATAGTTTTTTTTTCTTATCGCGTCGCCGAATGTTGTTTATTGCAAAAAAAAAAAAAAAAAAAATATTGTTTTTCCACTGGAAAAATTGGAGAATATTGTTTGAAGTGCATCATAATTATTTATACCAAAATTGTCATGGAAATTATTAAACAGTGTAATATTATTGTGTTTAATGAACCTATGTTTAGTTGCAGCCAGAAAATAGTGAGAGAGAAAATACCCAGCCGGCGTGTAAAAAAAAAAAAAAAATTTATTATTTAATTTATTTAAAATTATTAGATATTAAATACATAAAAAACGTTTTCACAAAAGTATTCGTATTAAGTGATAAATTCATATATTTCTCAATTCGCCGGTTTTTGTCACTTTTAAATCACGTACACACGCCAGTTATTTATGCTTATAATAATATTTAGACAATGTAGAAACGATGTCGCATCCATTAAACAAAAAAAAAAAAAAAAATTCCGTACCGTAAGAAAATATTTAGTGCACCTACCTATAGTATTATAATATTGTATTTCTAAAATTCTGTATAAATTGAATAGAATACAATTACAATATATTATGTCATTTAGGTATGGATGCGATATACACCAATATTTTATTTTTGTTAATAGTTAACTTTTCAAGTGATAATTGTTACAATGCAAAACAAAAAGTTGATTTATTAATAATTAATTATTACGCTTAATTTATTATAATTGCTATTTGTAAATGTACGAAAATTGTATTAATGCTTCCATGTGTCAGTTTTTTTTTTTTTTTAAATTTTTTTTTTTTATTAATTATATAAAAGCAATACAAATATACAAATATTATTATGACGCCATAACGTTGAAAATATTTTTGGATTTATATTATTAAGTGAGTATTTTTTCAAGTAACATAATATATAATTACGTACCTATATATACGCTTAATATATAACGGTGTTTCTCAATTTTTTTTATTTGTCATTTTCACCATATCGTCCATGAGCAATTTGCAATTTACCATATTACATCGAAATTAGATTTCATCTGTGTTATGCTATCTGCGGCCCTTGACACTTTTTCAAACGGTTTCCAAAATTAATCGTATATAGCCTAAAATCGAGAAACATTGCTATATAGAACTTTACAGAAAAATTATTAGATATATAAAATAATGCGAATGTTCGTACAATGTTCTATTTAGTAGTAAAAATACAATATACAATATCAATATTTTGATGTATTTATATATAATTTTTTGCGTTTCAATAGCGTGCGGACGAAGGCGAAAGAATAGAATTTGTGTCTAGTTTAACGAAAATCGATAAACAAGTGACGGTTATCTGGTATAGGTGAGCAATTAAAACATATCGTTGTAGTATTACATACATCTAGTGTTATTGAATACTTATACATTTACTTATTTGTTGAAAAAATACAAACTCAAATTTATTTAGGAATTCGAGACAAATTACAGAGACGTCGGAAACGATTATAAGCTTTGACGGCAAACGAGCGAGTTTGGTAATCAAAAAAACTAAAACCGAGCACAGCGGAACGTATAAGATCGTATTTAAAAATTCTGCCGGAACCGATGAATCATCTGCAGAACTCAATATCGTCGGTATGTCTATAGTTCTAAATACGTTTTTTTTTTTTTTTTTTTTTTCAAAAATCGCGTTACTTTAATTTTTTTTTTATTTTTTATATGCATTTTAGAAAAAATGGAAGTGGACGAGAAAAAAGAAGTAAGTGAAAATGTTTTGGGAAAAATTAATATCTTAAACAATCAATTTTACATAAAATACTATTATTAACAATATACACTGTTGTGAATTACAGGATGAAGTCACAGAAACAAAAGAAAAGACTGTGAAACGAAAATCGTCCATTACGACGACAAAGGTAAACAGTGATAAAACAAATTGATAAAAAATAAGAAAATGTGTTGTGCGCGAGTATAAACGTGTGACACCAAAATGATATCTGTTAATATTTATTAGAAAACGGTAGAGGACGAAACAACCGAAGACGCTCCGCCGGTAGAAAAACGAAAATCTTCTATAATCAAAGTAAGGACTAAATAATATTCTTTATAAGACATCGGTCCCCGATGTAAATCATTTTTTTTTATCTGTCGAGTTATGTTTCCGATCGGTTAGAAATCGATAACGAGTTGAACACGTGTGTGAGTTTCTTAATAGGAAACTTAATAGGAAAAAATAGAAAATTCACATCATATACTCGTATATATATATATTTTTTTTTTCTTATTTCCAATCGTCCAAGAGTTGTTCTAAATCGATTCTGTAGTAACCGCGTATATAATTTTATGTGAGTTACCTAATATATTAAATGGTACTTATAATATGTATCATGTATAGAAATCAAACGAACAAGACATCAAAGAAGATTCAGATCAACCCGAAACGAAGAGGCGTTCGTCGATATTAAAAGTACCTATTCAGATTACACAAAACACAAATTGATAGGCACTCGAATAACACTATAATTTTATCAATATTTTAGAAAACGTCAGAGACCACAACGGCCGTAGTAGAGGAGCAAAAAAATCAAGAAAGAAGAAGATCTTCCATATTAAAGGTATTTTTTTAAAATTGTTTTTCTTTAATTATTCTTACACGCGATATGAAATTGACAACAGAATTAAAAATAATAATATAGGTATTGCCTAATGCGTATTATACGTGATACAATTTATTTTACGACATTTTGTTCTCCAATCGGTCGGTTTGTGAGAGTTGTATACGATGTATTTATCTAAATTAACTATTATAACTATTCTTTTATTAGAAATATTAATTTTTACCGTAGCTTTAAATTTGTCAAAAAAATCTCTACCGGGCATTTGGTGGTCAAATTTTGACCAAAACGGCCAAGAAGATTTCTTCTTTAACGTTTATTTAACGGTTTTTGAGAGTAACAAATACGTAAAGAATACGTACGTTTTGGTCGTTCGATTTTCGTAAACTAACCTAATGTTGTTTTCAAAAATCTACCCACTGAAACATTTGTCTACAATACGATTTAACAGTTAATTTTCTTCGTGGCGCAATTATTTTGTAAATTTATTTCGCCCATAACATTGACGGTTTTTTTTTCTATTTAGAAATCGTCTAATGAAACTACTGATGTCAAAGACGAAGAAACTAAGAAACCATTGTTAAAAGTACGTGTATAAATTGATCCGAAATAATAATTGATCGATGTTGTCAGTACTGTGTAATAATATTTTGCGATTAAATTTGTTTTAGAAATCGTCTAACGATACAACTGAAGTTAAAGAAGAGGAAGTCAAGAAACCGTTATTTAAAGTATGTATAACGTATTGAAGAATAATTCAGTGTTTATAAATTCGAATGAAATTTTTTTTTTTTAGAAACCTGTTCCTAAAACCGAAACTCAAAATGACGATTTAAAATCGTTAAAAGTATGTGTAAAATATTGATTAATTTTCGTATTTTATATTTGTTTACAAAATGATAAAAATTTGTTTAGAAAACTACTGTTGAAAAAACCGAAGTTAAAGAAGAGGAAGTTAAAAATCCGGCGGTTAAAGTATGTATAACGTATTGAAGAATAATTCAGTGTTTATAAATTCGAATGTAATTTTTTTTTTTTTAGATACCCGTTCCTAAAACCGAAACTCAAAATGACGATTTAAAAAACGTATCGTTAAAAGTATGTGTGAAATATTGATTAATTTTCGTATTTTGTATTTGTTTACAAAATGATATAAATTTGTTTAGAAAACTACTGTTGAAAAAACCGAAGTTAAAGAAGAGGAAGTTAAGAAACCGGCGTATAAGGTATGCACAAACGATTACCGAAAGTTTATTGAATGTTAAGTTTATTCATATATAAGTAACCGATATTAATAAATATTTTAATGGCGATTTTTTTTAGAAATCTATTCCTAAAGCAGAAATTCAAAGCGACGATTTTAAGAATATATCGTTAAAAGTATGTATGAAAAAAAAAAAAAAAAAACGTGTTGATGGAAAATGTTATTATAATTAATAATGATTGATGACTTTGTTCGTTTAGTCGACATTTTTATAAATTTTAAATCGATTTTGTTTAGAAAATTCCCGTGGTAAAAACGGAAGGTAAAGACGGGGACCTTAAGGATTCGTCGTTTAAGGTATGTACCAATTGTTTGAACAAAATCCAAAATACGTTTCGTAATATATCCGTAATTGTATTACGTGATTTATTGCATTGTACATATTGTATATACATAAATTTAGATTGTATTTGTACATAGTTTTATTATGTTTTTTATTTTTTTTTTTTTTTTGTGTTACGCGTGTTAAATTTTTAGACAACTGACAGTGACGGTAATGAGGAATCGTTACCCTCCGACGAAGAAAACGAAACCGAATCTTATTCACAGACAGAAGTAATTACTCGTATATTAAAAAAAAATATGAAATAAAAATAACGAAAAAAAAAAAAATATTTAAAAAAAACCACTTGAGACCTAACAACTATAATTAAAATTCATTTTTTATCAACATCAAATATTACCTAAACGTTCAACTACAGAGTAAAAATTATTTAATACGAATTTAACAAAACTATACGACTTTAGTATTTCGTAGGTAACTGTTTTTTGATGAAATTAAATAGCACCATAAACCATAATCTTTTCTATATTTAGTATATTGCATTTACGCAATAAACATTTCCATTAAATTCGTTTCAAACCGTTTGATGACGATGTTCTAAAAACAAAATTACACATCTTAGCCCATAGATATGCCATTGATATTATCGTCATACATTTTTCAACACGATTTTATTTATATATTTATTTTTTTACATTTTGATTTCTCTTTAAATATCTCTCCGAGAGTTTTTGCCCGTCACACTTAACTTTATTCGATTCTAAACTATTTCTCTCCACTATTGTACCCTCATTCTATCATCCGACCACTTGCCTATTAGGTTTCTAATACAGAACTGCCGTGCCATGTATCAATATCGCTTCTTCGCATCGCGTGCCCGAGTAATTTGACATTTAGTCCTCGTGTGAAGCTTATGACTGACGTTAATACGTTTTTAGCTAAAAACATGTTAACTGTAGGTTTATATATTTTTTATGAAATCAAAGTCATATCGATTAAAAAAGCAAACCATCTAAAGGAAATTAAAAATTAAAAACAACGAAGAAGATAAATCTTGAAATTCGAACCCTCCACATAGATACCTAAAAATATTGTGGTGTTTAAATGTAAATTCTATAAGTTTCGTGTTCCTTTATTCAGGAAACGGCCGACGGAAATAAAATAAATAATGACACCGTTGTTGTTCCCACCACCGCGGCCCCGGCAATTGTCGAAGAAAAACCAAAAACTTCGACATTAAAAGTAAGGACGTTATAATGGCCATATATATATACAATGAAATGTTACCAATTTAAAAAAAAAAAAAATAAATAAAATAAAATAAAATTTGAACGTCAGTAACGGGTAATAAATCTGTTAAAAGATCGCGAACGAAGAGAAAAATAACGGTTACGCGTCCCCGCCCGAAAAGACCGTCCAGGAGAACTCCGTAAAAAGGAGAGGGTCGTCGATAAAAGTACGTTTTGTAAATACGTGTGCTATAATACGGTTGTAGTCTATAGTTTTTATATGTATATACGTGTATGTAGAAGGCCAGTACCGAATCCGTTACCGAGCCAGCCGAACCGCATAGCTATAACGATGTTAAACGGCGACCGTCAGTAAGGGTAAGTTGATTCCGCGTGTCCGGAACACTGTACAGTAATACGATTTTTGCGGGCAAAATTGATGTTTTCAACAATTTTCAACATATTGCGATACAAATATATCCGCCCTCCCCCCCCTCAAAAAAAAAAAAAAAAAAAAAAAAAAAAAAACAAAAAAAGATTACCGATTAAAAGTGTAACGTAATGTTTGGGGGGCGCTCGTCGACATTAGACAAAACCGACGGACGAGTTTCGGGCGCGTTTTGAAATTGCGTACGTACCGTGACGAAACAGACGGGGGGGATTTGCCAGGCATAATTTATTACCACTCGTCACTCATCGCCGGGGCTCGGGACTTGACGCGTTTCCATATTTGTTCGGGAAGCAAATAAAAGGGTTTATCAAAAAAGAAAAAAAAAAATCGGATTCGATACAAATTCGTTTTGCGATTTAAGGATTTCAAATTTAAAACACGCCATTGCGCCAATTATAGGTGTATTTTTCTTTACAGGGCATATTTGTACGGATTTATTTCGGTTTTATTGCATACTCGATTGCTTTTGTTTTCTTTTGTAATTATTAAGCAAAATGAAATTTATGAGAGAAAAAAAATGCGCTGGCACGTTTTGTCGATTATAAAATTTATTTTATCTTGTACGGGATTTCGTTTGCAATAACGCCGATAAACAATAGCGCCGTACGATATTCCCATATTATTTTTATTTATCTGACTCTGTACAGTATATTGTTTTGTTCGCCAATATTCGGTGGTCGTTATCGTGTCGAATTTAATATACTTAGGTACTTAATTTAATCGATTCACGCAGGTGTCTCGTGTTTTTCCACGATAACTTTGCGTTGGTCTAGTATTACAATTTGATATTATACAGCGTTCATTATCAGCGTCCGGTTACGAATACACCTGCGTGAGCGTTATTCATTTATTCGACGATTCCAAATTAATTCGATCGGTTCTAGATGTAAAAATCCCCACTTGACCGATCCGCAACCCGGTCGTGGACCGGGTCCGCGATACTTATAATAAATATAAAAATAATTATTTTATCAATATAATTTCTATACGGCTATAAAAAAAAAAAAAATGCAAAACAAACACATATTTAAGCGTACATTTTAAACATTTTACCATTTTAAGCGCATAATGTCCCGAGCCAATGTTCATCGCCCCCAACACCACTGCGTCTATAAGTCGGGTTCGTCTCTTGTCGCACCCTGGTCGAATACATTCGTCGATACATTATTAATATATTATGTAAATATATAAATATATCTAGTACGGGCTGGGGGGACGGGTAGATCAAAACTCCTCGTACACAGTCGCCGAAAATGTACTCTCTGTCTGTCCTGTCGCGGCCGGTACGTAAAAATAGAAACCTACTGAAGAGCAGAGGTTCCCAAAGTGGTCGATATACGACCGGCGGAGGGGATGGTGGGAGAAAAAGAATGCAGGCGCACAAGATGTAATTGAGGAGTTGGTGGTCGACAACGGGAGTTTAATACGAAATCGCCGGTTAAACCCGACTCCGTTTTGAAGCCGAATGTCGAACATTCGATATAAAACCGTCTGGAGTGGGCTCCATCGCTCCCGCCGATTTATAACGGGACCCATTGATTTATCGTAAATTGTGTTTGTACGTAAGCACGTCCACTAGATTTCGTTTTTATTTTCCGTCGATTAAATCGTTAAATCCATTCGAATAAAATCAATAAAAATATGAATACGAACAAACTTTAATATATATAGAGAAAAAAGACACCTAAAAATACGATGGGGGGGGGGAGGGATTAAAAAAAAAATAAAAAAATGCTATCATCTATATTGGTAGATAATGTAAACAATATATTCTATGTGTGTGTGTGTACGTTTAGAAAACTGTTGAAAATAAAACAGCGGATAAACAAGAAGATAAACCGGAAGTCGTAGAACGCCGCCGTCCGTCTTCGGCAAAAGTAAGTGACGCCTATGAGCACTCTCGAAATCAAACGAGCAATTATATTATTTTACCCCTATCATTTGAATTACTTTAAGATTCTGTGTTAATTGTGATGTGTGCGTATTTTTAAAATTTTTTTTTTTGCATTTATTCTTTTTTTTTTTGTGTGTCTGTAAACAACTAGTCTACCAGGCATACTGTTCCGATATTCGAGTGTAGCACGTTTTCCGAAAGCATTATAAGATCTAGTCACTTTTTTTTCTGAATTTCGTTGTATTTTTTTTTTTTAATAAATGGAAAACAAAAAAAAACCCAAGAACAAACGCAAGAAAAACAGGAAAATTGACGGAAATGATTTCATTGATTTCATTATAGTGTAAATCGGCTGGAAATAATTGTAGAAACTTTAAATGTTCACAAAATATTGATATTATTAAGTCTTTCTAAGCAACGGTAAATTTTCAAAACGTTCTGACTATTTGCGAATTATTTATCGGCATTTTATGTTTTCGAGGTTTTTTGGTAATATGTGAACAAAAAAAAAAAAAAATAGTCGTTAAAAATTTCGATGAAAATCGTAAAAATTACGGCGTATTTCAGTAACACGAACCGAACCGAATTTCGACCGGAATCGTTTTCCGGTAGCCAAGACGATTGAACCGTTGCGGACAGACAAAAATTAAATTCCCATCTTTATCCCGCCTTCCTAACTTCCTAAACTACGAACAATGGTCCTTTCTTTTCATTTTTTTTTTTTGTGGTTTTATAAAATTAAATGTGCTTTGTTTTTCTTCATTGAATATAATAACTGTTGTATATAGTTTGAATATATTGTACATATGTATATATTTAGACAAACGATGACGTCGTCGACGCTAAACCCGCGGATGACAATAATATCGACGATACGCGACGGTCGTCGATTTCGAGCGTAAGTGTAACGCGTGTACATACATTAAAATAGCATTAACGCAGGCAAACTTGTGTTGGCATAGAATCGAATCGTTCGATTTCACCCCGTGTATATAATAATAATATTATTATTATTATTTTTTTTTTTTTTTTGGGGAGGGGCTTATGCCCCGCCCCGGTGCAGTTTACAGTGTCAAATGTCGAATTATATTTCGGGGCGTTGCGCCCGAATCGAACCAGATTTCGGGTGAACGAAAGAAAAAAAAATAAATACAATTATAATTACCCGACGTTGTATATGAGTTAACATGCGGTTTTCAATGCGAATTCGGTTTTAGTAAACGGATTTTGTTTCCAATGTAAACGCAATGAAAAATAGTTATTTTCAATTTTAGCAATTTAGCCGTCGATCATTTTCTAACATGGTCTAACATTTTCTACCGAAAAAAGTTCCCGTCCATTACATATGTCGACGAAACCGGGTGTTCAACAAACACTTCATTGACAGTCAAGTGTCGCGTAGACATTAAAAAAATACATATATTTCTTTCTTCTACGATATCGCCGTGTTGTGTTGTCAATATCGATTGATCACAATACGGTCCGCGGTGTAAATGCTCGCCGTCGTCGTCGATTAGCGATTATTTTATTTAATTAAAAAGATCTAATAAGATCCTATTAATGCGGGTTCATTTGAAAACACGCACACTGCCGTTTTATTAGCGAAAAATACGTAGTAAATAATTTGTCATTTAATTCTGTACGGTTTAATTATTAATTCGAGCGTTTGTTTTTTCAATCGCTTTTGTAGTTCGGGTATTATTATCTGGATTTATTCGGGTGCAAAGCCGTCGTGATATATTTCGATAATTTCAATCGTTTTGAAACGTATGACCAATTGCATTACTATTACCTACGTACCTACTATGTATCTGTATTTTTATAAAAAAAAAAAAAAAAATACTCGAATTGTACTAAAACGCACGCAATTGTTTTTGAATATAGAAAAAAATAGCGCCGATTAAATCGCTTTCAGCCGGCCAACCAGACGAAAAGTTAACGCTGAAAAAACGACTTTCCGTAAAAGTAATAACATATTATTATTATTATTATTATTATTATTTTTGTATTACATTATTATTATTATTATTATTATTATCGTCCGGATTCTACGGGCTCGATAAATAATGAACTGTTATTCAACATTGTTTTGTTTTTCTAGAAGAAGAAAGAAACTGCCGAACCGGAACAACCGGAGAAAAAAATGCGAACGTCCATAACGAACGTACGTTTTTCACCGTATTCTTTTGGAATTGTTAATATATTTTTTTTTTAGTTACGAATAATTTCCTGAATAAAACATTACGCGTTGTATTTTTATAGGGAACTAAAATCGATATTTCGCACGACTCGTTCGACGAGGCTACTAAATCGATCGATGAACGAACACCGGTACAAAAAAAAAAAATTAAAAAAAATATTAAAAATAATAAATAACAACCAGACGAAAAATAATAATTAACACTCGGTTAAAACGGTGCGTTTGTATTGTTTAGGAAACAAGCGTGGATTATTCCATGATGTCCGAAGACGAAAACTCTATACAGGAACCGAGTATAAAGTTGGACTCTTCCGACGAGCAAACTCCGTCGAACAGGGTAAGTGTCAGTATTATAATCGAGTGTCGTGATTTTTGAGGGGGAAAAAAAAAAAATACTACCGTCGATAATAATTAAATGTTGTAATCAGCCCGCGCGTTAGTATATTTTACAATATGCGATAAAACCGCCGTATATCTTGTTCGCGAGACCTCGGAGGCGTTTGAAATACAAGGTAAATATATGCACGATTTTTATCGGCGAGAGAAGGGCCGTTGTTGCGCCCTTCCCGCCGTACATTATTATTTGCGCATGCAGCCGAAAACCCTCGGAAATTGTCATCCAGTCGCCACTCTTGTACCCGCCCGTATATATTAATTTAACAACCTGCACACTGTTTTCCCAGCAAAAACAAAAAAAAAAACCTATTGTATACCTATTGCGAGACCCGGCGTGTATGTCAGGCGCGGATTTTATTTGGAGACGACGAAAATATTCGAATAGAATACCGGGCGATCGCATTCGGGTTTATCGCGCGTCGTCGTGAAATTCGTTAAAACAAACAAAAAAAATCTCTCGTCGACACTGTGAAACGGAACGAGACCAGAGGACGGTATTTTCGACGGAATCCTTTCCGATTCGAAAAGAATATTTGCATTTGTCCGTCTCGGGGCGCTCGTTCTCGGGCGGGACCCGTTAGAAGAAGAAGAAGAAGAAGAAGAAAAAAAATGAAATAAAATAAAAACGGCGTCTGTATCCGCGCCTGTCCGCCGTCGTCTCTCAAACGTGCCGAATTGTTTTTTTTTTTTTTTTATTATTTACTATAATTATTATTATACGTTTCCGTCCTGTTACCGTTGTAGCCCGTGCCGGAAATCAAGGCGCCGGACATGCCCAAGATCGAAGTGATCCGGGAAACGACGCCCACCGATCGGGACGGCCGGAAGAGCTCGCTGGGACCGGCTTCGGGCCAGTCGAGCCGCCGGGGTTCGTTGATACCGCCGCCGGAAGACGCCAAAGGCCGGCGACCCAGTCTGATAATTAGCGACGAGGTAAACATTCACTGTAGTAAATCCAACCGTCGGACGGGCACTCCGCGTAATACAATATATGTTTATACGTATAGAATATTACCGGCCCGTCTTTATATACATATATATATACATATTTTTTTTTTTTTTTTTTTTGTAATTATTTTATATATATATATAAAAAAAAAAAAAAAAACCAATTCTCTTTCGTTAGTTCTGTTATAATAGTTTTTTTTTTTTTTCATTATCTATCTATTCTTTTTTTTTTTTTTTTTTTTTTTAAACAAAATCGTATAAATATTATTTCTTCTATATTTATATATATATCTCATGTGTACACGCATCGGCGAGTGTAGCTTAATGCGAATCGCCGTGTCAAACGCAATCGTTTTTATTGATTACAATACGGGTTTTCGAGTCGTTAAATATTACGCGTCCAATGAAATCAGACAATGCAAAAAAAAAAATCAAACAAAATTAAAAACGACTGATTGTTGCGGGCTGACGTAATTCAATTTATATCTATACGAAACGACAAGTCGTCGAAATCAAATTACGATTGTGTACAATGTTCGGTCGAACACGTTTTGATCAGTTTAGAACATCATTATGATTGTGTTGATTTGTGACTACGAAATAAAAATCACAATTGTTCGGGGGGGAAGGGGAAGGGGTTACGTATTTCATTACATATTCGAACTTAAAAACGTTGATAAGAATAAATTAACGATATCATTGTCCACATGCAACACGAAAAAATACTCGAAAATTTCCAATAGAAATTAATAACTTATCAAAAATAAATCGCCAGAATATTCCGAAAATTACTCCACGTCTGGAAAGTTGGAATATTTTATGCGGTCGGTGAAAGTTTCAGATAGTAGACAACTACAGAAACCGTCGTTGCGTAAATCTTCCCGTTTCTCCCCGTTATTAAGAAACCAAAAAAAAAAAAAGGTAAACATGAAAATATAACCACCTCGATACACCGACTAGAGATAATTTTCGACCAACAATTTGCCTTTGGAGTTGACGATCGGAGAATAGAATTCCCGGCAGCTAAGCTGCATACAGAAAACAATAAATAGGCGCATATCACAGAAAAACCAATAGATTTCCTCGCTACGCTTGGAACCTAAACATCGTCTCTATCCCGAAAACGGATATGTGGACGATGCGATTTCGACCAGACGGAAATTTGCACTTCGGCAATTCCATTTTAGAAAGGAACGTTTAAAATGTATAGTAATGTACAGTTACATTAGGAAACAATACCTCTTTGAGTAGCGTTTTCTATTTTATTTTGGAATATTTTTTATGATCGCATTAAGCGGATACACAAGCTGTATGTTCGTACGTACACATAGGTATACTGTATATATATATATATATATTATATCTGTTTTCTTTATTTCTTAATATGCATTCTTAACGGCGCTCGGTATGCAAAGAGCGCCAAATTAGTAAGCATGAAGACAATATTATTATTATCAGCTGCTTTTATACTTTTTTTTTTTTTTTTTTAAATAGATTTTTTACCATAACAACTTTTTTTTTTAGTGTTGATCATTGTAGATGAAAAGTAGATAAAAAAATATAGAATAGACAACAGTAAAAAATAATTATCATAACCACATATATTATACATACATGTACAGCGGGTTTTTAAGCATTTTTTTTTTTTTTTTTTTATTAAGCCTATAAAACGATATTCATTTTGAATATTATTAGTTTTGCAATAGTTCCTGTGTTTATATCTATCCTATAATATACGCCTAGCTGTTGTTCGGACACTACTTATATATCTATTTCGCTCGAGCATCGATTTTTTTTAATCTGTCGTTACACTACGTATATATATATATATATATATATACAACGGAGTACACAGTATAGGGATTGAATTTAATGCGTCGGAATTTCAATTAAAATAAAAAAAAAAAAAATTTTTAATTGTCTATATTTTAGGAAAATAGAAAATTACGGCCCGGAGAGGTCCTGGAAGAAAAAAAGGTGAGGGTGTTAAAAATCCAATGTGAACAACGTCTCTTTGGTGGAATTAATTATTAAACTGAAATAAAAAAAATAACAATGGTTTTTTTTTTTTTTTTTTTACCCTCATCGCGGCTGTTGTGACTTTCAAAGTGGACGTATACCTACTTTGGCGATGACGAAATCAAACGATAATTAAAATAATAATATCAATAATAATCGCCCGTGGCTAAAAATGCCGCAGCGCATTAGCACCGTTTATGAAACGTGTTTTTAATCGCAAAACGGCACACCAAACAGTAAATAAATATTTCTTTATCCGTCAGTTCTCCGATTCGTCATTGCTACACCTTATATCTGTCGAAATTTCTAAAAAGTCTCTGTGTTTCTGTCATTGTGTCGTCACCCTCGGTTACTTCTGGTTAACCGCAACTTGTTTAACGTGCTTTCAATTACATTATGTTTATGCAGGTTGGAAAATTGCGGCCTGGTCAGGTTATTGATGCAAAGGTGAGGTTTCATTCACAGTGTTTCCTCGTCACAATAGTCACCGTATCCGATACGATTGCGTTGTTTTTTTTTTTTTTTTTTTTTTTTTTTTTTTCTTGTGTAACCTATATTTTGTGACGTCGGGTTTGATGATTTTTGTTTTTTGTTGATCGTCCATTTTTTTTTTTTGTTTTTTTTTTTTTTTTTACACGTGTTGGTCCTGTGATCGTTATATTCGTTTGAAGAATGCCCAATGGACTGCTAGAAACAAAATGTTTCGACATTTACATCACTAACGGAACCTAACACAATCTATTAAATTACACTCTAATTTTATTACAGGAGTAAATAATTATTTTTACGTTTATAAATATTATTTCGTATAGACTATTTATTTTACGGTCTTGTGATATTCGATCGAATGTTTCGAGATGACGCCGCACTTGAAATATTTAACATTCCCGCGATTTGCATTACTGTAATATTATATATTATTTATAAACGAATATTATTGTTAAATATTAAGTTTCGCCGACGTCCCGTGTGCGTAAATATTAAAACCGCCGTCCGTCGTCCGTACCCGTCTGCAAACAAGACGCAAACCTATTCACACGGAAAATCTATAAAAAAATTAATTTAGATTTAGTACGTTTACAACATTTTTACCTCATGTAAAACTCTATTTGTTAATGTTAAGTTTTATATATTTCGAAGTTATTAGATTTCTGTCGTTTTATTACTGTAATACTGTATAAAATATGACGATTATTTATAGACATTTTTTTTTTTTTTTTTTTGTTGGCATTTCGAGCGGTTTAGTAGGTTTTGATCGAGAAGTACAAAAAAAAAAAAAATTACAATTATACTTCGTATAATGTGTTCGCGACAGATATGTGTTTCTATTATGCGGCAATCGCCCGATATTCCATTGTTAAAAATCAATATTAATCGATTGTCAAGCGATTTTTTTTTTTTTTTTTTTTTTAATCTCTACAGTGTGACATCGTTACTCTGAAATCCGAATTCTACATTTTATTACAATATAAGAGCTTCTACAAATTTCAAATGTCCCGTCTATTGAATACATAAATATTAATATGTCCTTATCATTGCAACTATCCGCGAAGTATATAGAATTAGATAGATAAATTTTAATATGTAAATAAACACTAACATTAGTAAGCCATTAAGTAGTTAATTTTAATATTATTGTATAATACGTGTACATACATTTTTAGTGTTTTCAACAAAAAAAAAAAAAAGTTTACTTTTGCATTGTGTATTTTTTTTTTTTTTTTTTTAGACAATAAAAATAATACACTGTAGTGTTCATCTAAAGTATTTAGATTAGTCATGTTTTTTTTGTTGTTTAAAAACAGTAGGTACTTTGAATTTATATTTCTCGGCGAAATATATAAAACACGCTTATTCGGCCGTTCGTAGTTATTATATTATTTTTTTTTATTAAATAATCGGTTTATCAAAATAACTCGAAAATCCAAATTGTTACTTAGTGTTAAGTTATAAATTATTTAATATTAACTAAACAAATTGCACGACATGTACCTATTCATAGCAAGTCGTATATTTAATAACTGCATTTTCATTATTATTATTACTGTTATTATTATTGTAGTTTTAATTTTTTTACTTGCATTAATTAATTGATTTTTTTGTAACATACGGAACCCCTGTATATATATACCCCCGTTAGATTTAAGGATGTTTTGACTACCTTTTTTATTTATTTTATTTTTCGTTTTTTACTGTTATTTGTAAAAATTGATTTTCATTACAATTGCTTGGATTCAATTAGTTAATAAAAACAAAATACTACTTAATATTAACATTGTTCAATCGCATCGAATTGAGTAGTTTAAAAATTGTACATATTAGTATTACGTATATTTTATTAGTTTTTTTTTTTTTTTTTTTTACAAGTCATTGTAGTTATTATTTTCATCAGCTTGATGTTTAAACTATATCAAGCAAATGGATGTAGTGAGAGTAGAATGTGATAATTGTTTTGGAAAAAAAAAAAAAAAAAAACTACCATCAGCTTACCCAATATGTATATATATGTTATTCTAAAATTCGCATTCGGACTTTGCAGCGCCGTCGACCGAGCACGGAGATGAGGAGACCGAGCATCGCCGAACTCGAAGAAAAAATCGACAAACCCTCCACGCCGCTCAAGGACATGGGGGCACCGGGCCCTCCGAGTATCGTAGACGTCGCCGAAAGTTACTCGGCCATTGAAGATCAAACCGGATACATGACCATACAAATAGAAGGCACACCGGCTCCCACGTTTAAATTTTTCAAAGTAATTAATTTCACCGATATTACCACGTCGCCCCGCGAGTATCTAAATGATAATAACACAATTTGCGAATTTCGATTATCGGGAAAAACCATTTTTGTAACACTGTCAGGTTGTTTTATGTTAAGCGCCCAGATTATATTGAATACGGTTTACCATTGTCTGAGTGTTTAAATTGTAAACGCAGGGCATCACCGAGCTCATAGAAGGCGGACGGTTTAAATTCCTCACCGACGGTGAAACCAACACCATTACGTTGTGCATGCGAAAAGTGAAACCTAACGACGAAGGAAAGTACCAAGTGACCATAAGCAACATCCACGGGTCGGATACCGCGGAAATGCAACTATACGTGTCGGGTAATTTCCAACACGTTTTCCTATTGTTTAGACAATGTTCGATATTGATTTTCACCGGCCTGTTGGAATAATTGTAGATTCCAGCGGTATGGACTTCCGAGCCATGTTGAAGAAGAGAAAGTACGCTAAATGGGGCAAAGACAAGGACGATCCCGAATGGGGCGAATTGAAAGAAACAGAAATACCTGTACCGGCATTAAAAAAAGTCGAAAGGGTAAAAAAAAAACGTTAACAGTTGTAATACGAGTATGATACGATTTTTTTGATTTTTTTCAAATACAAACAGAAACCAGAATCGTTTTTGAAACCGTTGGTAGACCAATACGCCAAGGAAGGAAAAGACAAAAAGGTTATGTTCGAAGCTGTATTTTCAAAACCTAATTCCAAACCGAAATGGTTCCTCCGAAAAGACGTACGTAATAAAATATATATATTTATAATAAACCTACGGATATAATACAATGTTGTTAATTGTGAAAAGTGGACATTGAAAATGCGTTCAGCTGTTTTTCGGGGGGGGGGGAAGGGGGGAACGAATAAAAAAAAAATAATAACAAAATAGAAATATTACTGTTGTACAATATTAAAAATGTAAAAACTCGGTAGTGTGCTGTGCATTTGTTCGGCCAGACGTATAATATACGGTAAAAATAAGTAAGTAATTGGTGGAATGAGTTGGACGACGAGCAAACTTGAAATTGATCAGGCGAAACGACGCGGGGGCGTTTGAGTCGCCGTTCGGTGATTTCGAAAACAAAAAAAAAAAACGTCGGACCGCCGGTATTACCTGTTCTATCAGCTAAAAAACCAAGGTCGATCCCGTTAAAATATATAAAAAAAAAAATGCCCATTATTAATTTTTCTCCCGTAAAAATTAGCGGTGTTCGTTAATAAAACTATGGTCGTTCGAATTTTTACATGTAAACGTATAGACGTAGTTAGGTTAAAAACTCGTGTTACCGAATATAAATTATTTTATTAAATTTATATGTTTGCGCGTCTAATAAATATTTTTTTAAAATCAAGGAATTATTTACCGGGTCCAAGTACAAGTTTAAAAACGAAGGAGACGTGTACAATTTGATAATTATGGCGCCGAAAGTAGAGGACACCGGAAAATATACTATCGAAATAGGCGGCGTTACGTCGACCGCGTACCTCAACGTAGAAGGTAAAAATATCCATTTGATTATTTTACTATGTAAAACAGAACATTTTATTCTATTTCATTCTATTCAACGTCAATTTTTTTTTTTAACGACGTATCTACTTTCTATTGATTACATTAGATAACTCATTGCATTGCCGATCCGTTTGAAAACCAATGTAAAACACCGCGTTTAAACGTATTTTAATGTCGTTTCAGAACCCGCGCCGGTCTACACGTTTTTGCGACCGCTCGACGCCACTACGGACGGTTTCACAAAACACGAAACCAGCATGGAGTGTACAGTCAGCAGTAGCATGGCCATAATTAGCTGGTACAAAGAAAAAACCAAATTGACGGACGGCGACAAGTACGGTATATCTAAAGACATGAGTGGAATTTGCCGGCTGACGTTAAAAAGTTGTGAGCTAAACGATAGCGGTAAATACTATTGCCGCATCGAAAAACAAGACGACAAAACGTCGTCGACTCTCAAAGTAGTTGGTACGTCAAACAAACACCGTTAATTGCCGATTGAATGTTTTGTAAATTACCTACATTGTTAATTCAATTATCGTGTATAGAATATCCGTACAAGTTCGTCAAAGTGCTCAAACATCAAACAATGATCGAAAAAGACACGGTTACGTTACTGTGCGAGTTGGACGATGCGTCGGGTGATGTTAAATGGTCTAAAAACGGCCAGGAGCTTAAAGCTGACAAGAGGTATACAATTTTTTTTTTTTTTTTTTTATTTGGTTTTAGCATTATTGTTTTGTTTAACGAACGTTTGTGTATTGTATTAGAATTCGCATAGTAAAAGAGGGTAGGAAAAGAAAACTGATAATTAACGACGCTAAAGTCACCGACGGTGGTATGTTCGCGTGTACAACGAATGCTGACAAAACTGAAGCAGAGCTCATCATAAAATGTGAGTAAAAAAGTTTATGGAAAATATCTATCGACTAAAAATACATATACTCAAACGTGTGGTTTTTGTGCGATATTTAATGAAACACTAAAAATGGAAATTTTAAATAATCAATATTATATATTATGTATTCAGATCAAAACAAATTTAACAAAAAACTTAAGGACACCACCGGTATAGAAAGAGAAAAGGTCGTGTTGGAAGTGGAACTCCAAGATCAGACGGCCCCTGCCGAATGGTTCTTTGACGATAAACCAATCGCGACTTCTGAGAGGTATGTTAAAAAAAATACAAACCCCTTGTCAATTTAACAACGATTTGCTTGTAGGATCGAAGTAAAAAATCTGGGCGGTGGCAAACATCAATTGATATTCAACAAACTGGAATTGAAAGACGCCGGTGCAATTATGTGTAAATCGAACGAACTCACCTCTCTTTGCATATTGGAAGTGAAGAAAGGAGAAGAAAGACCAATAATTACGTTTGACGAGAATGTTGAAGCTCCTGTGTCACGGCCAATTAGCTTCGAAGTTCCTTATAAAGGTACCATCGCTGTGAAAATTATATATATATAGTGAATATCAGATCATAACTTGTGTTAATTTTTAGTAAACGGCACACGACAATCGGCCATTGATGCAAAACTTTTGAAAGACGGAAAGCCATTGACCGCTAAGGATGTTGAGGTCATCGTCCACGACGACAAGATTATATTCAATATCAAAAAACCGGCACATTCTCTTTCGGGCAAATATCAAATACAGTTGAAAAATAATCAAGGAGAAGATGTAAAAGACGTCAATATTAATATGCAAGGTATAAATGTTATGGTGAAAATCATTAATAATATTTGTTTTATCATTAACTATAATAGTCATAAAAAAAAAAATTGTAATGGTCTATAATCCGGTTTATTGCTTCTGGAGCCGTTGCGTTTTTTCGTGGGGATACATGGAGTGTCTCCAGATGCACTAAACTGGATAATTGACATTCATTTAAGACAACTCGTATATTTCCGTAAATCTTTACGGGTTTTTTTTTTCCTTTACAATTATAATTCCATTTAAGTTGAACAATTTAAATATTACATATCTATTCTACGTTATGCGTAGTAGCTCTTTTCAATATTGGTTTGTGTAAAACCCATACGAAATAAATAAATAATGAATTGTTTACGCTATAATTAATCATTACGAATGGAATTGCAGATGTCCCGTCGATGCCGCGTAATTTGGAAGTATCCGATATCTTTAAAACTAGCTGCAAACTCAAGTGGGAACAGCCAGAAGACAACGGAGGATCCGCTCTTATCCATTACATAATCGAACGACAGGATTTGACTGTGAAAGGTATAATATTCTAAATTAGGTTATGTCGTGCGCAATTTGTATTTAACCCGTTTTGATATGTTTAGGCGGATGGCAAAATATCGGAGAAGTAAAAGCCGACTCGCCTTTGGTTTACGACGTTACAGATTTAACTACTAAAAAAGAGTACAAGTTCCGCGTGAAAGCAGTGTCGAAAATTGGACCCTCTGAACCGACACCTCTGACCAAAACCGTTTTGGCAAAGGATCCGTGGGGTAAACAACTTGAAAATATAAATTAAAAATATATACGTTTATTATATTTTTATTTTTCTATGTACTATAGATGAACCTAGTAAACCGAATGACGTAGAAGTCGTAGACTGGGACAAAGACCATGCAGATTTAAAGTGGACAAAACCGTCGAACGACGGAGGAGCGCCGATTACCGGATATGTCATTGAATATAAAGTAATGTTTACACAAATTATTATTAACTGATATAATATACGAATAAGAAAAAAAAATTTAATTTCCGAACATTGTTCGCCTAATAGGAAAAGTTTGGTAAAGACTGGGTAAAAGGCAAAGTGTTCGAAGGAGACATAACCTCGGCGACAATTGACGGTTTAAAAGAGGGAACTCAGTACGAATTCCGAGTGCGTGCAATTAATAAAGCTGGGCCGGGTGAACCGAGCGACACGACAAAACCAATTATCGCTAAATCGAGATTTGGTAATTATTTCAATTATATTGGCAATGAAACCATAATAATACGTGGTGAATAATAATAATGCTGGATGACTTTTATTCGTTTGTATAGTCAAGCCGTGGATAATTGGAGACGATTTGAAAAATATAATCGTGAAAAAAGGACAAGTGATCAAGTACGATATTAAATTTGGTGGTGAACCCGAACCAGAAGTCATTTGGAAAATAAACGAAACTCAAATTGAACCGGATGGCGACAGGTAAAATATCAAACTTTTTCTATTAAATATTATCCACGCGTCATTAACATTTTCAAATATAATATTTGTATAGAATTACTATTGATAAATATGAACGAAACTCGTTGTTAACAATTCGACGAGCCGTGAGGATTGATAGTGGAAAATATACTTTAATCCTGAAAAATAGTTCTGGAACTTTCGAAAAAGACGCTGAAGTTATCGTTTTAGGTAAATAGTTGTATTGGTCGTGACCATTCGTAGCGAACTTAAATAATTGTATTTTTTATTTTTTTTTTATATATATATATATAGACAAACCATTAAGTCCAACGGGACCTTTGAAAGCTGACGAAGTGAGATCAGATCATATAACGGTGTCTTGGAAAAAACCCAAAGACAATGGTGGCTCGGAGATAACTGGTTACGTTTTAGAGAAAATGGACATGGATACTGGCCGTTGGGTGGCAGCTGGCGAGGTAAAATACACGTATAAATAATAACTATAATATCGCAATAGTGTTTATCACGACTAACGGAATTTATGCATTTAGACTGGCCCCGGAAAAGAAACGTTTACGTTAAGCAATTTAACTCCGAAAAAGAAGTATAAGATTCGCGTTAAAGCGATCAACAAAGAAGGAGAATCAGAACCACTCGAAACGACCGAAGAAATAATAGCCAAAAACCCATACGGTATGTAAAAATGTTATTAATGTATACAATTCAGTGAGTATTTTATGATATTAATATTTGTTTTTTGCGTGTGTATGATTTAGACGAGCCCGGTGAACCAGGAAAACCAGACATCATAGATTATGACAACAAAAGTGTCACTTTAAAATGGAAAAAACCGGAATCCGACGGCGGAAGGCCGATTACACACTATTTAGTGGAAATGAAGGATAAATTTTCGTCGGAATGGACCGAAGTGACGAAGACGCTCGATAATAGTCCCGAAGTGAAAGTCGAAGGCTTAAAGGAAAAAATGGTTTATCAGTTCCGAGTGAAAGCCATAAACAAAGCCGGGCCGGGAGTCCCGAGTAAACCAACAGACCCGCACACTTGTAAACACAGAAATCGTAAGTATCTAATTGTTGTTATAGTATAAACAAATAAATACTACATGTATAAAAAATTAGAACGTGTAAATTAATATGCTTGTCGTCGTGTTAGTGAAACCAAGAATCGACAAAGAAGGCATGAAAAACATTACGGTCAAAGCGGGCAGAAATCAAAAATGGATTGTAGACGTGTCCGGAGAACCAACACCGACGCTCAAATGGATATTTAAAAACGAAACGTTAATTAATAACGATAGAGTGAAAATCGAAAACATCGATTATCAGACCACATTGACAATAACCAGCGCGATTCGCAAAGATACCGGTATATACACACTTGTAGCTGAAAACACTTCTGGTAAGGACGAAGCGACACTCGAGTTTACGGTTTTGGGAAAACCGGACTCTCCGAAAGGCCCATTGGAAGTGACTGACATCACGAAGAAGAGTTGTAAGATCAAGTGGAAGAAACCGGAAGACGACGGCGGTTGTCCTATAACGGAGTACGAAGTGGAAAAAATGGACCTGGCCACTGGGAAATGGGTGAGAGTGTGTAAAGTCCCGGCCAAAGATAACGGTAAAGATCCCGAAGTGGAAATACCTAATTTGGAACCCGGTGGCGAATACAAGTTCAGAGTGACGGCGGTAAATAAAGAAGGAGATTCCGAACCGCTCGTTACGACTAAATCGATTATTGCCAAAAATCCATTTGGTAAATATTACATCAGAATAAATATATATATATAAATAGTAAGCAGTTTTTATCAAAAATAAATAATATTCGTTTTAAAATCGTATTCATAGACGAACCGTCCAAGCCTAAAACACCGGAAATAATTGATTACGACAATCAAAGCGTGACGTTGAAATGGGTAGCTCCAGAAAAAGACGGCGGTGCTCCTATTGAAAAATATTTCATCGAGAAAAAGGACAGGTACGTAATGTATAAAATAAATATTGGGTGGAAAAACAGCAGTGCGGGTGGGGGGGAGAGTCTTGTCCCCCGAAACAAAGTAATTTGTTTTCGCGTAATGTCTCGACCGTACGAGTGGCTGAGGTTACACGCATAAATCAACAAAAAAAAAAAAAAAAAAATCTTTCAAGTCTAAATCCATCTTCTCTCTCTCTCGCCTTCTCTTTCTCTCTTTCTCTCTCTCTCTCTCTCTATCTGTCTGTCCGGAATGCTTTGTTGGTTTACAATAAATAATTATCAAAATGAAGAATGATAACAGCGGTTGTGATTGCCGTGGTAGCCGATTAATGCTACGGGCAAGGCCTAGTGAAGACAACTAATATAAGTACGACCAATCGTATTTGTGTACCGAATATTCTCAACGAACGAGTTATCATCGTTAATGTGCAATTCAAAAAACCCAAAAACCGTTTACGTAAATCACAAAACCCGCCAAATTGTGCTAAATTCGGATTTTAATATTCTATCATAATTCGACACTGTAGACTTTTTTTTATATATATATATATATATATATATATATATATATATATATATATATAAATTGTTAACGACGATTTCGCATGGCGGCGCGGAATCGCTTCCGATTGTCAATAACATTAGCACGACGCTCATCTCTGATACGATTATCACGAACCTATAATGAATGGATCCGAATTTCAATGCATTATCATTAAATTTCGACAAACACGAAAAATAAATAATATCAATTGTGTGTAGTGCAACGGGTCCTGCCTAGACCCATAACGCCCGAGTACTGTTATTTTGTTTGTATTGTTCTACGATTAAAATATTTACCGTGTTGCATTCGTAGATTCAGCCAAGAATGGGAATTCGCGTTGGAAGTACCGGCCACCGAGTTTAAAGCCAAAGTGCCGGAATTAAAAGAAAAGTCGGAACTTCAGTTCCGCATCACGGCAATCAACAAAGCCGGGCCGTCGCCCGCGTCGGAGCCCACGAAAATTCACATTGTCAAACACAAATCATGTAAATTGAACGTTTCGGGGTTTCGATAGGAAATCGCTATATTCTTTAACGCGTGTTGCTTTCAGTGAAACCCAAGATCGACCGTACCAATTTAAAAAGCATTGTCGTCAGAGGCGGGAAAACGGTGAAATACGACGTGAACATTAAAGGCGAACCGGCGCCGACCGTCAGATGGCAGCTCGTTAACAAAGAGGTTTGCATTATTCCACGTTATTCGAAATATACAATTCACTCGTTCAATATTGTTAATAAATAATATCGAAATGTTCGCTTGTTTGGGAAACCCTACAGGGAAATTTCAAAAAGCACAATGTACAACAATCATTGTGGTTTTAACGAAACGTTATCGTCGAATTTATGATTTACGAAATATATAATATTGCGTGTTCCGTGAATAAAATCGTTAATATTTTAAAAATACATCGAATAGATAATATTCGTATACGAATTTGATTCTACTTTGTTATCAATATTATCCGTAGAACAGTTAGTTTCGTTTTCAATTATTGATAAACGATTAAATATTTCGTGGCGGTTTCACTATTACATTTTAATTTTGCTTTAATTTTTTTTAGTAAACGAAATTATAACTAGGAAAATATGCTTGTTTAATAGACATTTTTTTTTTTTTGGGGGTCGGGGAGGGACTTTGAAAATGTTGTAATCCTTTAGAGAATACGAGTTCTCGCGACGAGATTTCGGTATTGGAATTATAATATATTGTATATAATTTCGGCATCGCCAGAAACCGTATTGTAATTTATCACAAGTCCACGGATTCGGGTATCAAAAACATATTAACCCCCGGCGGTTGCTTTCGATCGGTTTGGTTCGTGTAACAACGTTCTATATTATAGGATCATAAAACATCACTACAATAAATATGGCATTTTACAATTATTTAATTAGTTTTCAAGTAGGTGCCGATAGTTGATTGTTGCAAATTAAATTCGTATAATTTTTATATTCCGTACAGAACCAAACGAATTACATTTTATTCTTATACTGTATTTTTTTTATTAATGTATATTATTTAAAATAACTTTTACATTTCAGACTGATGAACTCATAAGAGATGTGAGTAAAATAAAAATAAAAACCGCGAGCTATTTGCGTAGAAAGCGTTTTTAATCATTTTCGCGTTGAAATACATTTTGGTTATAAATAATTATTATTATTAAAGCGATTGCTGGTTTTCTTAGCTCGCCAAAGTAGTTATTTTAATACCAGTATATTGAATTTAAACGATCGACGGTGTCGAATAAACGTAACGATGTTATTAGATTTATTTATTTTTAGAGCTGTAGATTTGATATTGACATACGATCATGGTGTATGTTGTAATATTTATTGCCGCTTTGTTGAGTAGTTTTTGTTTGTGCGTATATATTACTTTTAGAACATTATATTATTATTTTGTGGTATACACATTAGAGATTTGTCGTAATCCGTAAATAATTGCATTTTTTTTTTTTTTTTTTTTTAGTAGACACAGTAGATATTTGTTTATTGCTCAGTAGAATTTGATGAATTATGCTTATTTCAGAATTAATCGTAGATAACGGTAACCGTTGGTACAGTTTGAGTGTCTATAGCGCTAGCAGTAGACTTGACATAATTATTACAAACGAAACGATTCTAATAAAATTGCGAAATACGAGCATGTTTTTTTTTTTAAACAATGTTTTATAACGGCCATTATATAGGTGATCTCCGAAGGAAACGTAAAAATCGAAAACGTACCGTACAACACGAAAATCACTCTGTCAGATACCGGACGTAAAGATTCCGGTCTGTATAAAATTATCGCCGAAAACGATTTCGGCAAGGACGAGGCTACTGTCGAAGTGACCGTTCTATGTACGTAAAAAACGATTGTTACTTTTTTTTAGTCTTTTTTTTTTTTTTTTTAATGTTAAATCTTACCAATCGTTTTTTAACATTAACCCATAGGTCCTCCGACGAGACCTCAAGGCCCGCTTAAATTGAAAGACGTTACGAGCAGCGGGACAAAAGTTAAATGGGATAAGCCAAAAGACGACGGTGGAAAACCCGTCACGGCGTACGTTGTGGAGAAAATGGACGCACAGACGGGACGTTGGATTCCGGTTGGTCGCACGGTAGAACCGGAAATGGACGTTAAAGGCTTACAGGAAGGCCACGAGTATTCGTTCAGGGTGAAAGCTTTGAACGAGGAAGGCGAATCCGAGCCGTTAGAAAGCGATGGTAACATCGTGGCGAAGAATCCATTCGGTAAATAAAACATTACATTATCTACGGTCGAAGAAAAAAATATTTAAAAAAAAACACCAATACACATGTATAAACTTTCGATTACCCATAGAAATTCCCGGCAAACCCGGAGTACCGAAAATCACAGATTGGGATGTTGATAGAGTAGATTTGACATGGACCGAACCTAAACACGACGGGGGAGCACCGATAACTGGATATGTCATTGAGAAAAAAGAGAAACTTTCCACTGTATGGGAAGAAGTTTTGACCACAAAAGTACATAGAAAATCATAACCATACAAATCGGTATAAATTTGTCTAATCAAAAAATTAATTTTAGACGCCGGCTTGTCAATCGACCGTAAAAAATCTTAAAGAAGGAAACCAGTATCAATTTAGGGTTCGTGCGATAAACAAAGCAGGACCTTCTGAACCAAGCGATGCGACCAAAATGCATACTGCAAAAGCAAAGAACTGTAAGCGTTTCTCATAGACAAATTCTATACACATTTTATTCGTTTTTTTTTTTTTACTATTTGTCGATACAAATTATCGGTGTGCTAAACACTAAAAACACAAAATAAATTTATATTTTTATTTTATTTAGTAAAACCATTTATCAACCGTGATAAGTTACAAAAAGTAGTTGTGAGAGTTGGCCAAGTTGTAAAATTCGACGTCGACGTTCGAGGTGAACCTCCACCAACAATGACTTGGTCATTCGGTAGTAAACCGTTGATAAACGGACGTTCGGTGAAAATCGAAAACGAAGATTATAACACGAAACTGACATTGTCTGATAATACGAGAAAAACATCAGGGCTCTATAGTTTACGAGCGGAAAACGCGTCCGGCTTTGACGAAGCTACAGTAGAAGTAGTTATTTTGGGTGAGTCATCAATATTATTTTCTAAATTATTAATTCAAATTGAAAACCAGAACAAACCGTATAGAACAGCATTTTTACTATGTAATATTAACCAACTCTTGGTTTTCATAATTCTGTAGATAAGCCCGGACCCCCAGGCGGGCCACTCGAAGTCACCGACGTGCACAAAGAAGGATGCACACTGCACTGGAATAAGCCCAAGGACGACGGTGGACTGCCGATTACTGGATATTTGGTCGAAAAAATGGACACCACCACTGGCAAATGGGTACCGGCTGGTTTTGTCGATCCGTCTAAACTCGAACACAAAATAAACGGTCTTGAACCCAACAGAAAGTATAATTTCCGTGTAAAAGCATTGAACGAAGAGGGCGAATCGGAGCCGTTGGAATCGGACGCTTCGATTCTCGCCAAAAATCCATATGGTAATTGTTTTTTTTTTTTGTTTTTTTTTTAATTCTTGGGACGCATAATGTTATTACGGTTTTACGTATTAAATTAATTTCGAACAGATACGCCTGGTCCTCCGGGATTGCCGGAAATCATTGATTACGACGAAACCATGGTGGAGTTAAAATGGGACGCACCGTTTAGGGATGGCGGAGCTCCAATTACAGGTGGGCAAAATATGTAATATTTAATATTCCGCTATTGTTATCGTAAACACAATTGTGTTTGTCGAACAATACACATGCAATTAAACGTATTTGTTCCGATTCGTAATAATAACGTATACTCCTGTGTGTTTAGGATACATAATCGAAATGAAAAGCAAATACGACAGTTCGTTTGTGAAAGCCGCCGAAATCACGGGCAACGTTTGCAAAGGAAAAGTACCGAAATTAGAAAACGGTCAGCAATACCAATTTCGCGTGCGCGCCGTTAATAAAGCCGGACCGGGCGAACCCAGCGAAGAGTCCCTTACGCACATAGCGAAAGCGAAATTCAGTAAGTGCCTAACATATATAAACGATAGGGACGGTACAAATACGGAATAAATAAATCGCCGTTTATCCGTTTGTAATCGTCGTATGCCGTTTAATTTCCCACAGTGAAACCAAGAATAGACAGGACGAATTTGCAAAACATAGTCATGAAAGTGGGCCATACGAAATTAATCGACGTGGACATAAGCGGAGAACCCGTGCCCGCCGTCACGTGGTCGTTCAAAGACGCCGTGAGTTATTACGCGAATTTGGTGTTTTCGTACGATTTGTAATATTTTTTTTTTTTTTTTTTTTTTTCAATTCGTTGCTAAATATCGGCGAAATTTACCATTTAGAATTAAATAAACCGTAACCGTTTCGAGGAGACGCGATTACGACCGATAATGATATGCGCGTTTCTGTCGTTTTAGGAATTAACTACGGGCAATTCGATAGAAATCACCAACATGGACTACAATACCAAATTAATGATCATCAAAGCTTTCCGTTCCCACCACGGCATTTATACGATCAACGCCAAAAACTCTGTCGGCGAAGACACGGCGACGTTTGACATAACTATCTTGGGTAAAAAAAAAAAAAATAATAACTTATTAGCACGCCGGATTTAAAATAAAAAACAATATATATATATATTTTTGTACATATATATTTTTTTAAGTATACCGTAAAATCACGATATCGCTTTTTTTGTTTATACGTACAGTATTTAACGTTTAAATGTTATATTTAGGGAAACCCACAAAGCCCGGTGGTCCGCTCGAAGTAACGGACGTGACGAAAAACGGTTGCAAATTGAAATGGAAAAAACCGGAAGACGACGGAGGTGCGCCTATCGAGTATTACGAAATCGAAAAACTCGACCCGTTAACGGGACAATGGATACCGTGTGGTAAATCCAACGAGCCAGAAGCAAACATCACTGGTCTACAAGAAGGTAAACAATACAAATTCCGCGTGCGGGCTGTCAACAAAGAAGGAGAATCTGACGATCTAGAAGCTGACAAATTTATTGTTGCGAAAAATCCATTTGGTAATATTCCTTTTGATGAGTATTTACGATCGAAATTAATGTTCAAATATAAATTTTATTGTACAGACGAACCAAGCAAACCGGGACGGCCGACGCCGACAAATTGGGATAAATCGTTCATCGACCTCGAATGGGAAGCGCCTGAATCGGACGGAGGTGCACCGATCGAAAGTTATATTATTGAAATGAGAGACAAAGACGAAAGGAACTGGGTTAAAGCCCTCGTACTTCCCAATAAGTGTGTTTCAATAGTTGTTGTATGTATTTTATAAAATGCAAAATTCATTTGTATTATTTATTTAGACGGTCCGGTCGAGTGACAGACGTCATCGAGGGTCACGAATATGAATTTAGAGTGATTGCAGTTAACAAAGTTGGGCCCAGTCAACCGAGTGATATTTCTAAATCCGTTGTTGCTAAACCGCGATTCAGTGAGTAATTCTAAAATCATTGTATTAAATGATTATGGGGTATGCTGGTATTATATATATTTTCTAAATTGCCCTTTGTTATACAGTGGCACCTAAAATCGATCGCAAAAACTTGGCGAAGAAAGAAATCCGAAAAGGAAAATTCTTGAAATTCGAAGCAGACGTCGAAGGAGAACCGGCACCTACCGTGACGTGGACTTTTAACGGACAGACGATATTATTCAACGACAGGTAGTTTTACATAAAAATGGATATTTGTTGTTTTCATTTGTCCATTGCGGGCGTTATGATAGTATTCTAATGTTTTTTTTTTATAATGCGTTTTTTTCTGATTTCTTGTTAGATTGACCATTGAAAGCGAGGATTATAGAACTACGTTTATATTGCAAAAAGCCAAACGTTCCGATTCTGGAACTTATACGATTACTGCGAAAAACGACTCCGGGACGGATAAAGCCGAAGTTGAAATCGTTGTCCTTAGTAAGTTTTACACATTATTGTTATAACTATATTATATGCCATTGAAATCGATAATAATTTTCTCGTTTAAAATCATTTTAGCCGCACCGAGCAAACCTAAAGGACCGTTAAAGGTGTCCGAAGTCACGGCTGACGGCTGTGAACTTAAGTGGCAAAAGCCAGACGATAACGGTGGTATTCCGATTGATCATTATATCGTCGAACGGATGGACACTGAAATGGGTCGATGGGTGCCCGTAACCATTTCTAAACTTCCCGAAGCCGAAGTTACCGGTTTGCACGAAGGCAAAGAATATCTTTTCCGTGTAAAGGCGGTAAACGCAGAGGGAGAATCGGAGCCACTCGAAACTGATTTCGGAATCGTAGCGAAGAACCCGTACAGTGAGTGTTTAGCTTTTGATATTTTCTGTTTAATCGTGTTGTAAACATATTGATTTCTACTTGAAAAATAGACGAGCCGGATCGCCCTGGTAAACCATACGCCAAAGACTGGGACAAGAACAGTGTACATTTAAAATGGACACCTCCTGCAAACGAAAATGGAGCACCAGTCACGTCGTACATTATCGAGAAGAAAGATCAATACAGGTAAGACATTTATTTTTTCACTTTTACTTATACATTTGTATTCGTAATCATATCGTCGATTATGATAATAATACATAATAATTGAATCCAGTAGCGTGGGAGTCGTGAGCACTTAAATACTATCATTACAGACCATATTACGTACTATCGATTGATTATATACGTATTGATATCCGTGTAATTAATGGGAGACCTAATTTTGGCTTTCGTTTCCATTCTGTCCGTTCATTTGGACTTTGTATATTATTTAGTCAGCGATAATGCTATTCGGGCGACAAAAGATGTTATTTTAATGGTCGGTGCTTACGATACATTTATATATTAATTTACAGCTCTAAATGGCAAAAGGCTGCAGAGTTTATTGGAAACAAATGCGAAGGAAGAGTACCCGATCTAGCTGAGAATATGAAATACACGTTCCGTGTGATTGCCGTTAACAAAGGTGGATTCAGTAAACCAAGTGAACCCAGCGACCCGGTGATTACCAAAGATAGAAATGGTCTGTATACAAGTATAATAACGTCCTGTTTAAAATTGAAACTTACGTACAATTTTTCGAAAATACTTTAGTTGCTCCTGTCATCGACAGAAGTACCCTTAAGAATTTAACATTGAAAGCCGGCCAGCACGTTAAAATCGACGTAAAAATTAGCGGAGAACCTCCTCCAACCAAAATATGGTACCATAACAAAGCACGATTAGAGAGCAAAGAAAACTTTAACGTCGAGTACGAGGATTATAGAACTAAAATCTCAATATCTATTGCCGAAAGATCTCATACCGGGGTGTACACAATTAAAGCCGAAAATGATTCGGGCAAAGACGAAGCGACATTCGACATAACTGTATTAGGTACGCAAAGTGTATATACAATATTGTTGTGGGTCAACAAAATAAACGAAATACTTTTATTTTGATTTTAGACAAACCGGGAAAACCTGAGGGCCCGATAAAAATATCCGATGTACACAAAGAAGGCTGTTCATTGAAGTGGAATCCGCCGCTAGACGACGGTGGCGTCCCGTTAAGTCATTACGTGGTTGAAAAGATGGACGCTGAAACCGGTAAGAATTATACGTGACAATAAAAACGTACGGCGGTCGAACGATTTTGTTTGAATTATTTTGTAATTTCGATCCACAGGACGTTGGGTGCCAGCGGGAAGATGTAAAGAACCGAACATGACCTTGTCCAACCTAATACCCGGACAGGAATACACGTTCCGCGTATCGGCTGTAAACACCGAGGGAGAATCTGAACCCCTGGTCGCTGACCATTCGATTATAGCTAAAAATCCATTCGGTACGATTGGATAACACCTACTCGTGTTCAACACGACGATATTCTCTATATAATTATTGTCGTGTAATATAATTTCCAGACGAACCGAATGCACCGACTGCGCCCAAGGTCGTCGATTGGGACAAAGACTTTGTCGACTTGGAATGGGAACCGCCTATCAATGATGGTGGGTCACCGATAACGGGTTATGTCATTGAAAAACGAGAGAAGGGCACCACACGGTGGATGAAAGCGGGAGAACTCAAAGAGCCCGTGACTCAAGGCAGGGCTGAAGACTTAGAAGAAGGCGTCGAGTATGAATTTAGAGTTCGAGCCGTCAACAAAGCCGGACCGGGCGAACCGAGTCCACCCAGTCAATCTGTAATTACCAAACCGAGAAAACGTACGTATTGGGTTACTTCTGTTTTTTACATTATTGGTATTTATTCTAATGGTACACGATGAATTTTTTTTGGAATTTACCAAATGTTAAGTGTTTTTTTTATTTCTCGCAAATTATAACTGTTATATAAAATTAGTTTTCAAATTTGACATCGATCATGTAATATGTTTGCATTTTGTTTTATCAAACAGTGGCGCCAAAAATAGATCGCCGTAATTTGAAATCCCTGACCATCCGGGAAGGCGAACCGATTCTGTTCGATGTGAAAGTATCGGGAGAACCGGCACCAGATGTAACATGGTCATACAACAATGTCTCCATATCTTCTAACAGCGTGTATCAAATCACCAACGTACCGTACAACACGCGATTTTATCATTCGAACCCAATGCGCAGCGATACGGGAATTTATAAAATAGTAGCCACCAATCAATATGGCGAGGACGAAGAGGAAGTTGAAGTGACTGTAATTTGTAAGTTAAACGCCTTTTGAATAACGACGGTTAACGGTACGGCGGATTAACACTATTGTTTAAAACGTACAGCCAAGCCGGGCAAGCCAGAAGGACCACTGGAAGTGTCAGATGTGCACAAGGACGGATGTACACTGAAATGGAAAAAACCCAAAGACAACGGCGGTGAACCGTTAGAAGGATACCTGGTGGAAAAGTTCGATCCGGACAACGGAGTTTGGCTGCCGGTTGGACGTACCAAAGATCCGGAAATGCAAGTCACCGGTTTAATACCGGGACACGAGTACAGTTTCCGCGTTAAGGCTCTAAACAGTCAAGGCGAATCGGAACCTCTTGAAACACTGTCGACTATTGTCGCTAAAGATCCTTTCAGTAAGCATTTCGTTGAAGTACACATTTCCTGATGGTAATACTAAACATTTTTTTTTTTTTTTTTTTTTTTTATCCAGCTAATCCAGAAGCACCCGGAGCACCGGACATCAACGATTGGAGTCAAAATCATGCCGATCTGGTATGGAAAAAACCATTTTCTGATGGTGGCACTCCAATTACACATTACATCATTGAGAAAAAAGACAAATATAGGTAATACAATTATTTATTATTATTATTAAATTATTTAATTCAAACTTCAATTATTATTATTTGTTTCGTTTCAACTATGTTTTAGCGGAGTATGGGAAAAAGCTGGTGAAACGATTAACGAACAACCTCAAGGAACCGTTAACGGATTGGTAGAAGGCCACGAATATCAATTCCGCGTTATCGCCGTCAATAAAGCTGGTCAAAGTGAACCAAGCCGACCGTGTGCCAACTTTATTGCCAAACCGCGATACTGTAAGTGTAAAAAAAAAAGTGCCGGCGTTAAATTTTAAAATTCAACTGATTTACTTATGTAATCTATTTGTATTTTTTTAGTGGCTCCGCATATCGACAGACGTAATCTTATGGATGTAAAACTATCGGCTGGTTCGTCGTTGAAACTGGACGCTGCGATTACGGGCGAACCGGCCCCGCATGTTGATTGGAGATGTGGCGCGATGCCATTAAAGTACGTTTCGATAATATTTTTTTGCAATGCGACCGGTTTAAAAAATCAATTTAATTTGTCGGTAATTTTCACATTATAGGTCCGAACCTCATGTCAGTATCGAAGCCGTAGACTACTATACGAAATTGGTCATTCGACCGGTGAGCCGCGGCAACAGTGGTCAATATACAGTCACTGCTGTAAATAGTTCCGGTAAAGACACCGCGATTATAAATGTGACGGTGACCGACAAGCCGACACCGCCCGTTGGACCACTTCAAGTAATAAACTAACGCGTCGTGTTAATGTTATTCGAATTATTAATAATTAACACCGTTGTGCAATTTGTTACCATTCCAGGTTTCTGATATACATAAAGACGGTTGTAAATTAAACTGGAAAAGGCCGGAAGATGACGGTGGTACTCCAATTGAATACTATTTGGTGGAGAAGTTCGACACTCAAAAGGGCAGTTGGATACCGTGTGGAAGATCACCGGAAACCGGTCGGTTTACGACAAACACCCACAAAACTAGTAGCCAGTCTCGATTATAATAAAATGATTGGTTTTTCAGCGTTAACGGTTACTAATTTGACGCCGGGCAAAGAATACAAATTCCGCGTGTCGGCTGTAAATGCAGAAGGCGAATCTGAACCACTCCAAACCGAAGAGTCGATTATCGCTAAAAATCCATTTGGTAAAATACATTCGTACTCGTGGAAATTATGATTCCGGTGTATTATTACAATGCGGATTTTAATTTTTAGATGAGCCGGGTAAACCAGGTAACTTGGAAGTGACGGATTGGGATAAGAATTTCGTCGACCTAAAATGGATACCGCCGAAGGAAGACGGCGGTTCCCCGATTACGGGCTATGTAATCGAGGTCAAAGATAAATCGGGAACATGGGAAAAAGCGTTGACCGTACCGGCCGATAAGACCACGGCCACGGTGCCGGGTTTGGCGGAAGGTGAATCGTATGTATTCCAAGTAAGAGCTATAAATGCGGCCGGGCCAAGCGAAGCCAGTGATCCGACAAACACGATCGTTACGAAACCACGTAATATGGCTCCGCACATTGACCGCACGAACTTGAACGACATAAAAATCAAAGCCGGACAAACCATTAGTTTCGACATCAAGGTAAGCTGCTGATTTACTAAAAATGTACACATACAACCGTCGAGTAAAGTAGTTGATATATTTTTAACGTTTTCGTCTAAAATAAAATTTAACATCCGAAATGCACACTTAATAAATAGTTTGTTGATTTGTAAAATGTCTATACAGGTAACAGGCGAACCGGTTCCGAAAACGAAATGGTTGAAAAATCACAAAGATGTAAGAATCGGAGACGGTGTGAAACAAACACACGTAGATTACAACACTAAATTAGTTATTCGTTTGGCGACAAGAGAAGATTCTGGAACTTATATGTTAACGGCCGAAAACGTAAACGGAAAAGATACAGCGTACGCTGAAGTTACGGTTCTCGGTAAAACAAAATTAATATCAACTATAAAAAAAAAAAAAATATGAACATAGATTAAGTACTAGGATTGTCTAATTCGATGTTTGTTTTTTTTTTTTTTTTTTTAAGACAAACCAAGTCCACCGGAAGGACCACTTAAAGTATCCGATGTCCACGGCGAGGGATGTACGCTGAGCTGGAAAAAACCGGAAGACGACGGTGGGCAGCCGATAGAAAATTACATTATAGAAAAGTTAGACGAAGCTTTGGGTCGCTGGGTACCCGCTGGTGAAACCGACGGACCGGTTACTAACTTTGAAGTTACCGATCTTATACCCGGACACAAATACAAATTCAGAGTAAAGGCTGTTAACAAGCAAGGGAAATCGGATCCTCTGACAGCTACTCAAAGCATAGAAGCCAAAAATCCGTTTGGTAATATCTTCACCGACACGCTAAATACAATTAAAAAAAAAAAAAAAATACACGTTTAAATGGCTGTGTTTTTATTTTTAGATGCGCCTAGCAGACCATCAAATCCAGTTATCAACGATTTCGATAGTGATTTCGTTGAACTTGGTTGGGATAAACCTAAATGTAACGGAGGATCACCAATAACTGGTTATATTATTGAAAAGAAGGACAAATTTAGGTAAAATAAAAAATAAAAACTATTAACCTATTAACGGTTATGAAAATACATTTTAATCGATTTATTACGTTTACGAATAACGTATTTTTTGGAAAATAAGTATCGCCGTGGACATAGAAACAAGGCAAATATCTTCTTGATATTAAGATTTTTTCATTTTTTATATCGCAGTCCGACGTGGGTGAAAGCTGCCGAGGTCGTCGGCGATATAAATAGTGGAATTGTACCGGGATTAACAGAAGGTAATCAGTACGAATTCAGGGTACGCGCTGTGAACAAAGCCGGACCGGGCGAACCGAGCGAACCGACATTACCGCACGTCGCAAGACTCAAAAAGTGTAAGTAGATTTTTCTTTCGGTTCACCCTAAACACTCACTAATAACTCTTTGGCTCACTCACATCACTCCTCGTACGACCTATTACTGTGGTAATAATGTCGCGTTGCGTATATGAGCGAGATATATTAGCGAGTTGTATTTACGAAACAATTATTTACAGTGGCTCCTCATATCGACCGAAACACTCTGTCGGACATCAAAGTTCGAGCCGGCAATATGTTCGAGTTCGACGTGAAAATTTCCGGAGAGCCTCCGCCAACAAAAGAATGGTCTGTCCGAGGAGACGTGCTTGTAAAAACCGACAGCATTAATATAATAAACTACGATTACTCGACGAAACTGAAAGTTATCGACGCGAAACGTTCCGACGACGGAATATACTACTTGGTGGCGAAAAACATTCACGGAATGGACAAAGCTACAGTTAAAGTGACAGTTATAGGTGCGTACACATACCCAGGTTTATATTCGCGACATTTGATTCATTTTTTTTTTTTTTTTTTGTTTTCGTTTGGATTATTATTTAAGACGTGCCGACGCCGCCCGAAGGACCTTTGCATCCGACTGACGTGACAAAGAGTTCGTGCGTATTGAAATGGAACCCGCCGAGAGACGACGGCGGATCGGAGATAACGCATTACATTGTCGAAAAAATGGACGCCGATACTTCTAGATGGGTCCCGGTGGGCGAGCCAGCTGGAACGCAAATGCGGTATTGCATAATTATTATTACTTTAGTTCCTTTTGTATACCGATTGAAAAAATATTACGGTTCTCGTGAAAACATCAATGGTAATACAATATTTTTTTAACATTTATCTCATTTTTACGTACAGGATCGATCATTTGATCGAAGGCCACAACTATAACTTCAGAGTTAAGGCCGTGAACAAAATCGGCGAGTCTTTGCCGTTGACTACGTTCGACAGTATAACAGCGAAAGACCCGTACGAAAAGCCGGACAAACCGGGAACGCCTAAAGCCACCGGTAAAATTATATTGTGGTTTTTAATCAGAAATAACGGTATAATATTATAAAAAAAAAAAAAAATGTCTTGTGATAATGTTTAGATTGGGGAAGGAACTTTGTCGATCTCGAATGGACTCCGCCGAAGAAAGACGGCGGGTCGGAAATAACATCGTACATTATTGAAAAACGAGAGAAATACGGGTGAGTACATCGATGTAGTGTCCAAGGGCGTTGTTCTTTTTGTAGATGACCTCGTCTAATACCTAATCGATATTATTTCGTGTTCAATTCTAGCCCGTGGGAGAAAGCCGCGACGGTGCACGGGAATAAAACGAAAGCTTCGGTCCCGAATCTGACCGAAGGTCACGAATACGAATTCCGCGTTATAGCCGTTAACAAAGGTGGCCCCGGCGATCCTAGCGATCCATCCGAGGTCATCACGTGTAAACCGAAATTCCGTAAGTCACCGAAAACCGTATTGTAAATATGATAACGGTATTATTATTCGGTTGTAATTTATATATTCCATACATTTCATACGCTTATGTATTTATTTGCAATTCTAATTTTTCGGTTTTTTTTTTTGTTTCTAGTCGAACCGTGTATCGATACTACATTCTTACCGGACCTGATTGTACGGGCCGGCAATAAAATCAACTACACCGTACCGATCGAAGCTGCACCTAGACCGACGGTGAAATGGAGCGTCAATGAAAAATCGATCGAGAGCGGCTCCAGAGTAGATATACAAATCTACAACAGCCAAGTCATATTTGAAATACCGTTTTCAGTAAGAAGTGACACCGGCCGTTACACGTTGACGTTGGAAAACAATTTGGGAAAATGCGCAGCGTCGGCTCATGTAACCGTATTAGGTAAAAATGATAATACAAAAAAAAAAAAAAATTAAGTTATTATTAAGAGGACGTGATACCGCCGATTACCGGACGACATTTTCGAATCAATGGTAATTTATCAAACTCAAAAATATCCAATTTCACAATCGAATAAACGCGCGTGTAGTAATAGCAGTCCCGTGTCGTTATCGCATCCTCTAAATACGTTTTTACGATGAATAATATAACGGATAAGTACAGCGCAATAAATTAATTTTGATTTTTTTTTTTTTTTTTTTAATCGCGTAGATCGGCCCTCGCCTCCCGTAGGCCCGTTAGACGTTTCGAACGTCCGGAAAGACGGATGCCGATTGATGTGGAGAATACCCGTTGACGACGGCGGCGCTCCGATTTTACATTATGTTATCGAAAAAATGGACATTTCCAGGGGAACGTGGTCGGACGCCGGAATGACCACATCGTTGTACCACGATGTCATACGGTTGATCCACAAACGCGAATATCTGTTCAGAGTGAAAGCTGTGAACAGTATCGGCGAGTCGGACGTGTTGGAAACCGACACGTCAATAATCGCACGAAACGAATTCGGTACGGCGGTGCAGGGCTATGATTTAATATTACAATATTTTCACAAACCAAATTGTCCGTGTAGATGAACCGGACGCTCCCGAGAAGCCCGTCGTTACGGATTGGGACGAGAACTTTGTCGAGTTACAATGGGAACAACCGAAAACCGACGGCGGATCTCCGGTCACCGAGTTCACGATACAAAAGAAGGAACGAGGAAGCCCGTATTGGGAGAATGCCGTTACCGTGCCGGGCAGAGAGACAAAGGTAAAGACACCGAAAATTATAACCCATAAAAACGTACTTGAATTTTTTTTTGTTATTTTGCCTTCGCTCAATTACTTTAGGCTAAAATTCCGGATTTGACCAAAGGACAAGAATACGAATTCCGAGTGATCGCCACGAACAAAGCGGGACCCAGTCCCCCGAGTGATCCTTCGGATCCGATAATCGTGAATAATAGATACTGTAAGACATAGAACCTAATCGGATATAATAATAAATAAATATTACGTGTATAACGTTTTTTTTTTAAAAAAAAAAAAAAAAAATAAAATACAATTTTTTTTCAGTGAAACCGAAAATAAAGACGCCGTTGAAAGATATATTTATTAGAGCCGGAACAGTTTTACATGTAGATATAGATTTTATTGGCGAACCGCCACCGGATGTAACGTGGACGCTAAACGGATCGGAATTAAAGCCGGATAACAGAACGACCATAACTTCGATTGGATACCATACGATTATGAACAAAGTGAATTCAAAACGACTAGACTCGGGGACGTATAATCTATTGCTCAAAAACAGTTCCGGAACTGACGAAGGGTCGTTCGTTGTAACAGTATTGGGTAAGCGAAATATTATATATATTTTATATAGTAAAAAAAAAATGAAATACTTGTTATATAAAAATAAATATATACGTTATAAATGCAATGTTTTGTATTGTGCAATGACTGGTACCTTCATGACTTTATCGGTTCTGGTTCCGGTTCAGTTCTTAAAAAAAAAATTCTGTTCTGGGTCCAATTTCGGTTCTTGAAAATTCATAGTTTCGATTAGCATTACCTATTGCATATTAGTAATTTTCTTTTTAATACTACCAACAAAATAAATATTCGGTAACAATAATAGACGACTCTATTCTTCTTCTTCTTCTTCTTCTTCTTAATATTATTGTGATTTACTCTATATGTCTACATCAGTTTCAAAAAAAATGGTATAATAATTTTCAAGTAAACTTCATGACGATTACACGCATGTTTTCGGAAGTCTTATCCGATCACTAGGACAGTTGATACAGTCGGCATAAGGAAAGTCTATTTTAATCGTTGTTCGACCCGAATATTTGCACTATTTGTAGATAAAATTCGTATTATATGATTTTTCGCGTTCAAAATACCATAGATATATAAATTATAAATATTAACAAAAAATATTCCTATACAAAATAGACGCTTATATTGATTTGATTAAACAGAATCCGATTTAAATAAAACGTTTAGTTATTCCATTGAACCGATAAGAACGTAAAAGAACCGCAAACATATGTGTTTTATGCAAAAGGTTCCGATTCTGGTTTCGGTTTCTTGAATTGAGATATACGAGTTCCAATAAAGGTCCGAAAATTTTCTTCGGATCCGGTTCCAGTCCCTGGCTCTGTGTTATATTATGCGATTATGTGACGATATTGGGTTTTGTTTTAAACTTTATTTTCTTTTTGTTTCTATAACACTTTTTTTTAATATTATTTTCCGACGGCTCTTTAAGGAAACCGGCCGAAAACGTATTGCTTTGTTTTATTTTATGAACGTTACAATATATAAATTGTTTGTGATCAATTTTACTTTATTTATTTATTATATATGTTTTATTATTAATATTTCAATATTACAATAGATAAACCAGGACCGCCCGACGGACCGCTCACGTACGAAGATATTACTGCTTGTTCAGTTACACTGTCTTGGAAAGCTCCTAAAGACAATGGTGGAAGCGAAATAACGTACGTGATTCATGAAAAAATTTACATTCTTCTTATTTGTCGTGTCCGATCGCCACAATTTCTTACGTTCATATATTATTTTTGCAGAGCATATGTAATTGAAAAGAGAGATCTCACTCACGGAGGCGGTTGGGTGCCAGCCGTGACGTATATAAATCCAGCATTTACGCATGCCACGGTTCCGAGGCTTATAGAAGGAACGCGATATGAATTCCGTGTCCGGGCCGAAAATCTACAAGGACTATCCGAACCTTTAACTACAGCTGAACCAATAATTGCCAAAAATCAATTTGGTATGTAGTGTTAATTAAATAGGCATTTAATTCGATTGGTATAAATAACGTTTTCGTGACGAAATCTTTCACAGACGTTCCCGGGCGACCCAGTAAACCCGAAGCCATTGAAGTGGACCAAGAACATATAAAACTCATGTGGAATCCTCCTATGAGCAACGGGGGATCGCCAATTGTCGGGTACGATATAGAAAGAAGAGAAAGGTCTACGGCTGGTCGCTGGGCAAAAATCACTAGATCGCCGATCAAGGTATAAATTATAATAATAATAATAATAATAACTTAATCGAATCGAAGAACAATTAATGATTCAAAATCGGTTAATATTTGTCCACAGACTACCGAGTACGATGATACTCACGTCCACGAAGGCAAACAGTATGAGTATCGCGTTAGTGCAGTAAACGCAGCTGGTTCTAGTAAACCCAGTGAGACCTCCGAGGTGTACACGGCGAAGTTGACGAGGGAGAAACCAAAACTGCATCTGGATGGACTTATGGGAGGCAGAATAAAGGTCAGAGCTGGAGAACCGATCAACATTAGTATACCGATATCGGGTGCACCGACCCCGCGTATAGAATGGGTAATAAACGGCGAAAAACCACCAGAAACTAACCGAATACTCGTAAGTAATTGTATAAAAAATTACTAGTTACGCAATATTTGTTATCGTTTTATAAAAAAAATTCTAACTTGCAGTCTGTAACTGGAAGTAACTTGACTAAATTAAGAGTAGACAATTCAACACGTAAAGACGCTGGAAAGTATACAATTACTGCTTCGAATACGTCCGGAAAAGATTCTGCCGATATATTCGTGTCGGTGGTAAGTTGTCCGAGCGCACCACAGGGTCCTTTGCAATATCCTGGCGCTACTCACGACACGGTCACGCTCGCGTGGAGACTGCCCGAAGACGATGGCGGAAACGACATAACCGGTACGTTACAAATTCGTCAAAATTATAATATTGTCGCATTTCGTTGTTTCCAAATAGTTATATCAATATTTAAATTATTCGCTAAAATATCAGGTTACATTATTGAAATGTCGGAGTTCGGAATGGACAGCTGGAAAACCGTTCCCGGTTTCTGTCCAAACACTACATTTACAGTGAAAGGCCTAAGCGAAGGAAAACGGTACGTGTTCAGAGTAAAGGCCGAAAACATGTACGGTGTTTCGGAACCGTTAGAAGGAAGTCCAATTACGGCAAAGAGCCCGTTCGATCCACCGGACGCGCCGGGCCAGCCCGAAGTCACCAATTACAGTCCGAACAGTTGCAGTCTATCGTGGACTCCGCCGTCGAATACCGGAGGAAGACCGATCACTGGTAAAATATCTTTACTCGATTTAATGCGCCGTATACTTACTGTATTTACCAACCGTATTTTATGCACGCAGGTTATGTTGTTCAGAAAAGAGAAAGAGGCGGCGATTGGGTGAAATGTAATAATTTCCCTACCGCCAACACGACTTTCACAGCTCAAGATCTTAGAGAAGGTAACCGTTACGAATTCCGTGTGCTTGCCGTAAACGAAGCCGGTACCGGTAAACCTAGTAAGCCTAGCCATTCAGTTACGGCTAAAGAACAAAAGAGTGAGTTATTATATTGGTTTGCATTTGCGTTGTTCCTTTTTTATAACAATGTATCGTTTACCCTCAATAGAAGTACCCGAAGCTCCCGAAGCACCGAAACCCGACAGAATAACAAAAGACAGTGTGGTGTTATCTTGGAGACCGCCGAGGTTCGATGGCGGTGCAAAGATAAAAGAATACGTATTAGAGCAAAAGAGAAAAGGCGACTCTGATTGGTCAGAAGTCGTATGCCCTACTATTTATTCTACTTTATGCACGGTAATTTAAACGATGTCCTAAAACTAACAGGATATCTAGCGAAAAATACATATATATTATGTATTTTTTTTTAACTTAACAGGTCGGAAACCTAAGAGAAGGAGATGAATATCAATGGAGAGTTATAGCTGTAAACGAGGCTGGGCCGTCAAAGCCCAGTCGTCCGAGTGTAAACGTTCTAGTCGAAGAACAAGCTAACAAACCTTGTTTAGATTTATCGGGTGTAAGAGACATTACTGTAAAAGCCGGCGAGGACTTTTCTATTCATATACCCTACGTTGGGTTCCCGTTACCCACCGCCACTTGGTTTAATAACGATCAGACCATAAACGAAGGAGATTCTAGAGTACACATACAGGTATATTCAATAGTAATAAACTAATAACCCTACAATAACTAGAACGCATTTATTTTAACGGTTATTTATTTCGATTGTTTCGGTTACAGATGACGGGCAATTCTGTCAGTTTAGTCATTAAAAACTCTAAACGAACAGACGCCGGCCAATATAGATTACAGCTACGCAATCAATCTGGGTTCGATACGGCCACGTTGCACGTGAGAGTTTTGGATAGGCCACAACCTCCGGAACACTTCTATGCCGATGAATTGAACGGAGATTCGTTGACATTGTTCTGGCATCCGCCGTCGGATAATGGAGGCGCTCCGGTTACCAATTATTTAGTAGAAAAGAAAGAGCTTAACTCAGCTACGTGGCAAAAGGTAACTTTTGTGCAATTTCCGTTTGTTTATTATATGCTTCTATAGTATTTACGCGGTTTTAGAATACCACTGATATACGTATACAAGTATGATTTTCTGAGACCTACGATAGATTATTGTTTAAATTCGCACGTTCGTTTGATTTTTGCAGGTTAGCAACTACGTCGCTTCGCAGCAATGCAAAGCACGAAATCTTATTGTCGGGAAAACATACCAGTTCCGTGTTATGGCTGAAAACAAGTACGGAGTATCCGACCCTGCTATCACAGTTGATCCAATTACTGCGAGACATCCATTCGGTATTTTCAATATTTCTATAAACCGCACTCTTAAAATATATTCCATGTGTACGATTTCTAATTAAATCGACTGTACGTTATTACAGACGTACCCGGTGCACCGGGAACGCCGAAGGGCGTAGATACATCTGAAGATTCCATTACGATTACATGGGCCAAGCCTAGAAATGACGGTGGATCTCCAATCACTGGTTACATGATCGAAAAACGTCTCATTAGTGAAGAGAAATGGACGAAAGCATCGCATGCGATCATTCTCGATACAACATTAAAGTAAAAAAAAAAAATAAAAAAAAAATCTCATTGGAAAATACCAATATTATACTAATATGAATGTGTATGTTTTTTTATTATTAGAATACATAATTTGATTGAAAATCACGAGTACGAGTTTAGAGTGTCTGCACTGAATGCAGCCGGCCAGGGTCCGTGGAGTTCATCGTCTGATTCTATCAGATGTTGTGCACCTGCATGTAAATATATATTTGTAATACTTATAAATTTAATATGTGTTTATTATAAAATACATTTTTATTATTATAGCCGCTCCAAAAATAACAAGCGATTTAAGTATAAGAGACATGACTGTCATTGCTGGCGAAGAATTCACAATTACCGTTCCGTTTACTGGAAGTCCATTACCGAAACCGGTGTGGAGTATAAACGGAGAAGAAATTTTACCCGATGCGAGAATCAAATTCGAAACATCGGCAAATGAGACAGTATTCAAAAATAAATGCGCTAAACGTAAAACAGACACTGGAAACTATACCATACATTTGATTAACAACGTCGGTGCCGATTCTGCGTCCTGTAAAGTTCTTGTTGTCGGTAAGTAGAGACTATTAAAGGAGAAAAATGATTGGGTTAATTTTGAGTGTGAATTGATATTTATGTGATCGTTTATTTACAGACAAACCATTACCGCCACAAGGGCCGTTAGAAGTAACAGATTTAACACCGGAGACCTGTTTATTGTCTTGGAAACCACCATTGGACGATGGCGGATCACCAATCACGAACTACATTATTGAAAAGTTCGAAATTTCATGCGGTGTACGTAATTAATTATAAATGTAATTTATTCAGCAGCACGTTCATATTTGTGTGTTTTGTTAATTTCAGTTGTGGTCGAAACTAAGCAGTTTCGTTCGCCCGTGTCACTACGACGTCATTGGTTTAGAACCCAATAAAAAATATAATTTCCGTGTCCGAGCTGAAAATCAATACGGCCTGTCGGAACCCATTGAAATGGATTCTGTGATAACCGCGAAATTCCCATTCACGGTGCCCGATCCACCGGGTCATCCGCAAATGTTGGAATGGGACGAAATAAAGGCAACGCTGATATGGGAAAGGCCCATACACGACGGCGGTGCGAAAATCCAAGGATACAAAATCGAATTCAAGGATATCACCGAAGGCGGTACCTGGCGCACGGCTAACGATTACCTTGTAAAGGAACCGCTTTTCGTTATTCACAACTTGCTGAACGAACACGACTACGAATTCCGCGTGCTGGCGAAGAACGCCGCCGGTTTCAGTAAACCTTCGACACCCACGCCAAACTTCCGGTTGAAGGGCAAGGCTAAAGCCCCGTCGAAGCCCGGCACTCCGATCGTCCTCAAGGTGGGCAGGACGTACGCCGATTTGAAATGGGAACCGCCCGTTTCTGACGGCGGTAGCAAAATAACCGGATACTCGATTGAAAAGAGACAGGTGGGAAGCGCAATCTGGGTGAAATGCAACGATTACTCCGTATTCGATTGTAAGTTCACCGCTATGAATTTGGTCGAGGGCGCCGATTACGAGTTCAGGGTGTTCGCGTTGAACATAGTCGGTAAGAGCGAGCCCAGCTTGTGCACCATGCCCGTGAAAATATGCGAGTTCGAGGGCGGAGAAAAGCCAGAATTTATCGTGCCGCTGTTCAACAAAGTCGTGCAATTCGGTAAAACGATCACGTTGCGCTGCGAAGCTGTCGGTAAACCCATGCCGAACGCCAAGTGGCTGAAGAACGGACGCGAAATCGTGTCGGGCGGACGGTACAAATGCGAATCGGCCAACGGCGTTTTCCAATTGCATTTCCCCGAAGTATCCGAACTGGACGACGGCGATTACACGTGCGAGTCGTACAATCCCGTCGGGTTTGTCACAACGTCGTCGCGAGTTAAAATCGGACGTGAGTACAGTGGTTTTTTTTTTTTTATAAACGACGACAATAATAATAAACGCGATAAAATAATAAAGCGAACGGCTGTGATGTAATTGTTTATTGTATTTTTGATCGATTTAGACCCGCCCAAAATTGAACGGATGCCGAACGAAATCAACGTTCCCGAGGGAGAAAACAGTAAAATCAAAATATTCTACAGCGGCGATCCGTTGGAAACCGTCACACTGGAAAGACACGGCGTGTCCATTGCCCAAAGCGAACACTTTAAATTTACCATTTTCGACGATTACGTTATTATATTTTTGAAAGAAGCTATTAAGAACGACGCTTCTGACTATACGGTTACGCTGACGAACCTCAGCGGTAGCGTCTCGGGATCGTTCACCGTAAACATATCGGGTAATTAAATCTAAATAATAAAAAAAATATAAAAACTAACAAATAAACAAATATAGAATAACAATAACGTACGTTGTTTTTGGTTAACGAATTGAATGCCCGCAGGCTTCCCCGGACCACCAATCGGACCGTTGGCCGTTTCCGAAATAACCAAACACACCTGCGCGCTATCGTGGAATCCGCCGAAATACGACGGCGGTCTTAGGATCACTCATTACATCGTAGAACGGAAAGACATAAACTCCAACCACTGGATATGCATTTCGACCACGTGCAAGGACACGCATTTCATCGTGCAGGGTCTCACCGAAGGAAACGAATACGTTTTTAGAGTTATCGCCGTCAACGACAACGGACTCAGCCCGCCGCTGGAAGGAGTCAACCCGATCAAGGCTAAATCGCCCTACGGTAATATTTATATAGATTTTTATTTTCATAATCCATACCGATCGCGTATATAATATGCATGCACGTTAAATGCAGACAAACCATCGGCGCCCGGAGTGCCGAACGTTACCGAAATCGGCGGAGACTTCGTGAACCTGAGCTGGGAGAAACCGATCGACGACGGTGGGTCGAGAATCCAAGGGTATCTGATCGACAAACGCGAAATCGACTCGGACACGTGGCAACGTGTGAACGCCGCCATTTGCGTTACCACGCAAATTAACATTTCCAATCTCATTGAAGGCCGCCAATACGTATTCCGTGTGTTCGCTCAAAACGAAGCCGGTTTAAGTTTGCCGAGCCAAGCGTCCAATACGATTACCATTAAAGATCCATTAAGTAACTTTTTTTTATCTATTTTTGTTTTTTTTATGTGTGTAAAGCGTACGCGATATAATACATATATGTCGTTATTTCAACAGCGGCTCAGCCTCCCGAAATAGTCAAACCCCTGCACAAAGTCCAAGCCATTCAAAATCAAAACGCTCAATTCCAGTGTGTTATTACCGGCGTGCCTAAACCCACTATTACTTGGTCGGTATTTCTTTAAAAAAAAAAAAAAAAAATAACAATAATAATAATAACGGTTTTTTTTTTTTTTTTTTTTTAAATTCAAAAATATTACGGTGAAATGTATCAACTCGGGTTATGTAGGTACAAGGGAGCCCGAGAAATCACACCGAGTGCAAGACATCATATGTTCTACGAGGGAGATTCGTACACTCTAATCATAAACGGTGTGTACGGTGCAGATTCGGACGAATATGTATGCAGGGCCAGTAATAAGGGCGGTATCAAGTCGACACGAGGAGAACTTCTCATAATGAGTACGTTTTCGTTTGTCCCGTTAATATTAGTTATCAAAATCATTACTAAAACTCTATAAATATCTTTAGCACCGCCGAAATTGAACGTACCGCCCCGGTTCAGAGACACGGCGTTCTTCGACAAAGGAGAAAACGTTGTTATTAAAATTCCGTTTACCGGTTTCCCCAAGCCTAAAATCAAATGGTACCGCGAAAACGAAGTCATCGAGTCCGGCAGTCACTTTGCAGTAGAAGTATCTGTACGTTATTATATTTTACCTACGTGGTTTTTTTTTCTTCTTCTTCTTCTTCTTTTGTTTAACTTTTAACACTAAAAAATCGGTTTTAATTATATCTAGTACCCATATGTATGTACGTATACAATATTTTATTTTCTAGGAGAGACATGCTATTCTAACGATAAGGGACGTTAGTAAGTACGACAGTTCTCCTTACCGAGTGTTGGCAGAAAACGATCTGGGTGTGGACAGCGCCATCATAAAAATCCAAATCAGTGGTATGAACGCGAATTAAATAATAATTAATTGTACGCGTGTCGTTTAATCGTTTAAACTATTTCGCGTGTTCAAAGATCACCCCGACCCGCCGTTCAGTTTGTCCATTGAAGACATTGGCCAAGATTCATTGCTGCTGAGCTGGAACGCTCCTACGTGGGACGGTGGATCGAATATTACCAATTATCTTATCGAAAAGAGAGAAATACCCATGAGCAGTTGGATTCGCGTTGGCAATACCCGGTACAGAAATGTCGATTGAATTCAACCACCACCGCCGTCGATCTGTTTTGCAAAACATTCGGCTGTCTTATACATTTATTTTTATTTTTATTTAAAGGTTCACGTCGACGGCTGTGACGGGCCTGAGTCCGGGACACGAATATGAGTTCAGAGTATACGCCGAGAATGTTTACGGTAGGAGTAAACCGAGCGAAATATCGCCTATCGTCAAAACCAAAGAGCTGTTGAAAAAACCAGCGAAAACCAGGCGTTACGAAGGTAAATTTAATTATTTTTTTTTTTTTTTTTTAACCAACAACACTATATTAATATTATTGTTGTAGTCGACGCGACTGGTAAAAAAATCAGAGGCACGGCCGACGGAAATATTAAAGACTATGATCAATACGGTAAGACAGAAACGACCTAGTGGTTCAATAGCTAAATTGTTATATATATATATATAAAAATTTAACGGAAATTTTACAGTTTTCGACATTTATTCAAAATATATACCGCAACCGGTAGACATAAAATCGCAATCAGTGTACGACTTTTACGATATATTGGAAGAGATCGGAACCGGTGCGTTTGGAGTAGTTCATCGTTGCCGGGAACGTAAAACGGGCAACATTTTCGCTGCCAAGTTCATACCGGTAGCGCATAATGTCGAAAAAGAATTGATCAGAAAAGAAATCGATATAATGAATCAACTTCACCATCCGAAACTGATCAACTTACACGACGCATTCGAAGACGAAGACGAAATGGTTTTAATATTCGAATTGTACGTGTACATAATACATTTATGGAATTACGTTCTTAACGATGGGAAATTAATCGATTCCGCGTTTTGTTTTCAGTTTGTCCGGAGGTGAGTTATTCGAGAGGATCACGTCGGAAGGATATTCAATGTCCGAAGCGGAAGTGATCAACTATATGCGACAGATTTGCGAAGCCATTAAGCACATGCACGAACGAAATATCATTCATTTGGACATTAAACCGGAAAATATTATGTGTCAGACGAAGAAAAGTTCCAACGTAAAACTCATCGATTTTGGACTGGCCACGAAGTTGGATCCAAACGAGATTGTTAAAATATCGACGGGAACTGCCGAATTCGCTGCTCCGGAAATAGTCGAAAGAGAACCGGTCGGTTTCTACACGGATATGTGGGCTGTCGGTGTTTTGGCCTACGTCCTGTGAGTTTTATTTATTTTTTTTTTTCTATTTAAATTTCCCGATTAAATACAACGTGTGACGAAAAATTATACTATGTTCCCAATAGCTTGAGCGGACTGTCGCCGTTTGCTGGCGAGAACGACGTTGAAACGCTTAAAAATGTCAAGGCCTGCGACTGGGACTTTGACGAAGACACCTTCGCGATCGTCTCGGACGAAGGAAAAGATTTCATCAGGCGGCTGTTGATTAAAAACAAAGAGTGAGCTGCTGTTTTTTTTTTTTTTTTTTTTTTTTTTTGTTTTGTTTTCTCACACCTTTACCGGCGTAATTTCACATATCGCGTCTTGTTGTTTAGAAAACGTATGACCGCCCACGAATGTCTGTTGCATTCGTGGCTGATGGGCGACCATTCCGACCGTACGGCCGCGCTCAACTCGTCCAACTACATCAAGATCAGAGATCAAATACGCAAGAAATACAGCGATTGGGATTCGTTCGCCGTGCCGATCGGCAGGATATCGGAGTACAGCGCTCTCAGAAAGCTCATGGTGGAAAAATACAAAATATACGAGAGTTCGTTCGGTAAGTGTTGCGGACGGTACACGTATAGTAACACAATAGTGACGTTTACTGCCGTGTCGGTATTAACGTTGTTTATTATTGGCCGGTGAATCGTATAGATCGGCGACAAGCGGCGCCCCGGTTCGTCATCAAACCGCAGAGCGCGTTCTGTTACGAAGGCCAGAGCGTTAAGTTCTACTGCCGGGTCATCGCGGTGGCGCAGCCGACGCTGTCGTGGTTCAACAAAAACGAGGAACTGAGGCAGAGCGTCAAGTACATGAAACGGTACGCCGGCGACGATTACACGTTCATCATAAACCGTGCTAAACTGGACGACAGAGGAGAATACATAATACGGGCGGAAAACACGTACGGGTACCGGGAAGAAGTCGTATTCCTCAACGTACAACGTGCGTATAGTATAGTCGGTTTTTTTCTCTCTCTCTCTCTCTCTCTCTCTCTCTCTCTCTCTCCATTTTTGTTCGATACAATTGAAAAGGTGGGAAGGGGGGGGGGGAAAAAAAAGGGTTTTTTTTTTTTTTGTTATGAATTACATTCAAACGCGTTCGGTTTTTGTGCGTTTTTAACAGCGTTACCGGTAGCACCGCCCGTGTACAGGCACGAAGTGCAACAGATCCGGAGACGCGAACCGTTGGCCAACACGTATTACATCGAGGAGAAAGAGAGCGCGCCGAACTTTACGTTCTTGTTGCGGCCCCGTGTCATCCAGATACACCAGACGTGCAAGCTGCTGTGCTGTCTGAGCGGCACGCCGATACCGACCGTAAGTGTTTTAATTTCTATTTTTTTTTCACCATTTTCCCGTGCCTTGTTGCCGACCTAATCGCCGTGTTTCGCGCTCGCGCGCCACGCGCAACAGATCCAATGGTTCCGGGGCACCAAAGAACTGTCGAAACGCGATTTCACCATTACCCACACGGACGGCGTGATCACGTTGGAAATTCTCGACTGCAAACCCGAGGACTCCGGCAAATACCGGTGCGTCGCCACCAACGTGCACGGCACCGACGAGACCAGCTGTGTGGTCATCGTGGAAGGTAATTGATTCCCCGGACTAACAACGACAACAAAAAAAAAAAAAAAACGCGTACACAACACACCGCACATGTATGTATATATATATATATATATAACAGTCGTGTAATAATTTTTTTTTTTATTACTGCGATTTATTTTTTGTCGTTTCCTCCTCCTCCTCCCCCGCGCCACCTACTTTCTTATATTGTACAGACACACGTCGTCGGAGCGAATTGTGATTACGGACAATATTACGCGTTAACCCGGGTAAAAATCATCGTTGCTCTATCCGCGAGACGATATCGAATCGTCGAAATCGCAATGTTGTTTTCGAGATAAATCGTAGTCGGCCATTCCGACGTCGAAGAACAAAACAAATTAATTCCCCTATACGTTCAAACGCGTAACGCCCGCCGATACTGCTCCGAGGAATCCGCGGCGTACCCGGGTGAAAAAACCCTTAGACGTGAAATTTTATAACCGTTGAAAAACCACGGCGGTTTTACGCGGGAGAAAATGGATAATTTCACGTCGGGGCCGGATTAAGTGGCATCCCCCCCCCCCGTAGTAGGAAAGTCGCGCGGCCGGGCGATAATACACACTCCAATCGCATTACGACGATACAATAATAAATTTCGAACGGTCGGTAACATTACGCAATGCCGTGCCTTATCAATTGTTCTGACGACTGACGACGAAAACCGCGCCCGTCACGTTGCCCCGACGGTATCTGCAATCAAACTCGCCGTGTTGATCACTGGCGGGTGGAGGTGTGCAGATTTCATGTGGCGCACTCCGTTCCACAAGAGAATAAAGCGCTGAACCTGTCGATTTGTAATATAATTCGTGGAACGCGTACGGACGGGGCTGGGTACGCAAAATAATAAATGCGCTTTTCCCGGCACGTTGTTTCACCATCCTTCTGCACGCTCGTGCCCACTAGGTCGGCCCCCGGAGTGTTTGTGTTCGCCGGGCAAATGTGACGGGCCGCGCAGTGGCGGCGGGCGTGTACGTGTGTGTGTGTGTGTGTGTCTTAAAAACTATGGAAAAAAAAAAAAAATACTCGCCCCCGATAACTAAAATAAGGGAAATCCGTTTTGGTAAACACATTCGTGGCTGTACAATAAAAAATTAATAAATAACACCGGGATAATATATAAATCACAGCAACGCGGCAACACAACCCGTATTTGTTTGCAAATAAGACCTCATAAATCCGCGGATCGCAGACCGGCCAGCCGGTGTTACCTTAGGTCGTATAAACGGCCGATTTACTACACGTTACGCCGTTAAATGTCTTAATACAAATATCGTGCCGGTGGCGAAAGAAAAAAAAAATAAAAAAAATCTACAATATTATCACGGCGCGAATCGCCTGGCCGACTACGCCGAGGTCCGGACAACACGAGATTTATACAATGTCCAGAAAGAAAATTAAAAACAATACACTCCCGATATACCATTGGCCGTTGGCCATAAACGATATTCGTCGGCGAACATCCCGGGAACACGGCTGTACACGGTGCGCCGGGAGTGTTTTTACGGATGACAAAAAAAAAAAACATTCACAATATTTGATAATAATAATAATTACTTAGATCTAAATGCGTGCGTTATGTAATGTGCGTGCGTCTCTGTTTCGTTATTAATGCCTAAACACACAAACCACTAACCCGATTAAAGGGTAGCGCGCGGAATGCGCGCCATAATATTCCGGGATGATCGGCGTCGAAATCAAAATGCGTACGTAAATAATACCACAAAATTATTATTCGGCGTTTAGTTAATAAAAAAAAAAAAAAAAAAAAAAAAAAAAAGGAGGGGTGGTATAGAGGTGAACGCGCTCGATTTTCGGATATCCGGTAGAATATGCGAATCCGGAAGTGGGTGGTAACGGAAACACGAAATATACCGACGGATGTGTAGTTGACACCTCCTAACCGATTGTGTTTATAGACGGCTTTTTTTTTTTTTGTCATTCTATTTCAGTTCGACGTTTACAAATATTTCCTACAGTGACCGACACCGACTCGACAATAATTTTAATAATATTATCACTAAACAATTCCGATTGTTGTTGATCGTTTACAGTATATGTCCAACCCCCACCCCCCACCCCACATTACTTTTTTATTCCGTACGTTTTAACTAAATATATATCTTATTTATACTACTGTAATGTTTTATTAATTTCTAGTATCTATACCCGCTTTAATTTATCCACTTAACACACCCAAGACTATTGTCGCACAGTTCTGGCCACGCCACTGAATGCGACGGCGCTTTGTATTTCAAATACAAACATTTTTGAAAAATATTCAACACGCGTATTTAAATACTAAAAAAAAAAAAAAAAAAAAAGTATTCGAATAATTTGTATTTAATTACTTTCACTCGAACGCCTGACGAGTGTGGACATTTATGAGCTTCGGATTAGTTAAAACCGCAGGTCCTATAATGTTTGTCAATTTTTTTTTTTTTTTTTTACTAACCGCGTCGGTAATAAAACCATAACGGTTTACTGTACAGTTTTATGGTTTTGAACACGAGAAATATTTAATACTATACCTATCATTGTACTTTATTTACGGTGTATTATTTTCTTATTGTCTTGTCGTAGTTAGTATTTTTTTTTTTTTTTTTCTTGTGCCGTATAACGCGTTATTTTTTCCGCCACTAACACGCACGCAACAGATCCCAAAACTTTTATCCAACTTATATGACTATAGATAAAATATTACTCGTTTGTTCCGTGCCAAAGTGCTGTATCGTTTTTAGTATTTTTGAAACGTACAAACGTATTTTTTTTTTTTTTTTTTTTCGCACGACAGATAACTAAATCGACATACTACTGAACCAATCGATCTTCCGCTTATGTATCTATTTAATATAAATCTATTAGTTGTTCATCTAATACACTTCTATTCTACTGTTATTTTACTAGGTACTGAGCAAACTCAGGAGCAGGCAGAATTATCGCATAATTTGCTTCATTCAGGAGGTACAGTATATATACAATTAGAGATGTTGATTTTACCGGTTAATTTACCAGTAGATTTTACGTAAATTTACGTAAAATTTAACCCGATTAGATTGATTGATTATTTATTTAATTTTTTTTAAAACCAATCAAAAACGAGTGGTTACCCGATTTGAAAATCGGTAAATTTACCGAGCCCGCATCTCTATATATAATAACAGGGCGGTCCGTTTCGACGCACTACGCTCGATTCTTCCGATCAGTTTTGTGTTTTTAAATACGATTTAACGTGCAATACAACGAGTGAAACAGCGGGCAAAGCACGCCATATTTTATTTCGTCCGAGTACCGTTGGGTTTAATTAGAATTAATTTTCGCAACCGCGATGGGAAACGAATAAACCCCGCAAGACCACGGTAATTCGTTTAGGAAGACAAATCGTTGCGTGCCGCCGAGTAACGAAATTTCGCGCACACGAAAATCGGCCGAGAAGGCGCGCGGGCGTAGCTCGTCGAACGGAACGCTCAGCGCACGGTATTAATAACGGTGAAAATATCGACCGGAAAAAATAACTCAACACGACGAGACCGGACTCCGGGGAGATTTTAGTATTTAACGCAACGGAAAATACGTGCGCCGGGCAAACGTTTACGGTAATATTTGTTATTCGTGTCAATTTTTCGATATAGATCGCCGGTACACCGATAAGCACAACAGACCCGCGCCGACGGTAATCACCACCCGAACCGCGATCACTTCCAACGTGCACGGCAGTAGTTCCGTGTCGTCGAACAAATTGGTCACCACCAATTCGTCCACGAAAATCAGCGAAACCGTAAGTCCGCGTACCGGCCGCGACCGTGGTAACGATTCACAATCCGTTACCGATATTATACGTTTTTTTTGTTTTTTTGTTTTTTTCCCCGCATAGACTGTAAGCTCGACCGACCGGAAGTCTAGCGTGAAAAAATACGGTAACAAACTGAACGCGGCCGGGAGTCCGTCGAGATCTCGCAGTTCTACCAAAGAATTGAGACGTAATCCATCGCTATTATTGAGTTTACCCGGTCACGTGGATATAGAATTTTTAATTTTTCTCTTTTCGTTTTCAGTGTCGCCGGACGAAGCCATGTGCCCGCCCGATTTCTCCGCTCGTCTGACCGATACCGCGGTCAACGACGGTCAGCCGTTGGAACTCGTGTGTAAAGTAACCGGAGACCCGGAGCCACAGATTACTTGGCTGAGGAACGGCAAGGTACCTATTATACAATATTATAGATAAACCAAGTAAAAGCGAGTATTTTTCTTTTTTTTCTTTTGACCAGCACGATCATAATATTAAAAAATATTAAAAGATATTCTGTTGTTAACGGTGGCGTGGAGGAGAGGGATGTTTTTAAATATAGTTAAAAACCTCACATAATGTAACTTAACCTAACCGTTCGTTTCGGCTATTACTTTTGTTAGCAAATTCTTTTAGAAGAAAAAAAATGAATAACAAAACATTTGTCACGGCGTTCAGACAAATCGTAATCGCATTTCGTCCCCACTTAGAACACTAAGCGAATAAAATGTCGTCGTTGTGATTTAAAAATCGCTGTGTATTTTTGTTAACAATTGTCGCGACTCTTTACAGGCCATCAGCTCGTCGAATGTGTTGGATTTGAAATACAGAAACCGAGTAGCCATGTTGAAAATCAGCGAAGTGTTCCCTGAAGACGCCGGAGAATACGTCTGTAAAGCTACAAATTCACTGGGAACTAAGGAAACGGCTTGTAAACTCACTGTTAAAGGTAATAATACCCGTTTGTTTTTAAAGTTATTCCTTAAAAATGCACGCATGACACGATAGACACGAATAAATGACATAATTTTACTGTCTACGCTGAAAACAAAATATTTCTATCAAGACGATTTTTCACCCGAATCTTTTCGTGAATTACAGCTGTAGACGTGTCCACCAAGAAAAGCAAAAACGACTTGCCACCGGTAATCGCCAGCCACCTGAAATCGTCAACGGTGACCGACGGCGAAGCTGTGACTCTACAGTGTCAAATTATCGGTAAATGTGCAGTGAACTCTTACGATATTATAACACAGCAGCTATATAAATATTCGATTTACGTTTTAATCGTTTTTGGTATTGCCTTTGTCCCGCAGGTGCCAATAAATTCGACGTGGTATGGCTTCACAATCACAAAGAAATAAAACCCAGCAAGGATTTCGAATACGCCAACGTGGCCAACGTTTACACGCTGAAAATAGCGGAAATTTTCCCCGAAGACTCCGGGACGTACACTTGCGAGGCGTTCAACGACGCCGGCGAAGCGTTCAGCAGTTGTTCAATATTCGTTCTAGGCGAGTGCAAAATTGACGATATTACAAACATCGAAAGATGATTGCGCACAATAAAGCCATTGGTGGTTGCTCTAATCGAATGATCTCGTTAATCTACGTTAATCGTATATGTCTACAGGTTCCAACGAAAAACCCAAAGCCATGACGTTCAACACGTTCCCCAAGTCGGTTACGGTGCAAGAAAAAGAAAGCGTCGAAATAGAGTGCGAGATCGTCGGAAACCCGAAAACCGGTAAAACACATAGGACTCGGCTCTATATTATAAGTCAGTGGCCTAAATGGACGAGAAACGATGGGGGAGGGCAAAATAATTTATTCACCAACCGCTAGGGGCGGTGTACAGATATTTGTATTCTACGTATGCGAAATAATCAAAGACTAATATTCAATCACCTTAATTAATCAAAATTTAACATGTAAACGACGAACGTCTAGTCTTATTGTCAACATTGTTTTACTGTAACGCAGATAATGCGATATCGATGACAACACGTCGAGATATTAAAAAAAGAAACAGAAGAAACGTGAATTATAATATATACATACACTTTTATGAAATAATTTGAGGAAAAAACATTATTTTATCCCAAAAATGAAATATAACGCAGTAATTGCATAATTTCTTTGTTTTAGAAGGTTCAGGGGTCCGTACCTAGTTATCGTACCTTGTAGGCGGGCGCGGGGAAATAATACGTTATAAGTCACCGAAGTTTACAAAACTGTTAATGTACGATAATATGTCATTATTAATATGGGCGCAAATGGACATTTGGCCCAAGGGGGGCGTTTCAATGTGGCGGGTTTAGGGTTCGTAACTCTTCAGCGGACCCTGCCCCCTCACACCGTTCACGGTGTGAGGGGGTGCTCGTTTTGACTTTGCACACAAAAGCACCAGCACAGTGTTGCGCCGGTGATTGGTTAACCACGCGTTATGGTCGGTTTACTGTGTCTGTTTCAGTGATTTGGTGCAAAGACAACGTCCCGATCGGCGAGGATTCCAGCGTTTATCAGTTCATGCAGAGCGGCAACAAGTACAGGATGAAAATACTCAGGGCCGGCCACGACGATATCGGCCAGTACGTAGTCGAGGCGAAGGACACCAACGGCGTCCAAGTCACGGCCGCGTTTTCGGTCAATTTGTCATTCTTGTCCGAATAAGTGAGTTTTAAAACGCGGAACTCTTTTTTTTTTTTTTTTTTTTTAAATTCTTTGCCGAGTGCCGCCCGCTCGGATGCGAAATTTCCGCGTGTGAATTACATCGAAATTACGGTTTTTTTTAGGTCGACAGACAAGATAAACTACCGCCCCCCCCCCCACACATAATATACACACGCAAAGACCGTCGTAAAATAACCTACGAAGAAATCGTTAATTATTATTGTTTATCTCAAAGTTGTAAATTTCCACTATTTATTGTATAGCAAAAATATTATTTTACAATTTTGTTTATCTATTGTTATTATTATTATTATTGTTATTTTTTTTTTTTTTTTTTTTCAAATCAAATATTATTAATGAAAATTAACTAACGCTGACCGGCGACTCCCGTCCCGCCGCAGCCGCCGCCGCCGCCACCACCTTTCCTTGCCCGACGAATAAAATTGCAGACGTGCAGTTTCCATTCGTATTACGGGTGTCATTTGTTGTCTATTAATTAATAATAATATTGTTATAACCCGGAAAAAAAAAAAAAAAAAAAAAAAAATACGAATTGTCCGTGTTATGGTTACAACCGGCCACCGGTTCGTCGTATTTAGGTGTTTTTTTTTTTTTTTCATTCTTCGCGAATACCGTCAAGTCAACGCCAACCGAAACTCGCTTTTTTTATTTATTTACATAGGTAACAACAATCGCAACGTGTTATAATAATAATAATAATCGTGTATACCGTCTATCGGGCAATACGTTGCTGTCCGGATTCGAGCTTTTCGCAGTTAGACCCCCCCCCCCGCCCCGCGCACTCATATAATAAATGTGAATAATAAATAATATTATTACGATAATAATAGATATTATCAGCTGTTATTAACTATTAAATCATAAGACGATCATAAGTGTTTTAAATTAGTGTTTAATATATTTATTGTGCTATGTTATTTATTTTAGGTTGTAATATTTGTTTCGATTAAATAAATAACGTGTTTGATCAGAGTAAAATAAAAATTATAAAAAAAAAAAAAAAAAACCAACGTGAAATTTTTATTATTTTTATTACGCCCGGGCAATGATAAAGTGCCGTCGTCGACCCCCGGCCGTCCTTTGCCCGACCGCCACGCCGCGCTTGTCAGACTCGCGCCGGCCGACACTTTCGGCACGCGGACGGCAAAACGCGCGTGCGTACCGCGCGCCGCTGACGGTTTCTTGTGCCAACGGTAATAATATTTATGTTAACCCGTCTCTCACTCTATCGATCGAACACAATGTTAACTTGTACACGTACAATATATACAATATATACAATATATACAATATATATATATATATATTGAACAAAGAAAGGAAAAAAAGAAAAAACGAAGGAATTTAATAAATACGATAGTTTTTAAAATATACAGAAAAAACAGACAACTTTCATTATTGTTGGATGAAAATATGGCGCAGAGGTATTTCGAAGACAGGATGAAATGCTTTTCGAAAGAAGAAGAAAAAAAAAACACCCGGTACGGTTTACATAGGGTAAAAATGGTAGAACATCGTTCGCGTTTTATTCAACTGTCACTAAAGAACACACAAAAATAAACAAAAAAAAAAAAAAAAAAAATTCAAATACAAATACAATTAAAAATACAAATATCGGGTAAGTATAATATATAGATAGGCGTAGTAATAATTTGGGAGATTCGGTGGTAGGTATTTTAGCCGAGGTCACGCAAATGCGTTTGGGTTCGCATATAATAATATATAATAATGGGTAAAAAGTTATAGGAGTTTGTTACGTTTGTATACAATAATTGAAAATTCTAAAATAGGTTGTACGATGCGGTTGAAAATATGAAAAAAATCGTTCGGCGTCTCATTCCACCCCGTTGCGAGAACCATATAACCAGCCACCCCCCTATCCCCCCACAGCACTGACCTCTCTATATTGTCGCACGCGTGTAAATCCCCTTGAAAATAATTTAGAAATTTTTTCTACCCCTACAAAGAAAATAAAAGAGAGAAAAAAAAAATTAAAAAAAAGTAAAAAAAAAAAGAAGAAGAAAATAAATAAATACGAATTCCGGTCGTCTCCCAGCTTCTCCCCCCCCACCCGACCCACCCCCCGAAAAAAAAATTTGAAATCCTTCTTTCTCTCCCGCACACTTTGCCCCTCCCGCCCGTCCGCCCGACACTCTCCTCATTCTTAGTAAACTTGGATTTCGTAACGTATCTGTTTCATATACGTCTCATCTTGGGCCCGTCGACGGGTCAAACGTTCCACGCTGTTCCGGATCCCGTAAAACAGATAGATCAATAGGCCAATCAAGAGCCAGACGGTGAACCGCACCCATGTGGAGGCATCCAGTTGAGTCATGAGATAGACGTTAAGCACGACGCTGAGGCACGGCACGAACGGTACCCAGGGAACCTGAAATGGAACGACGAGTATTATTGGCTGGGACAGCTAATTTAGCCTGGCGGGTAGGATCTGGTCGTTATTTTTTTCAAAGACAAAACCAAAAATATACACCAGGAACGAAACCGGAGTAGTGAAAAAAAAAAAAAAAAATAGTACGGAACGCATCGACAGGAGGGATATTGTTAGGGCAGAGGACTTGTGGCTCCAAAAAAAAACACTAAATATGCATGCACTTGTGCACTTAAATGCGCTAGAATATGCTCGAATTGTTTATGAAATCGTTACCGTCCAATCGGGAAATAAGATCTTTTGATAAGACAACGTGTCTACTGTTTATAAATAAAATTAATAACCGTACAAATTATCAAATCGGCGATCCACAACTGTCTTTAGGTTGAACGTGCGCCCGCGAACAATCAACAACCATATTTTACGATACAAATAAAAAATGCGCTTCAAAATTAAATAAAATCGTCGATGGAGAAAACATTGAGAAAATTATAAATTGTACTCAATATTTCTCAAAAAGTGTAAAATAGAAGAACCATGCCCCAAACCAAAACACAAAACTCAAAATATGGATTTATACGCAAAATAAAATTAAAGGAGGAGGAGGACGGAGACGAAAGATAAGAAAGAGTCGACAACGAGTGGCGCCGGTGTAAAGATTATGTTTACGGGCCCGGTGTTGCGCAACGGCAAAATGGTCGGGTGTGTTTCGACCGTACAAGAACCGAAAGACGAGGAGAGGATCTCGGATGGTGCCGAGGGATTTTCACCGGTCCCGCGGACCAAGTCTACAACGGATTCGAAAATGTATATAATTCCGCGCCGGCGAGCTAAATAACGAGACTAGATTACGTTGAATGTTGGACGATTGGCGGATTGCGGTTGACGGGACAATGAGAAGCACAACAGAACCAAGCCAATGCCGAACACTCCGCAACCGGTGCCGGTGTACATGTCGAATTTCCCGTTGTTCTGTGCTGTGGATACGGTCCAGCAGAAACATATTGACACCACCACTGAAACAGAACAAATAATATCACTACGGTTTATTGTATCGCGTAAAATTGCTGCACGCGCGCCGGTGGTAAATGGTCCGACGTGAATTATTGCCGTTTCGTCACGAATCCTTCGCTCTTTAAATCCCTTGCCTCGCCCAGATCGCCCCCTCCCCCGATCAGTGATAAGTCCCGTACGGAGGCGTACGGCGGCAAATCCGCTAATCCTCACTAAGGTGGGTTAGGTAGAGTCGACCGTCGTCCGGTTTTACTGTCCCCCGTCAATTTTCACATCACTTTCTCGTGTCGCCGCGCGTTTCCTCTATTGCCTACCCCACCAGTAGCCACAACGGCGGCAGGCAATTGTCGTAGGACGACGCCCCGGCAATTCTCTGTCGGCGAACAAATACAAACGACTAGTACGATAGCACGGCGCGCGCTTACCGTAAATCATAATAATAATGGTCGAGACCCGGGCGGTACGCTTGGTGGTCAGCTGCGAGTTGGACAAGTTAAAGCTGGATGACAAAAGACGCATGAAAGAAATGCCGAACCGTCCGCCGTCGCTGACCTTGGCGTCTTCGTTGTTCTCGTTCGTGAAACGCAATATGAGCACGCAAATGCACACCAAAGAGTACGCCATCAATGTGCCGATCGACATCATGTTCATCAGTTGCTGTAGATCGAACAGACTGGACAGGATGGCTGTCCGCGCGAAACAAAAACCAATCGATTATTTCCATAAACGCCGTACACGCGAACCGATAACGGCACAATCGGTTCGATTTGGCCGATTTGCGAGGTTTTCCCGTAAGACTTGTTTTTCAGCCAACAAAAAAAAAAAAAAAAAAAACCCGCCCCCTCAGCACAATATCCCGGTGGTGTGTGCGCTTTAATCGGGCAATCATCTCTAGAATCGTATTATTTAAGACGTCAGCAATAGAGATATATATATAATTCTTAACGCGGTACGAAGTTTGTTATTCGGGTTTGTTATTTTTAATTCCGTGTGAGATGAATACAAATTGGACGATTGCGGGTACGAATTAACGAAAAAAAAAAAAAAAATTTTCGTTAAATTCTGTGCGCAATATTAATTGGACTACACCAACGATAATGTTGTTAAAAATACCGCAACGTTAATTACAATTTATTTTTCGTTATCGAACGTTCGGTAGATTGTTTTATTATTTAATTATTATTGTTATTGGACTACGACCGGCAAATGTATTACTACAGAACGCGTGTAGAAAATATTGAAAGCCCGCCGCGGTCGTTCGTGATTGTTCTTACCGGCGAAAAGTCCGCAGATCAATGTTCCCCAAAATGGTGTTTTAGTCTTGGCATCGACTTTGGAAAAAACGCTGAACAACAATCCGTCGGTGGCCATGGAGTACAAGATTCTGGGCAACGGGAAAAGAGTACCGATCATACTGGAAAAACAAAACAAAACAAAAACACATAATTACGACCATACGACCCTAGTTTAAATGTGAATTATTATTGTCGTTGCGGTAAAAAAATAATAAATCATTTTTATTTTTACTCGTTAGGATATAAAATAAAAATAAAAACTCAAACAACACTCGTTAGCGGTGTCGTGCGCGGGGAAGAGATGTTCGGCCGTTGTATACCTCTGCCGTTGGCATAAAAATACAAAACAACTACGAGACTATTGATTTTGTACCGAATTCTATCTTGAAATTAATTATATTGCAGCCAAGTTTTACAACAAAAATCTCGATTTATATCGAACAGATAAAAAGGCTTTTTTTTTATATATATATAATCCGGCAATTATATCTCCTATTGTGTCCAGAAGAATATTTCACGATTATCATTATTTACTACATCGGCCCTCGGTTGAAAATTCTCGGGCACGCCACTGCTTGTAAGTCGACGTGAGTGCCGTGGGGGGTCGTGTTTTTTATTATTTTTTTTTTTTTTTTTTTTTTATTACTATTATTGGACACTATCCATAAAATTGTGCGACCGCGCCAACGTGACCATTAATAACGTGCGGCGACCACCTGAATTTTTTTTTTTTTAGAAAATTTACAATGCCACGGCCGATTCTCCCACGCTAACAGGGCTGTTGTTTAATGGAGACAATACGATAATTATTTATTATGTAGTACATACAATACGACCGGGTAAAAAACTGTGCTTGGATTTTGATTTCGTTCATTTTTTTTTTTTTTTTTTTTTTTTTTTTGAGGAATGTTATTGATTTAATATCGATTTTTTTTTTGTATATATATACTTGATTTTAGATCATTTTTCTATATAAATATATTTATTTTTCCTAACTTTTTTTTCGGAGGGGTGCAATATCGTTTATAATTTTTTATTCATTAATAAGAAAATTATACAATCTGTACGCGTATGGCACAATAAGCACATTAGTGAATGTAGTAGAAATAAAACAATAGTATAAGTGAATAGTATTAAAAGTATTTACAATAGTCCCTATTTATAAAACAACACTAATATTATTTTGCATGAAATGCATAAATTGAAGAGGCTGTCCATCGACAGTACTTCGGCGGGAATTTTTTTTTTTTTTAAATCGTATTGTCATTAATATCAGCAGGGTTCGGGACGAATAGCTCTTTAAAACATGATATTAAGTGTAAAAATATGCACTAAAAACCGTGAAATAAGCATACAAATCTAAAAAAATATTTATTAATTAATAATTATTATTCAAGTAAATATTAGTATTAAAAAAAATACAACAGTTTTACTTTAAATTTTCAATAATCTGTATTATTTCTTGAAATAAGTATCTTCCTTAGCTATTCATACCTATACGAAAATTATAAGGAGCTACGCGATTTGTAGATAACAAAAATATATAATTGCATAAATATTTTTTTTTTTTTTACATGTACAGTTTTTGTTTAAACTATGATAAATTTGTCAAAATATGCACAAAAAAAAAAAAAAAATTAAAAAGCACAAAAGTCGACAAATATTGTAAAAATAAGCAAATTCAAAATTCAGATTTGATATCACGGTAATCCGAAATGCATTTGTTTCGCACGCTGCTATATTTTACAAATAAATAACAAAAGTATGCGGATGCTATAAGTGCCTGGTCATTATTATTAATATAATTTTTTTTTTTTTTTTTTTAAATTTGAACGTGTGAATTAACACGTAATTTAAATAATACGTTTGGTTCTAATTTCGTTTTTACCATTCCGTCATAATGTTTCAATATTAAAATTTGTTTCCAACAATAAAAAAAAAATAGCACGCACCGTTATAGCGCATGCAATATTAACGTTAAAGTTTAATAAGTTATTAGGGTGTCCAGCCACGGACGCGAAGGACGTCCCCGTCGGGTGTTTGCGGAATCGAGATAAGCTATTAAAATGTAATACGAAACAATTTTTAATTGAGAAACGCAAAAACGGTTCTCTGTACGAGAAACGCGCCCGGAATCGGTTCCTTGTTAACGAAATCAACGTGAACCAATTCATTTTCAAAATGGATTTTCCGGTCATCGGGTTCAACACACGCCGAAACGGGTAAACACGCAAATCGCATTTCGATTTATTGTCACGTCCGAGCATCGCAAACGACGTTGCACGACAACATTATATATATATTCTTATATTATTATTTTTCTATTATTATTATTATTATTATTATTATTATTAACGTGTATACATACTTTGTGCAGAGTGCGAATACTGCTCCAACTGTAACGACCCACTCGAGGATATGCCATTCCAATTGTTGGTAAATATGAGGAAACGGAGCTTCCGGATCCTATAGAAATACACATTTAAGTGGAAATAAATTATATAAACATCGCATAATAATCGAGGTGCGTAAATAAATAAATAAAAAAATTCGAAATATAATCGAATAATATTCAATTGTAATATTCAACGATTTACAAACAGTACGTTACTTTACGCGTGCGTTTTCTAAACTTATTATTATTATTATTATTATTTTTTTTTTTTCAACAACCAATCGAATTAACCTATTAAGGTAGTGTTAAACAAATTATTAACAACAACAAAAAAAAAAAATGTCTTTGTCGAATACTGCATATGACAACACCATCCCCTACCATAAATGTTAAAAATATATAAATATTTTTTTTTAAATGGATTTCAATACCGCGCTGTAACCCGTTAAATATATCGACAAAATCGGACGACAATTACTCGCCCGACAGTTAGAGAAGAATAGTAAAGGACCTATTCAAATGGCATAGTTCAATGTCGCATGTAATATTCTAAAATAACTATAGGAAAAACGACCATGTGCCGTTTTAAAATGTACAACCCCGTGTACTCGGTAGGTTAGGTTTATCTAATTATTAAGTATTACAAAAATAGAGCTATAAAGCTAAAAAAAATAGTCTATTTGTTTAAAACGTATTAATGAAATTTAGCCTAACTAAAAGAGATTTAATATATAAATGATTGTAAGTAGATGCGATTGACTGAGTAATGTAATATTAAACGTGCTTTTAAAGTACAAATAGTGAATGTTAAATAAAATTAGAAATTATATTTTATGTGTATAATTAGAACACTAATAGCCCCTACTGTAGATGTTAAAAATATATATTTTTTTTAAAACGGATTTCAATACCGCGCTGTAACCCGTTAAATATATCGACAAAATCGGACGACAATTACTCGCCCTATAGCTAGAGAAGAATAGTAAAAAAACCTATTCAAATGGTAAAGTTCAATGTCACCTGTAATATTCTAAAATAGCTATAGGACAAACGATTAAGTGCCGTTTTAAAATGTACAACCCCGTGTACTCGGGTAGGTTAGGTATTAACTATTAAGTACTACGAAAAGAGAGCTTATAAAGCTAAACAAAAAATAGTCTATTTATTTAAAACGTATTAATGAAATTTAGCCTAACAAAAAAATATTTAATATATAAATGATTGTAAGTAGATGCGATTGACTGAGTAATGTAATTTTAAACGTGCTTTTAAAGTACGAATAGTGAATGTTGAATAAAATTATAAATTATGTGTTATGTGAACAAATAGAACACTAATGGTTCGTACCGTCAAATAGTCGCGATAAATTACGGTGATAAACGGTATAGGTGCGCGTATACAAATAACCGTGGAAAAATAAAAACCCCGTCAGTTTTGCCAAATAAACAAAACAAAAACAATCTATTTTATTATACCTTCCAGAAAAAAAAAAAAATATAACGGATTTACAATAAAGTATATAAATTCGGTTTATTTAGAACATTTTCCGGTCCCGAAACTGTATTGTGTTGACTCTTATAGATTTCGTAATTAAAAACGGAAACCCGTTAAAACCCATCGTTTATATCGCAAATATTACGGTGCAACCGTATTCCGAATGTTTAATAATAACGACCGCCGAAACGCCCACGGGTCGGCACCACGGTACGACGTAAAATCGATCGAAATCGTTTTCAAAAGTCCCGTGCGCGAACGGAAACGGAAACGTATTCGATTCGACGGCTTAATCCGGTACCGCACGTATTCGCACGCCGCGAATAGACGTCGGATTTCGCGAAAATCTGTCCCGGGAATAACCATTCTTGTACCCACGTCCGCTAAAAATGCTATTATTTCGAGGTTTTGACAAGCAAATACGTATTCGTTTCGTACACGCGCCGAACACGGTTTTTATAAAAATTCTAACAGCGGAATTACTCGACGTAATAGTATACGCGTTGCGCTCGTTTTTTTTTTATAAACGTTAGGCGATTTATTATATAATTGTAATATGGTTATGGAGATACGCAGATCGTGTTATTTTTATTTTTTTTTTTTTTCATTTTATTATTAATATTATTATTTTTTTTTTTCCCTCTTTTTCTTTTTTTCTATACCCGAGAACAATTATTTTTACTACAGGACAGACCCCGGTGAACCGCAATCATTATTAAAATGCGATTGTGTTAATCGAATTAAAAGTGTATTTTTAATGCGTACACGCGCAATAATGAACGTAAAGAATTACCATATCACAACGATAAAATAATTATTGGACACAATCGAAACGCGATTATTAGAGTACGTAGTGCCGCCGGTGGCGTATTTCGGATTTCGATGTCCCGGGTACGCATTTTTTTTCGTGCACCTTCCTCCGGGCCTATTTTTTTTTTTTTTTTTTTTTTTTTTTTATGTTCTAGCTACTAACAGGCTAGAGTGTAAGTGGTGCGCTCATGTAGAAATTATTAGTATATTATTTACAAATTAATATATTTACTTAAAGATAATACAAATAAATACCAAAGGTTACAGCACAGTGCACTGACGATAAATTGTTATACGGTCAACACCGGTGTTCCCCCGCCAAAGTTTCAAAACCGGTGTAAAAAAAAAAAAAAAAAAAAAAAAAAAAAAGTCCATGAAATATGAACGAAACATATAGACTTTTATCGATTTCTAAAACACAACGGCATAAGACGTGTGTGCATGTGTGACCGTGTAGAATCGTTTAAGGTTGTTTTGTTGGTTTATTTTTGTGTACTTATGCGCACTGTTTAATGACGTCGAGTGTATATTATACAATTTTTTTTAAAAATATATTTAAATACCGTTGTAGTTTACGTCTGTGTTCCGCAATAACCGTATGAAACGTTTAACAATCACCGGCCGTGTACACGGAACACGCGTTTGATTATTCCACAATAGGGAATCGATTCCGATAAAGTTCGTCTTGAAAAATATGGATACGGACAATTTTTAAGGTTTTTTAAAGTATTATTTTTACGGTGTGCAATATGGTTGAAATTCTCCCAGCCAATATATTGCTAGCCCCTCCCCCCCCCCTTGCCGAAAGATTTCTGCCTGGAGCAATTTGTTTCTTTAAAATTAACAAACCGTTAATAATCATAATAATGGTAGAAAAAAACTAGAATTAACCGAGTGAAAACGTAGTGAATAAAATAGTCAGCATTTTTTTTTTTTTTTTTTACTATAGCCGTTGGTAAAAACTATGGATAACGCACCCGGTGTATTTCGTTGTAAGTTCTGGCATTACTAACGGATTTGAGGATTTTTTTTTTTTTTTTTTTAATTGCGTTTCGCAACCGAAAAGTTTCCGACCAAACTTGGCGGCGAACCGATCGCTAAGTAGTGTACGGTGGCCCGGCCGACATAAAAATGTACGAAAAATGCGTTTCGACGGTAGAGCATATTATAAAACCCAGTACAAGCGTAATAAAACATTTGGTTTTTTTTTTTTTTTTTTATTATTATTATTCATTTTAATCGCGCTATATATTGCGCAAACGATTCGGGGCTCGACGTCCCGGGAGTAACGGGTCGGTACCTATATCTATCTATATATATATATATATAGGTAATCTAAGAGGAAAGCCACCACAATAGTACTTGAATAAATAACGAATACAAACGGCGAACATAATGATAATTACGATGAATATTGTATATATATATAGAGAGAGAGAGATAAAAAGGAACGGTTTAACGAAAATGAATTTCGCGTTACTCCGACGGCGGTTGTTAACAAAATTAACTTATCCGAAGAAGAAACGCCGCCGCCGCCGCCGCCGAGGCAGCCATCGATCGGAATCGGAAACACGCCGCGGGCGTTTTCGTTTGTTCGGTTCGCGGTTTAGCCCGACGTCGTTGTTATGTAATTCGATAATGTGGTACGCGAATATGCGATACGAAACCGTAGATTTTGCGTTTCCGCTAAAACAATCGTTTTGTCGGCAGTTCCCCCCGGTACACGCGAAACCGACGCCAGTGACACGGCAACGGCGCGGGGTATAAGATTTTTTTATTATTATTATTATTATTATTATTATTATTTTTCACCGACGTGTCCGACGCGCGCGGTTGCCGGTATATTATCCGTCCGCCAAACGGCTGTCAGACGCCTCCGCGGAAAATACGGAATTACGGGAGTTTTACACGTATCTGTACGCGAAATGCCCCGGACATTAAAAAAAAAAAAAAAAAAAAAAAAAAACATTGACACGTACACCGTACGGACGTTTTCTATGCAAAAATCGAATACCGATAAATAGAAATTGATATAATTACAAATCACCATTGCGGCCGGCTATTGAAATCCACCGGTACATAGCATACGAGGCCTGTCTAGCAGAACGTCCGCGTTGAAATAAATAGAAGACAGTGTTCGGAATTAAAACGGGGTTCCGCGGTAAAAACGTCCGATCGAAAATAATGAAAAAACGATAATAATAAAATATTAGCGATTCGGCTCTGCGGAGTTTATCTTAAATCGTGCTATTAACCCAACGAAGTGATAAAAAAGTGTTTATGAATTCCATCAATCTGCCGAGCAATACGCTGGGTTGGCAGACGGATTTTCAATGTTTAACGATTATCGAAATCTGTCGAATTTAATTGTATTTTTAATCGTTTTAAAAACGTGAGATCTTCGCGACGAACAGCAAAAAAAAAAAAAAACAAATTGACACTCGACTCGCCGTGACTTTATGTTAAATTATTCGCATTGCGGAGACACGTCGTCGCATTAAATTATAAAACTCAAGATAAATAAATTACAAAACAAAAAAAAAATCCCAATATCGAAAATAACAAAAAACCGTCGTTGCGCAAACATTGCCGTTCTTTTGCCATTATTAAGGAAAATCGAATAAATAAATGTCCTCGAAAACGCTAATAAAAAGCTCACTCGGCGTTATTGATCGTAACAAGATTTTTGGGTAGAAAAGTCGTAAACAGAGACACACACACAAAAAAAAAACAACTCATACCGGTACATTAAAACTCACTAATACATTACTGGCTATGCTCAGAATGTAAAAAAAATCGTGCATTATCGTATTTTATAATGCTACGAAAAGTCGATAAAATAAGATCATATCGTTTTTGGCAGCGGTTACAGTGCATTGCGCCTGTATTTACTTGCGGGTGTATAAATATAGTTTATACCGTAACAATAGGTATGAATAGGTGAAATGTGCACAAATAAAATTTTTATATTTATTAACGAGTTAAATCATATCGTACGTGAATATGCTAAATTTACCGTTCATTCTTAAACGCGATGCAATTGATGCATAATATACGGAGTGTCTGTGGAATGCCTACTCGAGAATAACAGATATTGAAATGTATGTCGAAGTGTGATAAAACGCAGAGAATTTTTTTACTCTTTTAATATATATATATATTTATATATGATACGAAATATTTTTTTCATTTAGATAACAAGGAACGATATTTGATAGTAATTCGTAAATCTAAAAAAAATAGAAATTTTTTTCTTTTACAACGCACAAATTGTTTAATTGCACAAGACATGCTTCCGCGGCACTTTAAATTACACGCATAGGTGCAACTAAAGGGGGTGCTAAGGGAACTTTAGCATCCCCGGGTTCAAAATTAAGACCCCTCCCTCCCCCCCAAAAAAAAATCCCTGGCCATCATTATTAATTTTTACATTAAAAAAAAAAATGTGCCACGATGCGAAAATTGCCAAACATTTGGTCACATTCAAAACTAAGGTTTGAAAACATCATAGTGTGTGAAATGTAGCGAAGGATAAACTTCGCTAAACTACTCCAAGTCTAAGAAACCAAAGGCAATATGCACAAACTGTGGAGAAGAGCACACTTAAAATTGGAAAGGATGCTTTGCTTATAAAAAAAACAGTAGAAAAAGTTAATGAAAAAAAAATTACAGCACTACAATGAATACAACAGAAACATGTGAAACCAGTCACTCGAGATGTTTCTTTTGCACAGATCTTGCACAGATGATTAGTCAATAGTTCTTCGAATGACAAACACAAGGGTCCACAAACTCCGACTCATTGTCAACAGGAAAAAAAAATGTACCATCGCTATCCGACGTAATGGCAAGCATTAGCAAAAATAAACGACAGGCTTGAAAAAAGCCAATGTGATAATAAATAAATCTGCCTACAATAGCAGACGAAATCCAAAAGTTTGCTCCGAATACGAGACAAGGCTAGATCACTATCTCAATAGCTATCCAACTATTATACAACTCCAAGGGCATTAGACGTCATTTGCATCATAAACTATACGACTTAGTTTAAGAACTTACATTAAAAGCGGGAACCACTTCATTGGAAGTGTGACTTCATCAACGTATAAAGTATAAATTAACATCTAGTATGTAAGATATATATTTATAAAAACCTTCGAGGTCGTTTAAATAATAAAGCCCAGGGTATTTAAACAAAAAAAAATCGATATTTTCTTTTGAAGTATTTTATTTTAGATTTGTAAAAAAAAAAAAAAAAAAAATAGTTTCAGGTTTCATTGATCGTAACAATAACGACTACAATAAATATTATCAATGACATTATGCTTTGAGATATTGTTATTGGTCGAGTAATTGCGGAGTAATCATTAAGAATCCCCACCTCCCTACCGGTTTTGTGGACTGTTAACAATTTTAGAATCCTCTGAAATTTAAGGCTAGTTTCGCCTATGATTGCGCAAAATGTTAGGCGATTTACATTTACATCTATTTATCTATCACGTTTGCCCTTACATGAACACATTTTGTATCCTCGACCACATCCGTCTGATTAGTCCACAGTCTAAAACCATATTATTTGACTGAATTGCGTATTGTAAATAATATTACGGAAAAAGCCGTATTATTAACCCGATTAAAATTTTATCCGTCATCAATTTATTACTAGGAAAATTATCTAATATTCCGCCCGTGGTTTGTATAGTACCCTATACAGAACGTTTTAAATCACTTAATTTAACATTGTTCACAGTCGACCGGATACTGTTGATATTAGCCGGAAAATGTCAACATTATCCAAATGTTAATATTACCCGTAATATATATATGCCGTAGGCACTTCATGAAATACATGAAATTATTTCACGACTTTTCATGAAATGGTTACTCGGATTTGACATCGTGTAGTAGTATTTTCCGCCACGAGTCGACCATTTTTTTGTATCAAAATAAAATATTTACCGCACACACAACTATTATTTTATTCTAATCATGTGTGAAATGTAAGTCGGACAATTTATTCCGTAAATGAATAAGTTACACGGAGTAGAGGAACCGATCACGGTTTTATAAAATAGTGTAAGAGTATAAAAAGTTTTATAATACCCGGGAAAAGCGCAGTGTGCTACCACAAGTTTTATTTTGGATTAACAAGTTAAGAAACAAAATTAATTAACTTTACGTGAAACTATCAAGTCGTATCTGGGGGCCGGGGGTTCCTAAGCAGTTTGTTCGAATAAAAAAAAATACTTATCAAAGAAAACCGCGTACTTGTTACAGAGGGTAACAGCCGTTGTCGCGATTCGTTGTCCTGCTCAAATGAATTAAAAATGTCACAAATTACAACATTTATCTTTTCCGTTTTGTATTTTGTGTGTCGATATCCAAGTGACCTAAATAGTTATTTATTTAGAAAACATTTCGATATCGCACCGGCGCACACGTAACACAAATACTGGTCGAGTGTGGTAATTAATTTTTGTCGGCGCACAATGCGATCGCGAAAAAAATTACACGATGTCGGAACCAAGTGACCCTTTTCGCGAAGCGGCTTACGGGCCGTACGCACGGATATGTTAAATCTGAAACCGTCAAAATCCACCGGCGAAATACGACAACGACACGTCATTTCGACGACGGAATTATTGGGCGTTGTGCATTGCCGATTAACGAATATTATTATTAAACGCCGAACAACGGGTCGCGTATACGGTCCCGTCGCGTACCGGCAAAACACAGGCGGACGGCAAATATATAATTCAAAAATAAAATTCCGAAAATAATGCGTTTTAAGGCCGGCCGTTTTGGAGGTTGTTCGCGTATTTGGCGGCCGAGCGTCAAAACGCGCAGAGATTTTTAACGTAACGCACTGTTTTCTTATCGGATTTCAAATAGACGAACGCGTACAAATAATCGGAATACTATGTATCGTCGACAAATGTTGACAAAAGAATTATTTTTTTTTTTTTCTAGCTCGCTATCGGTGTACAACTCTTCGGGGCGTCCCGCGTGTAAACACTATACCGTGCATCATTCTACACGGGTAAAAGTAATGGTGGGTTTTTTTTTTTTTCTTTTTTTTAAATATACACGCGGTATTATTTATTACTATTATTGTTACTATTATTATTCCGAATATGCGATACGTAATATAGTATAACGAACTAGAGTTGTGTACCTGGCTGTAGTACGGCCACATGAGCGTCAGTATGACGGCAACGCTGCAATACGATAACGTGATGATGGACAACGATATAACTATTGCCAATGGTATGTCTCTCGTTGGTCTTTTAGCTTCTTCGCCTTGAATAATATGCACACGCGACAAAAAAAAAAAAAAAAAACACAAATAAAAATTATGTAATAATAATAATTACCCGTTCGTTTAACGATACGATACACATATCTTAAGCTGAGCTCCCCGAGCACGGGGGGCGGAGAGCGGCGCTCAAAAGATAGAAATTAAGGATTGGCGGAAATAGTGCCAGAGTATAATTTCTTATGAAAAATATGATTCGATTGTGGGGGGGGGGGCGAGACGAAATACGAAGACGTGCGAGGGCCGTGAGAACGGGACTGAGATAGTTGCGACACGCGGGTTGGAAAATGTGCGAGTCGGTCAGTCGAGGCTACAAGAATAGTTTGGGCGGACGGAGAGGGACGAGAAGACGCGAATGAGGAGCGCCGAGGTTTTCGCGTAAACGATGCGGGAGACCGAGTCAAACGCGGTGGGTTACAGCCCAAGTGGCCAGCCCCCAAAAAATATGGAAAATATGGCGGAATAGAAGAAAAATCGTAATTGTTCACCTGTAGTGGCTATGGCGTCGAATCCGACGAACCCGTAAAAGCACGTGGCCGCTCCCAAAAACACACCGGACCAACCGAACGGCAAGAAACCTCCTTCGCCGCCGTTTACATCCGACGGTATATTGTCTTTCGGTAGGTTCCAGTTGTTAAAGTCGGCTGAAATTTCGCGGTCACGATTCACAATATGTTAAATAATGTAATATTTGCACGTAGTTTTGTTCGTCGCCGTTGTGTGCGATAACATTAAATACCGTAGGACGTACGTACCTTTGAAAATTCCCGTCACAACCACTATGGAGACCGTGAGCAAGTTGACGACCGTAAACACCTTGTTGAGCATAGATGATTCCCTCATTCCCCAAGCGATTAACACTAAAAAAAAAAAAATTAAATAAAAAATAAGGAAATCTCAAACAGTTATACAATCACAGTGTTTTTTTTTTTTTTTTTTTTTAAGTTCTCTAAAACAAAAAAACAAAAAAACTAGAGATACGGATACGGTACTTACGGGTCAACATCAGTATGGATGTGAACGAAAATAAATCCGGGTACGGTGCCAAAAACGAAAAGTGCATAGGAAACATATCCTGGAAAAATTTTCTCATCGGGTAGCCGAGGGGCTTGTCGACATGGCCGCTTAGAGCTCTCGCGATACTTGCGCATCCTGTACAAATAATAATTATAATAATTATTGTTGTGCAATTGAATTAAATTTTTTAACTAAGGTTTCCCCCCCCCCCCGACGTGGCGCGTCTGTGTTCTCTAAATTATTATTATTATTATTATTAACAATAGGAAATGATTATCAATTGAACGGGCGCGCGCGCGCGTTACGTTAATCGATAGTGAAGATTAACTTCACTGGTGGGCATTGTTGGTGCACCCTACACAATTGCAATTAAAATTTCTGTTTAATATGCCGCAACGTCTACGCCACCACCGTGGTCAATCGCATCAATTAACAAACGATAGACATCGTATTGGGCTAATACACCCGCTGCAATACAGACGAATATCATACTGCGGACCGTATAGAGTTTTTAAAAATGAAATTGAATTACTCGATAAAATTACGTTATACCGTAACGCAATGCCGAGACCGTGGTCGTTACACGGGTAAACGGTACACGGTTTACGTTTGAACGTTAAAAAGTTTGTCGAGAATATTTTGTACGGCGACAAACGGGAATTAAAAAAAAAAAAAAAAAAAAAAAAAAAAAACATTAATAACACGTTTCGTTGAAATATTCTATATTTGGACCGCGTAAAGTCTATAATTTCTCTTTTTAACCGTGCAACTCTAAACCCGTCGCACGACGAAAATAACTTAAGGCGGCTGCAGACGATACAATAAAATCGCGCAAAAAGCCTGACAAAAGTGCGAGGCTCGGGACTGACGGATATGATTAATCTGTATTCTAGTTTTCCAGTGTTTGATCGAGGCGATTATTGATATTCGAAAAATCAAACGTGTTAGATTTTGATATATAAATAATGGAAATTTACGTTTTGACGCTGTAAGTCCAACAAAAAAAAAAAAAAAAAAAAAAAAATACATTGAAAAATGAATTATAAATATATATGGAAAAAAAAAATCCTAAAATGCAAAATATTTAATATATTGTCCGACAAAAAGCCCATTATTCGGTTAGTTGAAATGAAAATGCCTTAAATGATCGAACACATTTACTGTTACTTAGTTATATGTACGCCATAAAACAACTGTATATACCGATGAAGACGATGTCATTTCCGTTAAGTGTATAAAACGAAAATAATTGTTTGCGACGTTTTTATCGAGTAGTTTTAATCGGATTCGGGTTTTCCTAATCCATATCGTAATGTGGACATTGTGTCAAATATGTTCGTAACCAATAAACCGTCATTCGAAAAATGATATTAATTAAATCATAGAATGTAATAAAGGTTCCACTGGCAATTCGAAATAACTGTAAACTGAAAAATATATAAGAGTAACGTATGAAAATGTTTTATAAAGGCCGCGGTTAGGGTGAACGCAATTACGAAACTACGATATATTCAAAATGAACACCGGGACGGTATCCGTAGACAATTTATCCGCAGGTGAATAGCAAAACTGTTTGGGAAAATGTGTTTGGTTTTGATATCGTGCGATTGTACGGATGCAAAATGTAAGGTATATGAATTCGGTATTATTTTTACCATCATTTTTTTTTTTTTTTTCTCGTTGAATTATTCCATCGCATTGATTTCGGATAAGATTATATTTGTAGAAAATTCAAATTATCCGCGTTCGGACGGACGGCCTGTAATATATGTCTACCTCCGAACCGTGTTGTATATAAAAAACGACGGTGTTCGAGTCTCTCGTGAACATTTTTATTTTCGCTGGTAATTGGTTTGTTATTTCCTGAATATATTGAAAACGACAACGTCTAGACGTCTTAACGAATAATAATAATATAACGTATCATGTCAGCGAACCGCAAACCTTGGACGAATAATCGCGAACGTAGTTTCCGGTCGTTATTCGGCGCGATGCTTCAGTTTCGAATTGTCACATTTATTACACGAACGACATTTCGATAACATACTGTCAGTACTGATCGATGACGGATTTTATTATCATTATAATATCAGGTAAGTATATATATATATATATATATATATATAATGTGATATAATATAATGTAATACAGCCAACGGAACCGTGTGGCCAAAAAAAAAAAAAAGAAGAAAAAAAAGATATTTCACGCCACGGGCACACATATTCCGCTATTATTGCAGGCGGCAAGTTAAAAAAAAAAAAAAAAAAAAAAACAGGATATAATGTCTTATATATTATAATATATATTTGACGATTTGATTTATATCTGTACGCAGCGATAAATCATCGCAAACGAAAAACGATTCTGGACGAAATTCGGTTAAACGCGCTTTGTTAAATTTCAATCGAATTCAATTGGAAATTGTATCGATTTGTAACAGTAAAATCGCGTTTTTAACGAATTTTAAATAGAAATCGGAACTTACAACGAGGCGATAAAAAAAATTGTATAAAATTTTTATTCGCATAAAATCAACAAAAAAAAATATATCAAAATTCTATAAAATAATGTCAAATAATTTAATCGAAAAATAACCTCGTCAATACGTTAACTGAGATCAGTGGCGTACGCAAAGGGGGTGAGGGGACTAAAAGGCTGAAGCCGTATTTATATATATACATTTTTTTTTTTTTTTTTTAAATATTTTTCAAGTTTCAATTGTAATAAACTAGTAAGGACGTGTTTTCATAAAAAAAAAAAACCACTATATTTCGTAAGCAAACTACTTAATTTACCACCGTTGTCCATTAATAACCTTACTCTAAATTACTTTATTATGTTAACAAGATTATTATTTTTAACTAACTCTGATGACACACGTTATTTTAACATTGTATTTTTTTATTATTATTATTATTATTATTACCAGAAAAAATTGTTCAAAGATATCATGGAATTATCTGCAATTATCAGACCGGACGAAAGAAAACAATTGTATTTTACTTCCTATTTTTTTTGTTTGTTTATATATCTTATATTTATTACCAGTCCGAACTTATAATTCACCTACTGACCTTTTTTTATTTTTCAAACTTGTGACAACTGATTATTTATTAATTTCCAAACTCCTCCCCCCCCCCTCACCCAACGAAGAATCTTGCGTACGCCACTGACCGAGATATTAAAGTTGTTTTATTAAGTTTTTGATTGGAGTAAAATTTCCTGTCTAAAAGTTGTTCACATCATGATAAAATACCAATACGTTCAGAATCTAAACCAGTGATATTTAATACCGATTATTATCGACGGTAACGTAATAGTGGCTGATGGAAACACACCGTCATAATCCAATCTGTATGAAAATAATATTTTCGAAAAATCTAAACCGTGTTTATCCGGAATCAAAATCCGATATTCGCGAGCACGTCATCAGCAAATGTCGGCGAGATTTAATGTTTTCCCGGATTATAACATTTAACCGTTCCCCTTGATAATTAATATCTCAAAAATTTGTAATATTTTAAGAGTTGTCCAAGTGTGATGTTAGTGGTGTTAGTACTCAGGGTCGGCCTTCCGTTCAGTTCACTGTGTATTTATGTGTTCTCCATAATCACAAGGAAAAAAACAAATGAAAACGCATTGCGGGCTTTAAATTCTTCTAAACAGGACAACGATTAAACAACGTTTAAATTAAACGCACGAGGTCCTTGATCTCAGAGGAGGTGAAATTAAAAATAAATTCGCCGAATATTTATCATTTTAGATCTCCCAAAAGAGCCATTGTAAACTCTTTAAAAATTTGTAAATTAATAAACTGTCAATTGTATTTATGTTATTTAACTTTTACTCTATTCTCTCGTTACTAACACTGCGGGCCTCGATGATATTTAAACTCGTTCATTTAATAATCAAAAACAGCAACATTAAAAAAATTACATATTATTTTGAATCAATTATTTTTAACGGTCCTCCGGATCATTCCGACCCTGTTAGTATTTAACGTGAGGTTACTATATATTAATTTTTTTTTATAGAAGTGATAGATTATCGTTAATTTGCTCATTAAGTATTGTTGATGAACAATATTTAATTTTTATTTTCGGGTCATCGGTTAAAATAATTATCTATAAATTGTCGTGCACTCACCAATACTGTATTCCAGGATTAAATCCCATCCAATGAGGAACGCCACAATTTCTCCGATACCCACATAGCTGAAGGCATACGCTGAACCAGCTTTCGGCACGCGACTCGCAAATTCCGCATAACATAATCCTGAATGAAAAATTAAAAAATAAAAATTCGCCTAATTAATAAACTGATTTTCCATATAAAATTGATAAATATTTTTTTTAATAAATGAATAGTCCTCGAGTTCCAATATTCTATACCCAATAGCAGTCCTATATATTAAACGTGTCCGTTCCCGTGTTAAATATGTTTAATATTGTTTTTTTTTTCGTTTACAAAACGAGTGAATTTTCTATTTTTCAAATATAATAAAACAAATAAATCATGTTGAAAAAATAATTTCACGTTTTTAATAATAATTACCCACTTTAAAACGAGTTAATCGGTCAATATCAATAGTTTCTATAGAATATTTTTGTTTTTTTTTTTTTTGTCGTTAAACTAGATATATATTATTATAATTATATTTCATTGATTCCTAACCTAGTTGGATATGAACTTTGAAGTATTAGTAGATAAAAATATTATCGTATACAGTTTCAAAAGAGTATTCGTTGAAAAAGAAAAAGAAAACAAAAAACAAAAAACGATTGTAACGAATTTGTATCCCTCGATATATGCCTCTATTGTGCGCGATATTAGATACCAATTAGATCTCATTGATTTTGTTTAACCGTAACAATAAACTTGTGTCCGCAGTCGCGAAATCGTTAAGAAAAAAAAAAAATACATATTTAAAATATTACTCGGGTTTATACGAGAATTCGTTAACACGAAAACTATTTAATTTGTAAACTAAAATAATAATTACGGTTCCCGGTGCTTCAGAACAATATAATGTGCATACAAACACTTTATTATAATTCAGCTAGAAAAAAAAAAAAAAAAAAATAGAAAAAAATAGTTAAAAAAAAAAAAAAAATCGTTGAAACGATTATACGAGTAGAACTAAATACTGTTGACAAGGTTATAGTCACTCGTTACTGATTTATTTATTTTTTTTTTTTTGTTTTGTTTTCCAGTAGTGAACAAAAAATTGTAAAATATATTATGGTAATCCAGTGGTTCCTAGCCTAGGAGCGGAATTCGGTCACTGCGCTAGAGGAAATCAAAGTAATGCCTACAACTATATTGTCACACTAAACGATAATCGAACGTATCACAATACGGATGATTTTTATTTTTTTTTAAAACTAACAGATTATCTATTAAGGTTTTTTTTTTAAATATTTATTTAGGCCGTAGTTATTTTTATATTTCGAATTGTAAACGATCTTGCCCGCATTATATTTACCAGATAACGCCGAAGCCACGGCGGCGAAAGCAAACGACAAAACTACCGCGGGTCCGGTGAACTTGACCGCCACTTCTCCGGCCAGTACGTAAGCGCCGAGTCCCAAAGTGGAACCGACGCCCAGAGACACCAAATCGACCAAGCCCAACACGCGGTTGAGCTGATGTTTCGATGGTTCCTGGCTCAAATCCGATTCTTTTTTGCGTCTCAACATGGTTTTCAGAATGGACTGGTCGTTCTGAAACAAATAAGATAAAAAAAAAAAAAACCAATTAATTTCGCATCCTCGACACAACACATTGACGAATAAAATTCATTCAATTTCTGTACAGCTCGTTATCTTAAAACGCTTGTGTACGCACGGCGGGGCTTAAGTCCCGATAAATACATTTTTAATCTCGTTCGTTGCCGAGGTTAACAAGTTGTGGCAGGCACGTTTGTTTGCACGTAACGCAAATTAAATAATAATAATAGCTTTTGATTGTTTTAACATGATTATATTAAAAGCGAGATTGTTTTTTGTTTGTTTTAAAGTTGTCGACGTTGAGACACCGCGTGTTCGCTACAGAATACGGCGTGGACCCCGGGGCGGTAGTCGGGTTTTTTTTTTCACTTTTTTTTTTTTTTTTTTTTTGTCTGCCAAAACAAACGGACGAACTTTAACGAGACTGTATTATAAAAACTTCGCGAGGTTTTTCCAATCTCGTTCGTAATTGTACATAACTATGGAAATTATTCCACGGACGGGGGGGAGGGGGAAACAAAAATAAAAAGGGACGAATATTTTTTCGTATTTTGTTAGGTACACAAATACAAGAATGGGTAATAATAACTTTTATCGACACATATATTGGCATTGTTTTTTTTTTGTACACTACGTCTGTAGTAGTGTACACCAATAAATCAAAAATATAACAAACGAGCGCACTGGTATTTTTTTTTTTTTTTTCGGACGTGGAAAGGTAACGTTGTTAAAAAAAAAAAATATACGTATATTTCTGACGCAAGGTGGTTTTTTGGCATTGAACGTGAAAGTATACGTAAACGGATTCGTTTTTTCGACAAACGCGTACCAAAATATATACCGATATGTTTTAGTTAATTTATTTAACTTAAAAATAAAAATCTTAATTAATTAACATCGTTTACTAGGTGGAATCATCTATCCATCTATTTTTTTATTTGTGTGTGTTGTCCGCCGGTACTTATTTGAATTGTTTTTTTTTTCAATGATTATTGACATAAATCAAAATAAATTTGTATGAAATCCTATCAATCGTTTTTAAATGTATCCCGCCGGAATATCGCGTTGGAAATGTAACATTTTAATTAATTTTACAAGCATGTTATTAAATGGGCATCGTTTAAAAAACGCTTAGTTTGGAGGCCGTCACAATGGCATTTGCCGTGGCCGTCTTAAATGCGAATATCAAAATTGTGTTTGCGTAAAACGAAAAACAAAAAAAAAAAAAAACCAAACCCGTTTAAATCTGTTTTAGAGATAAAACCACACATAGTGAAACGCACAGACGACAAACGTTTTAAAGACGACCTCAAAAGGCGGTTTTTTTTTTTTTTTTTTTTTTTCAATGAGTCGAATATTTGGATAATTGTAAAACACGCCGATAAGGTTGTGTTAAAAATGTATTCATCTACTTGATTGTATATAAAAGGCGTTTTATCTCAAAGGCCGATTTTTTTTTTTTTTTTTTTTTTTTTTAAGGTCTTTTCGTTTGCTTTACGTAAAACTGTACGTTTTAGCTATAGAGCCCGTTAGAAAGACAGTTTGCGGCAAACGCCACTGTAACGGCCTCTTAACGAGTAGTTGGCTGTGTCCCAGACCGACTGTACTGCAAACCGACGATTGAATAAAACGTACATTGTGAATAAATTAAACGATTTAAGTAAAATACTACAACGAATAAAATATTATTTTGGCGGTTAAACGTCGGAAAAAAAAAAAATAATAATATAAACTGTGTACGTACATACAGTGAACGGGTCTAACTGTTCAACCCGACGTGGAGAAATTGAAGACAATTAAACGTCGACCGGATTTTAGTAAAATGTCGACTAAAGTATACGGTTTTCGGTATAAAATTGTCCTACATAGAGGACAATTATCTTTTTCGTGTATAATTTTTTTTTACGTCCGATACAAACAGTTGTACTAATAACCTAACGAACTAATATTACTCGTCGTCGTCGTCGTCGTCGTTTGTTTGTTTGTTTTTTTTTTTTTTTAAATTATCAATTTCCTATTTGACTATCCGAGGATACGGCACGCGCGCCACGGTCTCGTTTACAGTTTTTGTTAAAAAAAAAAAAAAAAAAATACCAAAGAGATGCGTTTAAAATTTCGATTCGTACACGGTGACGAATCTTCGGTTTATTTGTATTAGCTAATACCGTCGGCCATTCCCGTTGCGCGATATCCGGTCTGTATTATTTTTGATGTTCGCGTTAAACGTATAAAGGAAAAAAAAATGTTTTAAAAAAAAAAAAAAAAAAAACCCCCGTATAAAACTCTTGCGTAAATGTTGTGCCGCGATTATTGTACGAGACGCCGGCCGTCGCGTGTCGTATTCTTTATTTTCGACAAAAACGATATTTTCAGGAGTCTTCCGCCGCCGATACGCGTACGCACTCATACCACTCATTTGAATGATAAAAAAAAAAAAAAAAAAAAAAAGAAAAAAAAAGTTATTGACGTACGCGATTTCAGTGTCACAACTACGAATGCGTTAAACGTAGGTGTAAATATATAATACGAGCATTTCCAATGGTCGGCATGGCACGGGCACGCGGTGAAATCGGTAGGCACGTGTGTTACATTCGTACTGGTTTTTTAATATTATTATTATTTTTTTTTTTTTTTCGCACACATACGCGATTATCTCGCGCGGAGTACGCGCGATATTAATTTTTTTTTATAGATAAACACGGACTAGTAGTGGACGGGGGTTAAATTTTGTAATTTTGCATTTGGATCGTATTTATAACACGGCGAGCGTATTGCCGTCGGTCGTAAAAAAAAAAAAAAAAAAAAAAAAAAAAAAAAAAAAAACAAAAACGAAAAGAAAAATATTCGTCCTTCGGACAATATAATATTATTCGATAATATTTCCGCCGAAATGTAACTGCATTAGTTCATATTTCGTACGGGGGTTACGCGAGCGCAAAATTATACGTCGACGTGATGGTCGGCCATTACGACGTCTGATATAAAAATCGTTTTTGTTTTTTTTTTATTTATTTTATTTCAACGAAACCGGACCCGGATTTTTGAATATTTGAATTACTTATAATCGTACGTGACGCAATCGCGGTATAATTTTACCGTCGCGCGAGAATTATTATTACCGACCGATATTGTTTTGCCCAGTATCCGTTGCATATTTTGAACACAATTACTACCGAATTTTGCAATAGCTTACAAAAAAAAAAAAATTTAAAATAAAAAAATATGAAAACAAATTCAATATTGTGCGCGCGTTTATACAATGTGTACGGATCGTTTTGAAAACTCCTGCACAGCAGATAGAAACTTATTCGCGGTTTTACCTATTGTGAATATTAAAAAAAAAAAATAAAAAAAAAAAAGAGAACGAGGAATTCGGAGAAGAAAAAAACCGTAATAATTGTTATTCTGAGCGGAAGTGGGTTAAAAAAATAATAATAATGATGAAAAGAGGGAGAGGGAAAGGGGAAAATAAACAATAATAACTGCACGTTTAATCGTAACCTATAATCATCGGGTAGAATTGTGGAAAAACAAAAACCGGATCTATTCCACGGTTCATTGCGCAGTGGTTATAACTACATGGAATTACTGTCGTCGCTTATATAATGCGTTTGTATTTAATCGGTAATTTTCGCTTCAAGATCAATGGCAAACGATTAAAATGGTGTTTTGGTTTTTTTTTTTTTTTTTTTTTTTTTACTCACATAATTATTAATCTATCAACACTATTGCTGCTGCTGCTCGAACGGCGCGCCAAATCCAGTCGACCCGCTTCGAAACCCGATATCTCGTTATAAAACGGTTACGGCGTTATATTTACACGTAATCAATATTATATTATAATCGCGGAGTTTCGAGGACGACCGGAGCCGTTATAATAAGCTCGGCGGTGGATAATGGTTTCGTTAGGTTTGAAATATGAATTTGTATGGTAAAACCACCATCTAACCAACCCAATAGTTTAAAATCGAATAACATACCGACACGGTCGGACTTCGGCCACGATTGCAAAAAAAAAAAAATAAAAAACGGTACGACGACACATTAAATATATGCACATAACATAGAAAACTCGCAATTTTATTCAATTCCGGTATTAATTTCTCTCTCTCTCTCTCTCTCTCATTCTCTTTTTCTCTGTTGCTCAGTAGCGCTCTGTCTGTTGGCTGATAAAATCAATTAATTTCCATCCATCCGATGACCGACACTTTCTGGGTCTCTCCCCCTTGACCATTCGGTCACCCGTCGGTCTCCGTCATAAAACTGCTCTAATTCCGTCTCCCGTTTCCCTGCGCATCGCATGCCCGCGCCGGTTCTCGAGTCCCTTCGATCGAATTCGATGTGCGCGATAATTTTGTTATCTCACACATCTCCTTATCCTCGCCCTCTCTCTCCTTGTCGCGTCGCATATTGATCTCAAATGCGGTTGACGTTCTTCTCGTGTTGATTTAAGACAATTAGACAATTATTACGATTTTAGACGATTGGTTAAGGCGTGCCGCTGTATAATTTTATTATTAATATCGCATTTAAAAAAAAAAATAAAAAAATTCTCGTTTTTAAAACAATAACGGTAAATTTCTCATCGAATTACGTAACAAATTTACGAATCGCAACACGATTTCCAATGTATTAATTAGAAATAATGAAAATAATATAAAGCGATACATTAAGTATGAACGTTAGACGGAAAACGGTATGCGGAATTTTTAAATTTAACCGCTGATCGTATACAGTATCGAAATACTCGACCGAAGCTCTGTGCAGAAATAAAATTAAAATATTTACTGATTTTTCTATTCTCTGTATGCGCGGTATTCCGAAAGCGTATATATGTACCTAAAATATTACAAGACAATTGAAATACAATTCGTGTTCTATCTATGTAAAAATATCACCTGTACATATCTCTACATACGCACGCGCCAATCGGGTTTTTTTTTTTAATTTTTTTTTTTTTTTTTATTTTAAATGTCCCTAATAATTTTAATTTAAATAAAAAACCATATCGTTCTAAAATGCAGAATAAAGCGACCTCCCTATCACCACTAACATGAAAACATATTAACAAGACAGCGGAATTATTAATATTTATGCTAATTTCCGGAGGAGAAAAAATTAACTAAACTTTTTCAATCGGTACAATCATTCATTTTTTTTTTTTTTTTTTTTTACTCTGTTTATATATTTCAATTAAACCATATGTGGGCCGCTAGGCTAAACAAGGAACTCGTAACATTAGGAGGCGTTTGTCAATTATTGATTTTTTTATTTTTTTTTTTTTTTTTCGGAAAGTGTTCATTCAGAAATTTCTGGTTCGATTCAATACCTACAAATATTTGTATTGTATACTTTTGCGCGTTTACGTTGGTTTTCGTACCGATTCGCATCATAATTTGTAAGTTTGATAAGTTATTGAGATATATAAAAAAAAAATTTTTTAAAAAACACTATATATTCTATGACCGCCAGAATATTACCTTAGTAGCGAATAAAATTCATCAGTTTTATAACGGGTTTTTTTTTATTTTTTTATTTTTGTAGGACGGTTAACATCGCCAATCTTACAAACGTGTAATTCGTTAATTCCATTTTATTGTTTAATTGCACACTGTACTACGCTCCTGCGGGTCATTAATAATAATTATCGTACAACACGTCGCCGTAACGATTATTTTTAATACGATTATGATGTATAAAATAAAGAAGTGCATAAAAAAAAAAAATAAAAAAAACTCGTATACGTATAATACTCTAAAAATATAAAGAAAAAAAATAAATACTATTCGAACAGAATAGAATATACCAAGTGGATAATATACCACTGATAATTCAAAAAATATATACTATGACAATAACGTGCATATAAGCGGGTATAGTGTGCTTGAGAATTTGTTGAACGATTTTAGGTTTTTTTTTTTTTTATATATATATATATATATATATATATGTGTGTGTGTGTGTGTGTTATGTAGTATTTCTATTTCTATTCGGACGACAAACACTCGAAAAACCGTGATCGAAATCTAAACCGCGATATTTTAATAAATCGTGAAGACGCATGTATATGTAATATTGCGACGCACTTATACCACTCGCCAAAATAGAAAAGTGGTTTTATAAACGGACACCGCACACCGATGTATTACGCTGCCATTGGAAATACAAAACACTTTATGCAGATACGGTAAACACTTTGTGCAGTTTACCGTATCGTATTTATTATAATATACGGTTATATTGAACATCTCGGGACAACGACCATATAACCAAAAACGCGATTTCAAATTGTCCGGTAACAATGGAAAAACGTTTTTTTTTTTTCTTTCTTTTTTTTTCCCCCGGATTTGCCGGTTAGAAGTTCGAGAACTTACCAGAGTTAACCTAAACCGTGATCACGCGTACCGGACGGCAATTTTGGAGTTTCCCGGTTCCGTCTCGTAAAAAATATCCGATTCGTCCGAATGTCGACAATTATTTTTCGTTAAACTATACCGTCAATAAGTGCGTTTACGACGAAAAAAAAAAAAAATCAAAAGTTAAGGAATTATTGAATTTTTGGTATTTCAATTGGTCAGATTCGTATTATATGTTATGTCCAAATGTGTATTCATTTTCGCAGTTGTCGTGGTGGGATGGGTGGGGATGGTGGTGTGGGGTGTTTCGCTTATTTTATACAATCCAATTATACATTTATCGTTTATGTAAAATAAATGATCAAACATAATTAAAATAATAAAAAAAAGATATTATTAAATGAGTTAATTTATAAAGTGACTTTACCGTAATTAAAATTCGGTTTTAACGTAATATTAACACGAACACGTACATTATGGCCTGCCCGAAGTGTGAAAAACAGGTCACTGGTGATCGGGGATCGTTACTACGGGAAACTCCATTAAAGACATAAAGCATAATGTATATATATATATATATATATATATATGGGTAAGACCTATATAACGTAATGTATTTATCTAGAGTAATGTGTACACGGAGCGTGCAAATCTAAGAGAAATTGCTTACGTGCGAAAATTGAATAAGTAGAAAAGAGGGTTGAGAAAAAAAAAATCACTCGACCCGGTAAAAAAGAAAAAAAAAAAAAAGATACGGGTACTTTTATTTCTTAATAAGTTCTGTTTTTTCGAACAGAAACACAATATTACACGTTGACTCATTAACGTACACTTTATATCGTGTGGGGTCGTTCATTATTATGAAGCCACGGACCCCTAGCTGAAACTTTGATTGGTCCGAGGACCCACTTTTCGGAAATACGAATTTCATGCAAATCTCGATTTTGTCTAAATATAAAAATGAATAACAAATGTGTTCACGATTTATTTGCAATTTTACATGCCCTTTTTGTAATAAATATAAACACGGATTATGTCGAAAAAATACAATACAAAAAGAGATTTATTTGATTTAACGCGTTAATTCATAATTAATGCATACGCCCACCATTGTAATTACCGTTTACTATTTAACTATTTAGTTGCTTAAATTAGTCATTGCGTTGATTTCACGAGACGAGCGAAACCATTCTATTTTGTTGATAATTTCGTTCAGGTCCGGCTGCATGTTTGATATTTTCACATTTCAAATCAGCGTTAATATTAAGTCTACTACGATATTTGTAACAGATGGTAGAAAAAACTCGTTCGCATCTATACGTCGTCCAAAAGGGCATCAAATATCTTAAAAGCCTTCTCGGCCGGTTGTTTTGGATCGTTTTGAACAATTAACCAAAAATCAATTAGTTTTTTTACGTTGAAAATATATTTGTCATCGTTCCGTTATTTATCAGATCAATGATTTCATGTTGCTCCACAAGAGCGGACCCCCCACCCAGCCTAACATCAACACGTGGACCTCTGGAGGTCCGCGGACCACCAATTGAGCACCAACGGTTTAGAATCTTTTTTTTTTTTTTTAATAATTTGCTTAGGGAATTCAAAATTGCCACACCACTCGTGTACTGATCGAAATCGATAATTATATTAATATCAACAACATTTGTATAAAACGTTATTATTTTTCTTTAAACAATTTAATTAAATTGGATTTTTTAAATTAAAAATCTTTAAAGTTATCTATGTTGTCAAGGTTTTTTTAATTCTTATATTGAACACTTATTGCATTGGTTTAAATTTTAATTTTATTTGTTTTCACTGCGAAAACGTTGGCGTTTAATTTGTGTTAGATACTCACTATAAAAGTCGGTTTGAGCATACGCTCTCGTCGTTCGATAAATTAAATTAGCGTGTGCACGGAGGGACGGATTTCGCAATTGAATTTCGGATAGTTTTTAATTTGGTGTATTTTTTTTTTTCTTTCTATTGATTTCTCGTTTCATTGGTTATAGTGTACACACGAATACGAACTCCCGATTTCTTTTTACTTTTTTTTTTTTGTTTTTTTTTTTTTGTCAATAATTGTAAATGAATTTACCGAAACGTTTGATCGAGTCCCTTTTTTGCTTTGTCGTAAAGTACACGCGCCATCTATATTTAATTATTTATTAATTTTATTATTACTTAGTGATTCTTCGTCCCCTTACACTTTAGTGCCGATCTGTATTTTCGAGACGAGAATTTACTATATTAATTAAGCGTATTTAATAATTTTATATTTTTCCAGACGATGAGTAAAGGAAGAAAACATAAATCAATTAAATTAACTACAAAGAATATTGCATTAAATTATGTCAGTGCCCAATTATTTGAGCCAACCTATTAATTTTTAACTAAACCCACACACATACAAAAAACATATTATTCATAGTGTTCTAAGATCGAATTTCAACAGAATCCCTCTACCATGGGACCCTTCATTTTCGTTTCCAATTAACTTCAATTAACCAAAATCTAATCGCTATAATTATTTTACGAAATAATGAAACGATTTTATAGCATAATAAAATGACTAGTCGCGTCTTTCGTTTTTCTACATTATTAATTATTAATTAAAAATTCCTGTTAGGGGAGAACGTGGGAGCTAAGGAATATCCTTCTACGGGTTAAGTTGATTTTAATCATTGCGAGAGATGCTAATTTTGTGTAGGTCTCTCGTAGTTTTTTTTTATTATAAAATCAACACATGTACTGACAAATATTAATGAGTGTTTTTTTGCCATTTTTTTAAATGTATATATATATATATATATATTTTTCGGCATTTCAAAAGTGTCTAGAAAGAACGAATCGATCCCATTCGAAATTAACGAAAAAGAAGCTGTACAGTTGTAGAATGCCGATTTTGTTTTTTATTATTTTTTTGTCCGCCCCCCCCCCCCAGTAAACATCCTATTCGCCACATATAATTAAAAAATTTAAACACTCGTGTTTTTTCATTGGTTTTTCTTCGGGCAATTCACATTTGTGTGGCCTCGGTCGGCGAGCAATTCGGAATGGCATTGTCAATTCTCTTAATTTACCATCGCCGCTGTACAAAGTTCACGTTCGGTAGTATTTTAAAATCGTGTTCAAAATACTACCCCGAAAAGTGTGTGTGTGTGTTTTCTCCGCGGATAAATAAAATTATATTTTAATGAAATACCGATAATATTATAACGGCGACTGCGTCGGACGTCGGGACCGGAAGATAAATTCCCGTCGGTACGCGCGGAATACACGATTTTCAACGGTTTTCAAAACGATTCGCGCCAACAATAGCCGCCGCCGGTTGGACGGGCACACGGATTATTGCGGGAAGTCGAGTAGCCGCGGCCTGGACACGTCGGTCGAATACCGGCCGGCAGTCCGGTAGTAATAAATAAATATTGTTCTATATCAAACACGCGGACGATCTCACGAAGACGGACGGAAACCTCGTGCCGCGGCACTTGGGTCTGGGCGGCCGTACGCGGCCGTGCGCCGTTGCAATAACGGTTCAACGGGCTTTAGCTGTATCGTTCGCCGTCAATAAACAGGATACCACAGTGCTCACAAAGCGGGCCTACTCGTAATTTCCGAGAGGCGGATATTTCGGCGAACCACCACCCGGCATACACTATATACACTATAACAGCTCTGAGAAATCCCGCTCCTCGAATATTTCATAAAATGCCTAAGGCGCAAACGGCGCGGCGGAACTCGCTCGCGGCGTGAGGCTTATATCTACCGCCGTCTATCCGAAATGCCTCCGGGAAACGTGCAAAACGTTCGCGTTGTTCGCATAACGGCATAAAAGCAGAATACGTCTTTGTGTGTGTCATTTTTTAACTGCGTTTTCCAGTAAACAACAACGTTACTGTGTGGAATTACGAACGCTCGAGACGGTTTCCCGTTATTGCTGTTGTCGTTGTTATATGTTAGTTCGGCGGTCGATATAATATTACAATTTATCGCGTTTTTTTTTTTTTTTTTTATAATTATTCAACTGTTGTGTTAACACACGAATTTGTTCAACGCGCCGTTAGGTTCCAATAAACGCTACTCTCTCGCCGTGGATACATATTGAAACATTCTCGTTACCAATTATATGTATGCACTAGTTTGTCCATGAATACATAACTATTTCGGGTGTAGATATTTCGAACGGTATGAACGGTAGAAAAAAAAATATATACATATCAAATTCAATATTCTACGGAGACCGACGAACAAAATTGTAAAAAAAAAAAAAAAACTATTGTTATTATTTTATTTATTTTTGTTGTAAACTTATGAAATATTTATTAAAATTTAGTGTTGTTATGTTCAGACGTGACTTACCTTATAACTTCGGAATTCCGTCATCTCGAAATGTCTACTCACTCAGCAGAGTGGAATTATTTGAATTGCGAATGTTAGGTATGCAACGACCCAGCGCAGATTAACGAAAACGATGATCTTTCGTCAAGACTGGTCAACCTGAAATTAATATAGAAATAACGTACGTTTTATTTAAGGATGATTTTAAATATTTATGCGCATAACTAAATTAAACAAAAAAAAAAAAAAAAACCTTCGGTGCTTTCCTAAATATTTAATAGCAGAATTTATAGAGTTTTCGTAAATTTAATTTCGGATTAAACGATTGTAATTTCTTTGTGAAACATTTTAATAATACCGTGTAGGCGACCCAAAGGAATGTATTTTATTTTCCTTTGGGAATAATCCGCAGTAGGAGGTATTATACGTTTAATTAAACTAACGAAAAAAAAAAAATAATAATAATAATAACGAAAATAGCGTCTAAAATGTGTTTATTACGACGTTCCTAAATCTTTACTACCACCATTGTCTATGTGGGCCATTAAAAAAAAATCACATTTTCTTTTAGGACCCTACGTGGAAATTTTTACTATGGCGTCTTCGGAGAACGGAAAATCTTGGTATAACTATTCGTATAATAGTATGCGGATAAATTTTATGTTTAAAATATACCGTTATTCCTATATCCTTTAATCGTGTAATTTACGAGAACACCGTCAGAGTTAATAATACTAGTAGTGCAATGCAGTGGTTACCTGAAAATAATAATTTAAACATTCCCAATTTATATAGACCGAACAAAAATGTTATTTAATAAAAAAAAAAAAATTATTCTTGTTGAAAAATGTTCTTTGTTCTTTGAGGAACATCCGACCGTCGCGCGTGGACGTCGGCACACGTTGGCAACGTGACGCGCGTTCCACTCTGTTTGTAGGGTTGTAAAACCAAACCGGTTGGGCCGGCGCCGTACCCAAAACACCGGTAACTTCACAAAAGATTCCCCGAATATATTTGTACGGTTCGGTGTGTGTGTTTTAATATTCATATTTTTATTGTATTCCCGCCGCCGTGGTCGCAGTAACCCGTCCATCGCGGACGGGTTCCCCGTACGAATCTATCACCGTAAAACGACAATTGACGTATAGGTCGCGCGATATTTGCTTTTTTTTTTTTTTTAGAACATCACCCCCAAAAAAAAAAAAAAAACACACACGGACCGGCGGCATACGTTATTGTATATTTTACATATCCGCGGGCGATCAGCGTGCAAGGTGCACTCCCCGCACATGCACAACTGGGGCGTATGGATATTTATTAGGGGCGACGGTGGTAAAATCGGGACAAATCGAAATCTCCGTATATCGTTCCCGTACGATCGCCGGGGCGATAATAAAATTCAATGTACAATTGTACACCGGATAAGCGATGGAAATTTTCGCGTACCCAAGTGGGACCGGGTCGGGATTACGATTACGACAAAACGCGTTGTCGTCCCGGGAACCACTCGGCCCTTGATGGCGGTTTTATTTTTTTATTATTATTATTTCCAGCTTGTAACTCCACCTCGATCCCATCGCTACCCAACCCTCTTCGGCGTGCCGCCCGGGGAAATAATAAAAAAAAAAAAAAAAAAAAAAAAAAAAAAAAACACCTGACGACTGTCACTAATCGCCCGGCATACGTTTTCGCCGCCGTCATAACACCTCCACGTCGATTTCGCGCTATTGTAATTAATCAATAGTACGTATGCGCGCGTATGTACTGAGGGGTGTATTTTGCAGCTGTACAGAATTATCGGGAGATTAGATGAAAAAATACAACAACAAAAAAATAAATAAAAATATCCCCTTTGAAACGATCCGGACGTATGATAATTATTGTTATTAATAACGACGCACAATTGAACCGTATTGTTATCAGTGGGCATTAACAGCGTATAAAATGTTCGCCTTATTGCCTAGATACGGAACACGAACGGTAAAAAAAATAAAAAACGATTGCAGTAATTGCGACACGTAAAGAGTGCTCTTACAGTATTATGGTATTAGAGTCTACGGCATGGGTTTTGGTTATTAACGACGTGAAAAGTCGACTTTAACGTTATAATCGATTAGGGTAAGCCTATACGGCCAAATAAACGGTTTGCGTTTTAAGATTATTGTTATTTTTTTTTTTTATATTTTTTTTCTCGAATCATCCTAATTGGTTTAACGCAATGAAAGTGCGTAAATTCAATTGCGCCGTTTTACCGCGGATAGCCCCGCCATCGATAATCATTATATATTTCGAATACCCGGTGTAACTATACTTGAAATCGAAAATTTTAGGTTTGCGCAAAGTGGTTTAAACAAAATATGTTCAGGGGGCGTTTAACGACAAGTAGTCAAGTATTAAACATTTTATTATAAACGTTTTTTTTTATAGCGAGCGCTTTAAACACGGGTGGTTTTTTTTTTTTTTTTTCATAGTTGTTTTAAACCACATGTATCCGTTTCCCTTCCCGCGGCCGATTTCTTATGGAAATTGGAATATGTCAAATATTTACAAATCGAACACACACGCCGGTTTCAGTATAACGTCAGTAGTATGTATAAATCGCATAATCATTGGACAGTCGGTAAAACAAATTCCATGTTAGAAACACGGACATTTTTTTTAATATTTTGTATAATTTAAATCGTGTTTTAAATACAAAAAAAAAAAAGAAACCTGAATGTTTTGTTGGGTTGTTCACCGGGCTACCAGTGTAGGATTTCACGACCGTCGTCGTTAAACGTTCCGACACGGTATAATAACATAATTTTTATTTATTTATTTATTTTTTTTCTATAAATATAATTATGTACGGGGGGGGTGGCGGGGCTGTAGGATTTTTTTGTTTTTTTTTTTTTTTTTTTACACTTTCGACGGGTGTCACAACGTCCGGTACCGACTATATACTACAGTTGTACCAATTGTATAATGAACAGAAACACATTTCTGTGCATTTGCCGAAAATACCGGACGTGCGGCCGCCGCCCTGCCGCCCCTCCCGGGGTCGCGGGGGGAGAGGGGGGGGGGGAGCCTGCGACAATGCACGACACGGCCGTATACGAGCGGAATGCTATGCAATACCGGTTTTCAATGGCGTCAGCCGACCCCGTGCCGCGCGCCCGACGGCAACGCACGCGTTCACACCGAACAGGATAACCCCGAATTCCACTGCTCAACTGGAATAATATTCGTATGACCCGCGCACGCCGATACCTACGACTGTGACTTAATACCCGTCCGACCGCCACTTTCCTTCTTGCTGAGACCGCGTGCCGCCGGATTAGATTCCGTTTTAAATCCAGAATTATGTCTACGGTGGAACCGTTGAAATAGCGTCGGGTCGTGGGCCGGCGGCGGTTCACGACCCGCCGTTGTACCCGAATAGTTTTTAGGTAGTTTTCGTTTAACGATAATAGTAGAGGTGGCCAAACTACGGATACCGTCCTACAAAATATATATTTCTTAAATGAATTTAAATGTGAATTTAAAATGTTATTAGCGTACACGAATCGATATGTAATTTTAATTCTTACAATTGTGGGGTTTTCGAGTTTATAATATTTAAACGTAACCGGTAATCCATTAAATTGTAATGCATTTGTTGCGCGTTTAATTGTTTCGTAAGTTTCTCAAAGTCTGGATTATGTTTACGGATTACGATAGTTAAGTTTTGACTATTACATAAATTTTAAATTTCATTTCACTACTCGCGAGACTCGTCTAGGGTATTAAAATACCAACCGCCGCGGTTGTAGGTTGTAAATTGTAATAGTGGTAGGGCATAGGGTGGAAATTAATTTATATCTATACGCAACGATAAACGTTTCTGAACATAGTCCGACAAAAATTAATTTGTAACTCCCGACAAAAAATAACAATTGTCCGTGTTTCGTCTTCAAATATTTTTATGAAGCCTTTTATTCGCATAAATTGGAAAACCGTAATATTCACGAATAGTTCATCAAATAAATACAAATTACTTTCAGGAGAAAAGATGTTGCGCTTTGAAAATCGAAGCAAGATTTCTGGTAGAAAAGTTTTTAACAGACGGAAAATAAAAGTGCACGCATCATAATAAATCTAATACATTTATCACTACGTTCAAAAGCAAAAAAAAAAACCCCCGAAGAAATTATTAGTTTTGTCGACTTTAAAACTAAATTATCGTTAGATTGCTAACTCAGTAGTCTTCCAAAGTTTGGGAGCGGGTTGTGTCTCACTCCCCCTATCACCGGTCCCGATAACGATAGAACTAGGTGGTGGCCGCTAAGTACATAATGTATAATATAAATATTAAAACTAATTGATATCCGGTCACTCTTTTCTTTTGTATAAAAAATTAACAAGACGTATTAATTTTCAAAACGTGTTTCGAAGAAAGTATAACAAATTATTTTTAAGCCTTACCCTGTTAAGGCCACTGTCGGTCAGCAGAGCATTCAATATGGAGTAAAACAAAACGATTCTGAATGGAACTCGGTAATCAAAAAAATAAATAAACTATCTGCGAAATTGGCTTTCTTCGAGATACTCTTGGGCATTCGTCCGTCACAACTTCAGATCTCTGCGCGATTTCGTGATTTCTGCGATTTGTTATCGGTTTTTTAAATTTTTTTTAGAAAAAAACTATTTTTTCATACACACAGCGGTGTTGTCGCGTATAAAACCTAACAATGAAAATACTAATGATCGGTTGCCATTAGAAAATAATAGACTTTTCGATTTTTAACAAAAATAAATACGTTTATTTTTTTTCCATTATTATTTACCCACGGTGTTGTCAGTGTGCCGTGGTATTGAATTCGATATATAATTTAAAACCCGGCTAAAATGCCAAACGTCTCTTAATAATTAATTATTATGGCCTATAACGATTCCATGTTCGTACCGCCTTGGGACGAATGGTCGAACGATTTTATTAACAACGAGAAATGGGATCAATTCAATGACGTACGTATTAAATTGTCTCAAAGCTGGGGCCGGTAACTAGTTAATAGGGTAAAAGTTGTATTACCTATTTTAATACCTTTTAACTCGACTAGTTAAAATTTAAGTTAACCTGAGATTTTATTTGCCTGAAAATTTCATAACACTTGGAGTAATTACCGAAAATTCGTTTATATTTTAAAATCGACTCAAACGCGGTTACGGCTTAGTACATATTTTTTTTTTTTTTTTTATGATAACTGCGATTAAAGTTTAAATCAGTATAAAATCGGTCGTTTTGCCCAGCTCTGATTGCCGCCATGTTAAAAACGAAAGGAAACAACGTGGTATACGATAATAATTATTATTATTGATTTCAAATTGTTCAGCAAAGAACGTTCAGACATCCCCGTGGACACGAACGTCTGCCGACGGGAATAGCGGAGCGCGTCAAGGTGTGGAAAAGAGCCGACGAAATATTCGGCGCCGACGGGCTGACCGTGCAACCGAAAGACGACAAAAACGATGTCCAAAATTTGTTGGCCGTTAACGATCGGCTCATGAACGTCAAAGTAATACGATTTAATTATTCGGATTCCCGTCGGTGTAATATTATAACGCGGGCGCCCCTAGATTTAAACTTGGATATCGGTTTGTCATATCGCGGTGAGGTGGTGGAGAGGGGACAGTGCATTTTTTTAAAGAATTTCCACTGGGCGACAAACAAATTTGTTCTCAAAACAAACAGTCAATTATGAAAATGAATATTTTCACTGGGCGACATTTATGTCTAGCATAATGGCCGTCGGATCGAAACATATTCCCCATATAGATATTCCCGAAAAAAGGTTTTTGGAAAGACCGACGACCCGGCGGTTTAAAAGCCAGTCCTCACCCCCCCCCCTACCCAACAGTTACGATTTTTTACGCGTGTAAAAAATGTCGAAGTCTATTAGTGGAAACCTTTTATCGCGCCCGTAATTAATTATTAACGATGGTACCTGAGTTTATTTTAAGGACGGTTTTAGGTTAGGAAAAAAACAATACTGACACTTCACTGTACATGAGGGATCGTCCCTTCGCTCTCTTGCACCTCTCGAATACGCCCTTGAGCGCCGAAGACATCGCAGTGGATTGCACACAACACGATATTATTATTGTCCTCTCTTCCCCCCCCCCACCTCGTACATAGTAATTTTTCTCTTTTATTTTATTATATATATATATATAATTTTTGCTTGACAACATACAATAATAGGTCATCAATTACAATAATCACGATTATTAATAACATATTATACACTACACTATAGTAAATTTATAATGAATACTGTACGCGGTGATACCTACACATATTTGTGGCAAAATAATAAGATAAACTGCAATTATCTTTGGTTGTATAAATATAATAAGCTTGTACAGATATACGCACGCATACTCGACGATCATAAATTAATATATTGTTATAATGTACTCAATTATAAAAGAAATATTACGTATCGTTTAAAAAAAAAATAAAACAAATTATAAAACCGTATTGAACTATATACGACTGGAAATGGTGTCGTCTACACATCCGCGGATCAATGGAAATATATATATATATATATATATAATATTAAGTACTAAACGACAATTCGTTACTATTAATTATGGAATTTAAATCAAAAATATTAATTGAGTTAATGGGGTTTAATTAATTATGCGGACGATAAATTGGGAATGTCTAATATGGAAAACAGTAACTCGGTAATTAATAATATTCACTACTTAAAACCATTTATCCGTTATCGTTTAATATCGTTTAACTGTACGTACACTATAATATCGTTACCATGGACAGTAATGATATTAAAATGACGATCGACAATTTTAGGTTTTCATTTCTTTCATTACCGTGTGATCGTTATTATTAGTAATGTACTGATCATCTCGTACTGCCGCTGAAAATACCCGAACAATCACGGGGGGGGCGGGGTGGACGGGAGGGAAGACGGACATAATTCGCATCGCGGGCGGGCTTCTTTTGTAGGTGGGAATTCGGGAAGGTGGGACACAGAGGGGAATTTAATTGATATCTATTGGTACGCGACGATAAATCGTCGCTAACGAACAACGGCTCTGAGCTCGGAGTTCGGTTATAATCACGCATTGAAATGCCGTAATTTTTAAGATTTCCATTTTTTTTTTTTTTTTACACTTATAAAACAAAATTATTACATTACACTTAAATTATATATAATTTTTTTTTTTTTTTCATCGCCATTCACTATACACAAATTTACTACGAACCGCACGTCAAATTGTCGTGCGTTTCTGTTCGGCCCCAACGGTTTTAATCGAAATTTAAACGCTTTATAGATAGTTTAAAAATAGCCGGAATGTTTTGAAAATTCGTCCGCGCGTAATAATAATATTTCCTGAAAATTGCGGGTCGCCATCTATTTAATTTTTTTTTGTTTTTTTACCGGGTTACAATAAAGATCAATAAAAATAAAAAATAAAAAATCGAAAATATTGAAACCAATTATTGCGTCGTAAATTTTCCCGGTGTTTATCATTTTTTTTTTTTTTTTTTTTTTTTTTTTTTTCCCAATTATTAAAACAAATTATATTTATATATTTATATATAATTATATATTTTTCGAAAAATCGGAAATGTAAAAAAAAAATAGTTTACAGACACACGCCGTAGAAAAACTACGAAACCGTTCGCTTAAAATCTAAAAACCATTATCCGACCATAGTCACAGCACCCATTAACAACGGTAATAATAATAATATTAATAATAATAATAATAATAATATTAATAATAATAATAATATTAATAATAATAATAATATTAATAATAATAATAATATTAATAATAATAATAATAATAATAATAATAATAATAATATTAATAATAATAATAATAATAATAATAATAATAATAATATTAATAATAATAATAATAATAATATTAACAATATTAATTATAATATTAACAGTAATAATAATTACCACGATACTCACCCCTGCAGGCCGCAAGAAACCGCACGCCGGCCGGTCGTCGGTGCGCTGTGAACGGGTCTCCGCGTCGTCGTCCGTACCCGTGCAGCGATAAACAGTCCGGTGCCGGAGTACAGCGTACTTGTAATGTTATTATCGTCGTTACTAACGCACGTGCTGGCGCGCGCGGCTAGTGAGCGTCTGCGTGTAGTTTGCGCGGCGCGTCGTGTGTGACCGTGACGGCGTACTCGGCGGCGGCGGCGGCGGCGGCGGCGGTTGTGGCGGTTGTGGCGGTGGCGGCGGCGGCGGCGGTGGCGGTGACGGTGGCGGCGGCGACGACAGTGGCGACGACGACGACCGCTGAAACGACGCGGTCGTGAACAGTGCCGCCACCGCCGCCGCACAGTAGTACGGCATTACGAACCGTCGGCGGGTAGAGGGGGGGAGGGGGACAGCGAACGAAAATCTCGCTCCTCGACCGCCAATATACGAAGGTCACTGGCCCTTCCGCTCGTCCTCGCTCAAACTCGCTAGCTCGTTCGGTAGCTCGCTCGCCATCGTCGGCCAGGGTTCCCGGGCCCCCGAAAATTTTAACTCCCGTTTTCATTCCAACATTCCCGTCCGACGTCCTACACGTTTTTTTTTTTTTTTTTTCCTGTTCTCAAAAATACATAAATAAATAACAATAATTATAATATTATCTACATACGCGTTCGCGGGTCTCTGTTTTTCGCCGACTGTTATAAATCGTCGCGGAAATAATACGTCCCCCCTAAACCAGTAAATACGGTATGCCGGTACAAAACATCATAATATATTCCTGGACATTAAAAAACGTATAGAATTTTTCACCGACTACTGACCACGACCGGTACGACGCGTTCCCCCGTAGAAATCTGAACCGTAGAATTCTGTTTCGTGCCCCTGGAATAGATATGCGCGCGTCCGGAATACTGTCCAGATGCATACGGTCCAGGTTTGTACGATTGTACTCGACACAACAGATTAACAATACATTCCTGTCCTGCTGTTATTATCTGATGTATAACAAATAAAAAATATATTAATAAATTAATAATCAACAAGTTATTCGTGTATACGTACGTGTTGCGTTAAAACAAAAAAAAAAAATAAACCGACCGGAAAGAACAAATCCTCCCTCACATTCTAACCCCCCCCCCAACCACAGCTTTTATTCGTAAAATGATACGATTTTGAAATACGATTGACAACCGATAAAATGCGAACGAGACGGATCCGCGAATGATCTGTAAACCGACGTTAACCAGATAGGCGGTGAAAACTCCGGGCTTTCGGAACTCCGACCGAAAATTCGTTATGCGAAACCGCGTCTTGGTGTAGGTAACACGGGGAAAATGTGTTGGAAAAAAAAACACCGCTCCCTCTCAAAAAAAAAAAAAAAAATTATACCAAAACGGTCGGAATCGAACGCGTTGACCGTTGACCAATGATAACCATCGCTTTTTCGCTGTGCCCGGATTGGATTACCGCTTTCCGGTTACTGAGTTACTAAACTCTGCGATCCGGTACGAAAAACCATTGTAGAGTCATCGAGTTTCCCGCGCGTTCAACTCATTTCCTTTTGATATGGGTCTAAAACGACATGAAAATAATAATTATCTTTTCCCGGTTAGTATATGCGTATTTGCATTATTATTGGTATTCTTTTGGTTCTTAAATGCGCGTAGGTTTCACCAACGGATGGTAATCTTGAACGAAATAAAACCGGACGGACTTGTGTGTGTCCGTTAAACAAATATTTAGTATATCGAATGGTCTCCTGCTTACGAAAACTAATCGTGTTCGGTGACCAGTAATGACAAAGATAACACAGTCTTTGTTGATTCAATTCCAGATATTATTTCGCCAATAATTCCGCAACGTCTGTTCGGTATATTTAACGCACTATTGGTTTTACGGCGGAACGGCCCGTCCCTTTAGACAGGCTGCACCATTGGCGCTCTTGGCCGGGGCCATAAAAGACCAAGGGTATTTCGGTTCCAGAACGTGGCCGCACATCGATGCGTATACGAAACACGAGAATATTGGGGGTGTATAGGCAAAACAACAAACACAGTTCATCAAAATATTACATCATCGGTTATTTTTAATTTATTAAAATGCATTAAATTTAACCAAATACCTATACAATGACCGGCGTATTATTACATTCGGTTTAACGAACGTGTTGTGTAAACCGATTTAGTATATAATTTCGTTATCTCGCTCGAATTGAATCAAATATTTAATTTTCAAATAATTAATTTGATTGAATAAAAAAAAAAAATGTTTAAATAAATCGATACGTCAATTAATTAAAACAACGCGTAATAATAATTGTCCGTGCAG